>JACBWV010000223.1:26830475-26967662 GCA_013435795.1 Chlamydomonas sp. ICE-L | reverse complement strand
GCTCGAACGAGCTCTACGTCTCCCTCGCCCTCGCCAGCCCCCCCCCACCCCCCCCCCTATCCTTCGTAACCTGCTACAATCATCACATTCCGGCTGTGATAGCCACTACAGCCAGAATGGGGGGAATCTTCTGATCATTGCGGACGCTATTATAGCTGGACTTCGCTTCAGCCGTCGTCTAATCCTTGCGCATCATGATCTTTGATGGAGAGGGCTTCAACTTTTGGGACATCTTCATTGAAGACAAGCTTCTGCATCCTGACAGTCCCTGGCTAGGTAATCGCCTAGGGCTACTATGTCATGAGATCGCCAGCTCCATGAAAATCATTAATGAGCATCTGTCCCCTGGCATTAAACATATGCTGAAAAGCAAGAATATCTCTAGTCCCAACCACACTATGTGGTACTTGAGAGCCTTTTATGGCAATAAATCCCCAGCCACAGATTGTGTTACAAATAGCCATGATGATAGTGATGCTACAGCCCCCACACCCCAGCCTGCCAGCATATGTGCCACGTCTAGGACTGCCCCTGCCCCTAGCTAGGACTGTCCCTGCCTCTAGGACTGTCCCTACCCTTAGGAAGGCCCCTAGGACTGTCCCTGCCTCTAGGACTGTCCCTGCCTCTAGGACTGTCCCTACCCTTAGGAAGGCCCCTAGGACTGTTCCCGCCCCTAGGACTGTTCCTGCCCCTAGGACTGTCCCTGCCCGTAAAGTAAACCCTGCCCCAAACCCCATTATCTCAGAGTTGAACAATACAATCCAAGCCCAAAACCATGAGATCCAAGAACAAAACCATACAATCCAAAACTTGGAACGTCAGATCTATGACATGGAATATGAGACTAGAATGCAGCAACTCCATGATAAATGGGTAAGAGAATTCTTCCCCACCTCCACACTCTGGACCCACTGGGGCATACCTACTGATCTTGCTATTCGCGTGCATGAGGCAACCATGTACCATGCACCCTCACCTGCTGATGCAATGCCATCCTTATCTGTCGACAACCATGTTCTAGCACTACACACATCACATGCTGCAGCACTCTGTGTCCCTGTCGAGGACACATCTGTCCACTCTGCCCCCCCCCACACAGCAGCTCCTGATGGGTGCAGTTACCTCCATGATCCTCACTTGCATGGGGGGAACCTGATTGATAGACCAGATTGGATAGTCCCAGCAGATGCAGATGCAGACCCAGGTAGTGAATCAAACCAACCTCTCCAACTTATCTGCTTACAACCACCACCAGGTTTCCCAGCAATACCCCTAGACTGGTCACTAGTCCAAGATCTACCATCCACATGGACGGAGTTATGCATTGCAGCTGGTTTCCACAACTCACCACCACTCCAACCCTGGACACCTGGCATTACACATGCACCTGCACACACACCTGCACACTCACCTGCAGCTTCTGCTGATCCTCACTTGCATGGGGGGAACCTTAGTGCATATGCAAGTACATCCAGCACACGTGTTGGAGACACACCCATACTCACTGTCCACTCCACTACCTATGCAAGTACATCTAGCACACGTGACAGCGACAACACACACATATCCACATCCACATCCACTGAGCATGTCACAACGCCTCCCACTCCCACCGATGCTCTGGCTGAACTCGTCATCATCAATCACCCCTTCATCACCTCTGCCTTCCATGGTACTTTCTCCCTGCCCTGGCCCCACTCCCATAATAGGACAACCAAGGCGCCACAAACCCTGGTGGGCATAGGATAAATGCTAAGCTTGTGAGCGATACCCCCGCTTGTGGACATAGGATAAATGATAACCTTGTGAGGGGATGTCAACAGCTGAACTCTGAACGGGGGGTATGAACTGATCTGATCTGCACACTGATCTGCCGCTTATCTGCATTATGATCTGATCTGCACACTGATCTGCATAAATCGCAGTACCGCTATTTTATGCAGACCACCATACAATGGTCACATTGACCCTCATGCACATGCAGATCCCCAGCACTTGTGAGCGATACCCTCGCTTGCTGAATACATCTGCATGTCACATAATTGTCTTTGAACTGATCTGCAGCCACTCTGACAGACATCTTCCCTGATCTGCAGCCGCCATGATCTGCAGTTTCCCTGATCTGCAGCCATCCTAGTCTTTTCTGCCGTAGTCATGGTTACACTCACCTCATATGAATGTCACAGCAATTCCTACCCACCTGGCACCTCCCTAGTAGAGTCCGATTGATTTCCCCAGCAGGCCCTACAAGCCCTCTACCTTCTCAACGGCTCCTAGCGACATGGTGTCAACTCTAGCAACATGGCAGCCAAGCTACTGACCCTGGATGACATCCCAGCACCTGGCATTTAAATGTGCCCCCTGCTTGCAATTTGTTTTTTAAATAGCAATGAACACTCTAGGAATTTAAATCCTGTCCTGCCATGTACTAACGCAGCAGTTTGACTAGTTTTCTTGCCGACCTGGACCTCTAGTTACATGCTGTTTTCAATTGAATTCTCAGCATGTATCTCCCCTCTGGAAGACAGTTGTATTTACTGTCAAGCCTACCTTCTTATATCTTATAAATGATACTGGAAGTACCTCACCCTATCCTTCCATCTGGACTGATAGTTCTGAGCTAGCGGAAGATGTCTACCTTAAGTTATTTCTCATAATGTCATCCGTAATTTGTGGATCCATTTAGAGCCCCCAAATTATGGGGGGAATAGTATGCTGACCTTATGCATCCCAAATGACTTCTAGGTGGGATGTACCACACTTAGTCTCTGATTTAGTTATCCTGATGTCACTCTTGATTTGACAAGTCTTTGCAGGATCTCGACTTCCCAATTAGAGGGGGAATAAGTTAGATTAGATTACATTACATTACATTACATGTTAAAGTCTACTTGACACCGCGAGGGTGTATGAGACTCTGTGCTTTAAACAAAAAGAAAAAGCACCCACAAAGCAAAAAACCCCATTACATCAGGAGTGTGTCGAGGACAAACAAACCAAACTCCCAACCACCGTTTTGGTGGCGTAGGTATTAAACCCCCTAGAGCAGGACCCAGATCTCAACCACTTACAGTGGCGGAGGTAAGAAGCTAACAAATGAGAAGTCACAAGAAGAAAAGAAGAAAAAAAAGGGATAATAAATTACGGTGCCACTAAGCAGTCCAGGTCTTCCTGTCTTGCTCTTCTACAAGTAGAAAGATAGTCGGCTAGGTTGCTCCAGAAAGTCTTAGTGCCATTTCCATTCATAAAGGTTCTGAATGTGGAATCGCAGAATTCCACATTCCATACGGTTAAGTCGGTATCCTCATGGACATGCCTATAAATATCTGTAAACAGCTTCTGGTAGCGGAGGCGAATATCATTATAAAAAGGGCACTCAAACATATGCATTTCATCCTCAGGTTTTTGGAACCCACACATTTGACAGTGTCTCATTGAACGAGGGATGTGTGCTCTATCCACCACCCTCATTCTTTCTGTGTTCAGCCAATGGGAACCCATTCTAAACTGTGCTATAGAACGAATCTGATCCTGCTTATGTAAGGCGGATGTAAAGGGAATCAAGCCATTCTCATCATTGCTGTTGGCTGCGAACCATTTTTGGTATCGGAGGCGTTTAAAGCCAACCCTTCTCTCATCAGGGATGTCTCTGACTTCATTGGTGTCACTTGGGTACTTAAACCTCCATGACTCAAAAACTTCAGACATAATACCTTCGACATCAACAGCCTCCAAAATGTTGAGGTTTTTACTGGATCCTAGCTTGTGGAGAACGCAACGTAAGTCATGAACCCAGCCAGTGTTGGAATCAAAAGATTCCTCAAGAGCCATTCTAATGAGATCCTCAGGTTCTTTATCTATGGTCTTGTTCCAGAAGCGCAAAGCTTGTTTAAGCCAAGCAAAACACAACGGGGTTCTACCCAGCTCTTCCATGATAATATTAGATGTAGTAGATTGGCAAACACCCAACATTTGTTTAAGTATACCTCTATGCCATTTCTCACAAGCATGGTCATTTGAGATAAGTGTGTTGTTCAGAATAGAAGGAGCCCACACCTCACAGCCAAAATTCAGGATAGGCTGTACAAGAGAATCAAACAGGTGGGTGAGAATATCAATATTGTACATCTCCATAGTATGGCATCGCCTACGGAGCATGTGGTGAGCCTTTTGGGCTTTAGCGAGCATCCTAGAACAAGCAGCTTTTGCACGATTGCTTGAGTCACCATCCATAAAGAGGGATCCCAGGTAGACAAAAAATAACTTTGTAGAAAGCTGTGCTCCATCATAGACAAATTTGTAATCAGGATCCATACGGGCCTCATCACAGAATTGCTTGTTGAAATCGACAATCTCAGTTTTCTTTATATTCACAGCCATCTTAGTAGCCTCGCAGAAATGTCTCAGGCAGTTAAGCATCGCTTGCATATCTGCCGGGGATTCTGCCATTATAGCTAGGTCATCAGCATAAAGTAACAATTGCAGAATCTTTCCCCTAAGCTCAGCCCCTACATTTGGGAGCTTGGATTGGAGGAACGATTCAATCCTATCAATGAACAGACCGAATAGGAGTGGGGATAGGGGGTCTCCTTGTTTAACTCCTACAAGGGATGGAAAGGAGGATCCAATGTCCCCATGTAGGCGAACTTGGAAAACGACATGATTATACATGGACTTCAGAATACTAAGATAGGAGTCTTTGACTCCTAGCCTTGCTAAGCAATCCCATAGCAAGTCTCTGTTGACCCAATCATAAGCCTTCTTGAAATCGACAAAAGCCACAAAGAGTGGTTTTTTCTTCTCTCTATATTTATCTACAATATGGTTAAGAATGAATGATGCATCCGCAGTACCCCTACCACTTCTAAATCCATATTGGCCAGCGGCTCTGAGGTTGAATTCTTCTGACCAATCATCTAGTCTGTAACGGTACAGAACCCTTCACGGGTACTCTGGCCGTCCAGCAAGGCATACGGGTACACCTCACCCGTAAGCCACGTGACGAACGCACATGATACAGTACCATACCCATGTACTGCCTCATCTCTCACAACGCACACGTTGCGCACATAGACACGAGCTACTCGGAACGAACCCTTCTACTCCAACCACGAAGACGTTCTTTCCAAGCTACTCGACATCCCATACTTAGGTAACCTTCTACTTGTCCTGCTAGTTCACCCATATCAACATACACGTAAACTCACATCACGCATCACGTTCCCTAGCCTAACCCCTCAAGCTGCTAAGGAGCATCCTGAGCTGTTACACTGGTAGCGGAGCTGGTTTCGTTCCTTAGGGACCTCACGCATACACATACGCACGCATACGCATTTTCTTTCGAATAAATAGCACCCACCAGGACATCCTGTCAACTTTTCTGGCATTTGCTGCTCTTTGTTCCTGCTCTTACCTGTGGCTACGAATACACGTAGCGCCTGCTCGGTTCTCGCAGTGAACGGTCCTGTTAGGCCTCATCCGCACGCACTAGGCCGCCTTCGACCTGTCTTGCATGGGCACCTTATCTTAGCCTGCCCGGCCCCTGTCTGGCCTACGTTCTCGATTCTTGCGCTTACGTACTGTCCTTTTGGTCATAGCTTCTAACGAGTTATTCCCGAGCATCTCCCTCACGGATTGATCATTAGTGCAGCATCGGCTCCATTGGCCACCTCGGCTGTACTTGCTTTAATTAGGGTGCTTCGCGAGCCTGTCCGGCAGCTCTCACGGTTTGCTGCATTAATTATTCGTGCTGCCCACCTGCTATCTTGCTCATCCTGTCGCGCATTTTGATTCGTCGGTGTACTTCCTTGCTTGCCCTGTGGTCCGTGCCTTTGCAGTGCTAATATCCCTCATCGTATTCTGGACGAACGCGTCATTACAGTTACGCTTGAGGCATTATCAGCTCGTTACGCTTGCAAAATTTACGAGTCCCTGTGGCAGGTGGATTTTGGCATCCTGGAGTTGCGAGTAATTCTCCCTCTCTCGCCCACCACTCATTCCTGTCCAGCCTACTGACTTGTTCTGTTGCTTACGCAGAATGGCATCACACAAAACCACCAAGGTGACCGACGACGCGGCTGACCAGCCTACGATGTCAGTGGTTGACACCAATCACATAGGGATGGGGTCTTCTGACACTGAGCCCGACACTGAGCACGGTGCTACGCTGGATGAGTCCGCGTCCGCCGAAACGCGGCCCTCTGTCTCAGTGGGTACGCTGCAACCGCTGGTTGCCGGCCTCAATGGTCTAGCGGCACCCTCGGGTGCCCCGCCCGCTGCCCTGCCTCCGCGCGCGGGCATGGCTCCGACGACGACGCCGCTGTCTGAGTCTTCCCTTGAGGAGCTCAGCGCTCGCTATGAAGCGGGCGCGGATCGAAGATGTCACGCAACGGTTGACGGCCTCAATGGTCTGGCGGCACCCTCGGGTGCCCCGCCCGCTGCCCCGCCTCCGCGCGCGGGCATGGCCCCAACGACGACGATGACGCAGCTGGCGCAGCCTTCCCTCGAGGAGCGCAGCGCTCTCTATTACGAGGGCGCGGAGCGCAGGCGTCACCATCATATGGGTGGCCACCTAATCGCTGCGGAACAAATTGGCCAACTCCGAGCGCAGCTTGACCAGGCCTCCATCGCCAACGCAGCTCTCACCGAGCAGTTTGTGGCTAAGATAGCCGCTACGAACGCCGAGGTCGCTGACCTAGCGCAGCGCCTCGCCGTCTCCAGCGCGGCTACCGAGGCCGCATTGGCCAATGGCGACCCTACTGAGAGGCAAGAGCTGTTGACCAGCCACTACTTCCTCAACAGGGATCTGGCTAAGAGCCAGAAGGCTCTGGCCGACCTCCAGGTCGCTTCCGCTGAGGCCGCGGCGACCGCAAGGTCCTCCATGGATGTTTGGTGCGTCGAGCTGGCGGCTAAGGAGTCCGAGCTCGGTGCGGCGCAGGCCGACCTCGCTCAGTCTCAAGCAGGTGAGCGCAGTTTGACGCCTGACAAACATATGACGAACATACCATTCTCGGTTTGCAATCCATTTGATCATATTGAGGACTCACCTTCCCAATTGGTTACACCTCCCAATGTTTTGCCCGTGAATCGCACCTTGTTTCCCACTATACCGACGCCATTGTCTAACTCGCCACGTCTTTCCCCCCATGCAGCGCTCGCACCCGCTCTCGCTGAAAACGCTCGCTTGACTGAGGTCATCGCGCAGCTGACTCGAGATAACGTCGCTGCTGGTAAGCGCCCATTGGCTACTCCCGCGCATGCATCTTCCGCCGCCCTTACCATGGCTGATGTCATGGCCATGATCGCGGCGGACCGAGCTACTGTTGCGCGCAACGAGACGGTGCCAATGGACACTGAGGACCCTGGCGGTTCTTCCAGCGGCGCCCGCTTTGTTGGGTGCGGGAACGGCAGGACCGTGGGGCGCAAGCATGCGCTGCCTCAGGCCGCTCGTGAGGACGACACCGCCGCTCAGGAGGCCATCGCTGCGCGCAAGCTGGCGTTTCAGCGCGGTCGCGAGATCAAGGCGTCGCCCACGTATGCCAAGGCTGCGAAGTCGGATGGTCTTCTGTATTACCACTCCGCTGACCACCCTGTCGCGCCTTATGCCGACGCCAAGTTGGCTGTGCATATGAACTCTTACGCTGACAGCCTCGTCCTTGACTGCGATCCTGAGAACATCGTGGATGCGCTGCAAGCGGTGGATGACCTCCGCGACAGCATGACCCGTTTGTACACGGCGTGCAAGATGCGCAAGCAGAGGTGGATGGAATTGATGCCTGTGAACATCAAGGACATCGCCGACAAGGACGCAGCCCTCAAGGGCACTAAGCTGAAGCCCCACTACCCTGCGGCGGAGGCCAACGACAACAAAATGGACGAGACGTTGCCTCGTGCACCTGACAGGCAGGTGCGGGTTACGGGGAATTCAGGGTTGTTTGATAAACTAGCTGTCGCTCAATTAGTCCCGG
The DNA here is from genome assembly GCA_013435795.1 of Chlamydomonas sp. ICE-L. NCBI lineage: Eukaryota > Viridiplantae > Chlorophyta > Chlorophyceae > Chlamydomonadales > Chlamydomonadaceae > Chlamydomonas > Chlamydomonas sp. ICE-L. Next base: position 26,959,695 of record JACBWV010000223.1, on the reverse strand, counting down.
CGTTTCATCCAGAACCCTTTCAACTCCCCGACGTATATGCCCCTTCCTTTGTCCTTACGGGCAAAATGCAACGTGGTTCGATTCCGCGGGGGGGCGCTACCCCTTCCCCGCCGACAGCGCATACCGCCGCTCCCTCAACACCAGTCGGCCCCTTTTCGGTCTCCGATTACTCGTCATCGGACCACGACTTAGCCGATTTCCCAGGTTCGCCTCTCCAGGTTCCACCTGGCGACCCGACCTCTATTCGCGCTCCTCGGGCTACTCTGCCCGAGCACCCAACGCCGCCAGCGGTACCTACGGTGGCTTCCCCGGCCGCTGTTCGACCTCGTGCCAAGCGCGCAGCTACGCTGTCCGCAGACACACCTTCGCCGACGCAACAGGTTCGCGCGGGAACACACCTGGCCCCAGAAGGCCCGCCAGGTGAACCCGACCCGATCACCCCTCCTCCCAATAACCGCGCCACTCGTCACTCTGATCACAACACTGGGTTCGCCAAGCGTGTTACCGAAATGAGAAAAGAACTACGTCTCATTGAACACAAACTGTCGGACAGATGCACTAGGGCTAAGTTGCGCCGATGGGTATTCAATGTGGTCACGATCATGGAGCTCCAGTTCTCCGACGGTTACCTGGGTTCGTTCGAGCGCATTGTTCCACACCTGTCGGGCGCTTTTACTGGCCAACTCCGCATCACGTACGACGAGGCATGGGCTAGCGATGAGTTGGACGGGTTAGATTTCATGGGAATCGTCGCATGGGCGGAGTCGCTCCTCCTGCCCGAGCTATTAACGGAATCACACGTCGCTCTCACCAAACTACACGAAGGTGGCTTTCGCCAAGATACTCGCTCCTTGCAGAATTATTACCACGCCATCAAGTATGAATTTCGCAAAGTCCCCGAGCTGACCGAACGCGAAAAGTTAAACTTGTTTCGCACGGGACTCTCCGATGAACTCCGCGCCGGTGCACACTCTCGGCGCGAGTCGGGTACTATGTTCGAAACGATGGAGGATTTGTTCCGCTATCTGCAGTTGGACGAAGCGAGGAAAGTTGTCGCCGCTCGTGGCAAGTCCTTGACGGACAAGCACGATCGCCATCAGAGGGGAGGTTACGCTAACCAGAAATCGAGGTATCCATTCAAGCGCCCAGCGGATACTAAGTACCCGGGTAAGGACCTTGCTTTCAATCGCGTCCAATTTACCAAATCACCCCCTTCCGATACTGACACGGATTCTTTCTCTTCGCAGGGAGTAGCCACCGACGACGGCGGGGAGATTAACTCTCGCCCAGCCAAGAGCCCCAAGCTGGCGCCAAACAGTAGTCGCAACCCGGCCGGTGGCCGAGGTGGTGGAGGACGTAGTGCGACGCAGCCGGCGCACAACGGCAAGCTGGGTGGATCGCCAAGGCCGCAGGTCCTCAGTTTGCAAGGTGCTGATCGCACGTTCGGGAAAGGCTCTATTAGCCGCGGCGCGGGCCGTGGTGGTCGCGGAGGATACGGACAGGGTGCTGGTCGGGCCCGTTCACAGCCCATCGGGCCGCGGACCCCCGACTTTTTGGGTCAAGACCCCCAGAACGCCATGCATATGAACAAATCGGTCAGCGTCGGGCAGACCATCTGGCTTCAGAATGGTGCTCGCTGCTTCTTCTGTTTCCGCTACATGAGGACATGTGGGCGGTCGCTGAATGCTGACGGACGCTGCCGCACGCGGGACTTGCCTAACTGGCCGGCCCTCAATGAGACTACGTGTCCCGACTGGGCCCTTGATGGCAACGGTCCCATCCCGATTTGGGAATAGGAATCGGCCGGTCAGGTATTGACAACCCTGGATCGTGTACTTAGCGGCGATAAAGTAGTAGTAGTCGAGCCACTTGAGCTCTTGTTACAGGTTCAAGAGGAACTGTTTTCAAACTTGGGCTTAACCCCAACCATTGATGTAACTTCTACTAATCCCTTGTCGTCCCCTTGTCCACTGAAGTTCTCTACGGAGTTTGGCATGCGTGTCTCCATCGCAAACGAGTTCATATACGCTCACCCCATTCCGGAAGACGTCGTGTCGGTGTTAGAACACTATTGGGAATGCAAAAACGATGCACCCTTCGACACATCCGGTATGTTCATCCTCCCAAAAAACGCAAGTAACGATAAACATATCTCCAGTCTCCTCCAAGGTATGGAGTTGTTCAAGGAGTATCAATCGTTCGATCACCATATGAAACCCCGCCCCAAGGGGTCACCTTCGAATAAGGTCGCCATCCAAGTATGGTATGACCCCCCCGACTCCGAACGGGCCGTCCAAATCAAAAAGGATTGGCATGCGATCAACGACGTGACCAAGGCAGTATACTTTGGCCCCGCACCTGAGGAGGGCATCCCCAGTCCGGTTGAAACCCGTCGAAAAAAACACTGGTGGTCGGAGGCATTGGATCCCAAAGTTCGCGTAAAACAAATCGCTGCCAGACGGTCAACGAAGTGCATCCGTCGCAATCACGCGCAACAAAATACGAATTATTCCCCCGTGCTCATGACGCGAGCCAATCGGGTATACGAAGTCAACTCCGCTGCTGCCCCCGATATGCTATTCAACGCCCGATCGGGAGCGAAGCAATTACTCACATTGGCAGACTCCGGCGCGACAGGTTGTCTTATGGAAAGGCAAACGGCTGAGGATCTCGGTTTGCACATCCGCCCTTGGGAAAACGAACGCGACGGATTCACTTGCGCTAACGACGGGATTATCAAAATCCGCGGGACGGTCTCGCTCCCTATACACATACAACGATATGTTGGCAAAGTGTTCGCCCATGTCGTCGACAAACTTCCCGGTGGATTAGACCTAATCCTCGGGTCCGACTGGATGCGCGACAAAAAAGCCGTCCTAGACTACGATCGCATGACATTGTCGCTCAAACGATACGGCTGCTGTTTGACACCTATCAACAGGCAGCGGGACGAAACGGCTCATTTCTTCTTCACTATGGCACTTTCGGGCAAGCCGACTGACGACCCAGTCATTACTGGTCGCAAGGCAGCAAAGCTTTTGAAAGCTGGCGCTAACCATGTCATGGTCAATGTCCGCGAATCCCGAGCGGATTTACCGGCGTCTAACGTAACTGCCGATGAACGGGCGAAATTGCTGACAAAATTATTGCCTTCCGACGGGCCTTTACCTGGTCCCCCGGTGGCAAGCATGGATTTCGAAAATTGGATCCGCGACAACATACGGGACCACGAAGATAAAACACTCATCTCGGCCACCGACCTGCGCGCTCTCCTATGGCAGTATCGCAAAGTCTTCAACAATTTGCCTATGGGGACTCCTAACCATCGAGTTATTCCTCACGTCATCAAAACGCAAGACAATGCTTACGCACCATATCGCAGAAATTGTCGCATGAGTCCAGCCGAGACTTTACTATGTGAAGAATACGTCTCCGACCTGTTGCAGCAAGGATTCATCGCCCCGAGCTCGTCCCCGTACGGTGCGCCAATTATGATCATAGCGAAACCGGGTGGAACGGGATACCGGGTTGTTTGCGATTGGCGAGCACTCAACAACATCACGATTAAAAATAGGTATCCCCTTCCCCGTATCGATGAGACCATTGATCGTCTAGGTGGAGCTACTTTGTTCAGTTCCCTAGACCTAACGTCTGGTTATTACCAAATACGAATTTCGGACGAGGACCCGCCGAAAACTGCGTTCACTACCCCAATGGGTCAGTTTGAATTTAAAGTCCTTGGGATGGGTTTGGCAAATGCGCCGAGCACATTCCAAGCGGTCATGAACCAGATATTCGCGCCCTACTTGCACAAGTTCGTCGTGGTCTACTTGGACGATATCTTGGTTTACGTACGCACTCCGGCGGAGCACTTAGCCAACTTGGCCACGGTTCTCAACGTCCTCCAGGACAACGAATTCTACGCGAAACTCTCCAAATGTTCATTCAACCAAACGGAAGTTAAATTCCTGGGTCATTACTTTGGACGCGACGGCATTAAGGTTGATCCACGCAAGGTTAGCACAGTCCGTGACTGGCCTACTCCGAAAACGGCGAAAGAGATCGGCTCATTCCTCGGTTTGTGCAATTATTTTCGCAAATTCATCCAAGGCTATTCGTCTCTCGCTGCCCCGCTTCAACCCTTGTCTAACATCAAGGGTGAACTCGGCTCCTTGTTCAAAGAAGAACATCTCGTCTCATTCAAAGGCCTCAAGGAAGCTTTGCTATCCGCTCCAGTCCTCGCGCTGCCAGATTTCAGCAAACCTTTCGAAGTCATTACCGACGCATCTTTGCTCGGTACCGGCGCGGTGCTCTTGCAAGATAAACACCCCATCGCCTTCGCCAGCAAGAAGTATATCCCAGCGGAGCTGAACTATACTACGACGGAACAAGAGATGCTAGCAATCGTTCACGCGTTGACCGAGTGGCGATGCTACCTCGAAGGTTCCCACATGACATTGGTCACTGACCACAATCCGCTCACGTATTTTGACACAAAGGCGGTCCTTTCACGACGCATGGGCCGATGGCAGGAGGACCTGGCGCCCTTCAGCTATACTTGGGAATATCGCGCGGGTCGCAATAATATGGCAGACCCGGTCAGTCGCAATCCTAACCTCTCCGCCCCCGCCGACGTCGCGGTTGCGCACCAGCTGTTAGTTTTCTCTCTCTTGGTCAGCGAATGCAGGCCTCGATCGAGAAAGCAGCGCCCGAGTGCAGTCGGTCCCACGGTCGTGGATATCCTTCCCCACCCCCCAAATGTCCTCCCCGTCCCTTCGGTTCCGGTCAAGGAAACGCGACGACGCAGTCGGCATACGCCCGCCGCGTCGACTCCCTCCTCTTCGTCCATCATGGATCGAATTTTGGCTGGATACAAACGAGACTCGAACTTCACGCCGGGCTGCAAGCGCCTTCGCGATAAGTTTTCGAGGAACGGTTACTGGTTCAAGAAGAACAAGTACGGACGCGAGTTTTTGTGTGTCCCCCTTGACGCAGCCCTTCGACTGGACATTATCCGCGAAGCTCACGACCCTATGTATATGGGCCATTGCGGTCGCACCAAGACATTGGAGTTGGTCACCCGCACTTTTACTTGGGCCAAAGTCACGGCAGATGTTACGGCCTTCGTCCAACAATGCCATAAGTGCCAAACGAACAAGCCCGGAAACGCAAAACCTAACGGTACCATGGTTCCCGTGGAAATTCCTGAGAAATTCTGGGAGTGTGTCTCCACGGACCTCATCACGGCGCTCCCGCCTACGTCTTCTGGCCATGATGCCATCGCGGTATTCGTCGACAAACTGTCGAAAATGGTTCATGTCGAACCTTGTCACACTACGATAAACGCAGAGGCATTCGCTTCCCTATACCTGAATCGTGTCATCCGCTATCATGGTATCCCAAAGAAACTGCTGAGCGATCGCGATGCGCGATTTACCGGGCATTTCGGCGTGGCTCTCCATCGATTAATGGGCACGCGACAAGCGTTTTCGACTGCGTTTCATCCTCAAACTGACGGTCAGACGGAACGCATGAACCGAGTCATCGAGGACATGATTCGCCACTACGTGGGGCCATACCACGACGATTGGGATAAGTCCTTGGCGCTGGTGGAATTTGCAATCAACAATTCCTACCAAGAGTCCATTCAGAACACCCCATTTCGGGCGTACCTTGGTTACAACCCTACGACGCCGCTTAGAGCGGAGGTCGAATCGAAATGTCCGGCTGCCAACAATTGGTGGGCCGATCACATTGAACGACAAGATCAATGCAAGGCATGCATGCAAGCCGCACAAGATCGGCAGAAAGCCCATTACGATAAGCGACGAACGGAGGTTTTCTTCAACCTTGGGGATAAAGTTCTCTTGTCCACCCGCAATATGAAGTTCAAAGCAACGGGTAAACCAAAATTTACGCCTCGTTTTGTTGGCCCCTATACGATTACGGAATGCATTGGTCCACGCGACGAGGTCACCGGAGTCGTCCAGCAGGTCACGGCGTGCCGCTTGGCTTTGCCCAAGATGATGCGTATCCACCCCGTGTTTCACGTGGGTTTGATAAAGCATTGGCGCTCCGATGGCGTTGTCCATGTTGGACAACCGCTGGAGTTTGACTCCGACGGCGCTCCAATTTGGAATATCCAATGCATCATGCGCGAGAAATCGTGTGTCATAGGCACTTCCAGCAAACGGCGTCTCGAATACTTGGTCCGATGGCAAGACTTCGGTATTGAGCAAGACACTTGGGAACTCGCCAAAGCGGTCAAGAAAAGTGCGCCTCACGTCGTCGATGCATGGAAATCACGTGTTACGCCCGTTATGTCCCAACGTACGTCAAATAAACGGGCCCATCACCAACCCATCGCACTCGACGCATACGACACGGCGGTTAGATTGCTTTATTTATAAAGTTATCTTTCCCGGAGTACTCAAAAGGGATGTTAAATGGTTCTCTCCGAAACCAACTTGATTCATCAAGTATATTTTGAGCACGGCACATACGACTACGACTGGTATTCACATCCCACTTCCTTATGATCAGATGCGGGGTCCGCATCTCTTCTGGAGGGGGGGGGAGTGTAACGGTACAGAACCCTTCACGGGTACTCTGGCCGTCCAGCAAGGCATACGGGTACACCTCACCCGTAAGCCACGTGACGAACGCACATGATACAGTACCATACCCATGTACTGCCTCATCTCTCACAACGCACACGTTGCGCACATAGACACGAGCTACTCGGAACGAACCCTTCTACTCCAACCACGAAGACGTTCTTTCCAAGCTACTCGACATCCCATACTTAGGTAACCTTCTACTTGTCCTGCTAGTTCACCCATATCAACATACACGTAAACTCACATCACGCATCACGTTCCCTAGCCTAACCCCTCAAGCTGCTAAGGAGCATCCTGAGCTGTTACATAGTCTACGTAGCATGCAAAGGGAGAAGATCTTTCCTATGGAGTTGCTCACAGCAAGACCTCGATGGTTGTCCTTGTCATAAACACTGCCTTTGGATTTGGGTACGGGTAAGGCAGCTGCAGCCCATTGGCTAGGGTAAGGCAGCTGCAGCCCATTGGCTAGGGTAAGAGGTCTTTGGGGACGGGTAAGGCAGCTGCAGCCCATTGGCTAGGGTAAGAGGTCTTGCAGATGAGATTAAACAGGTTAGTCATAGCTTGTACAAATCGGGAGTTGGCCTCATGGGAAGCAAATCTGACGACCTCAGGTATGACCGTACAAATTCTCTTTCCCCTCATAGACTTACTTTAGTTTAAGTCTGTACCAACCTAGGCCAGTGATTTAGAGTTCTTAGATAAGATTACCACCTTGATTGTGCCAGCCCGCCTTGCCACAGTCCAGATTACCTTACATCTGATCTCTTGACAAGCCTGACCAATGTACAGCCACATATAGTGACTTACTGCCTTCGAGACTTTCCAAGTGCTTCCTTCCCTTTAGTCTTGGCCTGAATAATCTTATTGTCCAAGTTCTTGACCGAAGCAGACCAGCTCTTAGTCATTGTAGTTCTTTTATATCTATATTAATTTCTTATGCCCCTCAGTTAACTTTAGGAATTCTTGAGCTCAAGAATACCTCAAGTTGGGGGGGATGTTATTGTCCGATATGCATCGGACACTGAGTCGGCATAATGCATACCGGTACCTGGTCTCTCCAGGTCCCGAGTTGCCTGCCGCTAGGCCACAGGCTAGCTGTGGCCTACACGGGTCTGCAGGATCTTCCTGCAGACTCCCGTCTTCTATATAAGCGCACTCGTTGCGTGTATCTCCCTTCTACTTCAGTCTTCACTGTGTAACCAACCAAACTACTTAATGCCGAAAGTCACAAAAGGCGTAAACCCCTACTACGACTCATTCACAATTCTAAATCCACCTATCTGCGACATCTATCCAGCCTCCGCCGCCCAGGATGCTGCTGTTCCCCCATCTAACCCTGTTCATCAGCCACCTGCATCCTCGTCTGATAAAGACGATTCTACTGAACCACCTTCGCCAACCTCGGACGGGGAGCCATCTGACCTCCGAGCTTTCCAAGATGCAGCAGTAGCCGCGGACTTAGTGCGTAAGTAGGGCCATCCCTATGCTTAGTTCATTTGGGATCAATGTCCAAATTGATGTCACACGCGATTGCGTGTTTACCTAGGTAACACTAAAAGCAAGGGGAATACCTTGTACACGCACACACACACACACCAAGAGCAGACTCCGACCAGACCTGTGCCCAGGTAGCCCAGATCTGGCTGAGTCAACCCGCCGTACATTTCCGCCTAGTGGCCAGCTACCCACAGCTACCTAGGATTACTCGGTTACACATACGCGCCCAGGCCGCGTCACAAGCGCAGCTTGCGTGACACGCTGGCGTTTGTCTTCACACGAGACTGTTATCGGGCGCTTGTCTTAACACGAGACATAATAATGCAATGCCGTGAAAGGCATTGAGCATAACTCCTTTCGCCAGCGCATGAAAAGCCATAGTTACGAGCGTACCCTAAAAGACAGAAGAGTTGATAGTCGATTGAGACGACCGATTCTCTCTCATTCTACTATCAAACTCTTGTCCAGGTGCGTCGATGCTGTCGTCAGGATAGGTCACTGCTAGGCGCTACTTGCGCACCTACCCCTTGCAGTGTTGGTTGCAGTGTTGCTTACACCAACCCGTCACGACAATCCAATACGACTGTCACGCATCATGAATAATCATCTTAGGCTCTTGCACCGCTTGACCCTGTCGTGCATTGCAATCGCGCCTTGCCGACCTTTTCCGGCAAGTTATGTAGACGCCGTTGCGCGTTCACTTAGAAACCGCAGTTTTATTTTCTATTGTTCCTAGAACAAATTGTAACTCATTCTACTATCAAACTCTTGTCCAGAACCTCCACGGATTGGTGACCCATGCCTGAGCCCCCATTCAGGTGGTGACCCTTGCCTAAGCCCCCATGCAGGTGGTCACCCATGCCTGAGCCCCCATGCAGGTGGTCACCCATGCCTGATCCCCCATGCAGGTGGTGCCCCATGCCTGAGCCCCCATGCAGGTGGTGACCCATGCTTGAGACCCCATGCAGGTGGTGACTCATGCCTGAGCCCCCATGCAGGTGGTGCCCCATGTCTGAGCCCCCATCGTCTCCAAGCCCCTGTCGTTACCGATTCCCGGAAAACCTGTCCACCTACGGTCGCCTCCAGTACCCTCCCCGAGCATTGACAACCCCCGTCTGCCGGACTTCAGAAGGAGACTCCGGTCAACCCCTCTCCTTTCGCCTCGACTCCACAACTGCCGGCCGAAAGTCCAGCCCTTCGGAACGGTGAGACGTCCCCGTCAGTACTGACGACGGTGCTTCCAACCCCTCGGTAACGCGGCTACCGGAGTACAGAACACCCCATCACTTGGTACTCCCTGCCAGGGCTTTAGATTTTTTTTCTGGACAGACACAAAGCTACCCACGGGACATACCCTAGGGACGCTTTCTCACACTTTGAGCCAGCAAGCAAAGCGATCACTTTGAGGCAGCGAACCCATAGCCCTTTGCTGCTGATTGGATGAAGTCTGTATACATATAGATTGGACTTAATTTACCCAACCTACTTGCTGTGACCATAGTCTGGAACTAATTATCCCATTCTAACAACGCACATACAGACTCCATAACTATACTGATCAACTATATATCGGGCGCACTTGTCCTCCATTGCTCCTCCTACGTTACGAGTCGACGCAACTCACTAGCAGCCCCTAGAGGATTTAAGAACCCCACCCACCTTGCGGTTCACCACCCAAGACTCCCACATCAGAACTACTCTGATCCCTGCTTTGTGATCTCACCAACACCAGCAACCACATTTGCTGTAAAGAGAACCCATCACATAACCTAGTCAATTTGAGCCCGCCCTCTCAATTCAGAGACAGTACCGGTACCGTCCTTCTGAACATCGAGACGGCTAATACTGACTTGCTGATACCGAAGACTTGCTGATACCGACGACTTGCTGATACCGACATACCCGAACATTCCAACTCATACCAGCATTGGCATCCATTAACCAAACAAATCACCCATTCAATTGGACCAATTGCTATATACTAACCAGTTGCCCACCCCTTCCCACCGTGCGTAGGACCACCCAATCTCAAGTTCTTCGGAGGAGACTACCCACCACCTCGCTAGGTACGGGCATCTCCCTCACTTTCTGTCCTCAGACCTATCGCTTATGCCATCCGGCACGGCGAAGGGCCGCCCTATTTGAGTTAAATCCTTGTTCCAGATACAAACAACCACACTCTTCCAAAACACACGCCGTAAGGCTGCCCAATTTTTGGTTAGACCACTGTTACAAGTACGCCAACTGCATCTTTCAAAAAGCACGCCGTCAGGCCGCCTTTTTTTACTTGCACTACTATTCGCAACCACCCACTTAACAACCAAGAAACAAAGCAACGGCGAAGGGCCGCCCTTTTTTTTTGACCCCTGCTCCACCACACCTTCTTTCAGGACTACACTTCTGAAGAAACCAAGCCAGATACATCTGCGCTGCTATACCAACATACACATTCCTTCAGGTACACATCAGGACAGAAGCCTTGATAAACACGTGGAACAAACCCACCCCTGAACAACTAACACAACACATAATGCGAGGAACACGAGGACAAGTCAGAGCTGCTGCAGAAGCAGAAGCGCGCTCAGACGCAACTGATCAAGCACAAGCTCAATCAGACGCCCGACAAGCCCTCTCAGACATAAGTAACACTCATTCTGAACATTCCATCACAAATCAACTATCACAACTGCATCTGCATAACCCCATTAACATACTCCCCCCAACCATCCACCTAACGATCCCCAACTCACCCCTCCCACTGGGGGGCAGCCACCCCTGGTACGAGGGGGAGTCATCGGAGATCGACATCCCCCTTCCTATGGCACTTGCCACCACCTTACCAGCCTCAGCCACAGCAGCTGACACTATCAGCCCCCAGCCTTCACCTCTCGTCCCCCAGCCTTCCGCTATCAGCCCCCAGCCTTCAACCCTCGACCCCCAGCCTTCTACTATCAGCCCCCAGCCCCCAGCCCAGATCGCGCAGCTACCAGGCACCTCCAGAAGACAAGTCTGTGGAACTCTACCAGCACTAAGCACTCCATCAGACCTTCAGCCATCACCCACACCACTCAAGACTTGGAGCGGGCAGAGTGGAATGCGCCTAGCCCTTGGAAGCTCACAACGCCCATTGCTGAACACCCCGCCTACTCGCGTTGCCGTCAGTGAGGATGCTGAGGACAATGCGTACCCACCATTGTCCCCAGTCCAGCAACCGTCTGCCACTCCGTCCCAGCCGCCCGTGCACAGTCCCCTGCAGGACTTTATAACCCCTCAGGAGACCTTCACTGGCGCAACTGCGACACAAGCAGCAGGTCCTCCACACATGACCACAAACAACCTTTTCAGCTCAGAAGAGGAAGTAGAAAGCCCCAGCAAACGACTTGCCCGCACTCCCCGACAGCTTCCAGATCCCTCACCAGCCAACCAGCTTCCTGCAAGCCAACCGACAACAGTGGATCCCACCCCAGTCAGTCACCGCATGGACCAGGAGGTAATCCAGGGGGTGATCCGGCCAATTCTTCTGACAGTGACGGTGTCCCCGATGATGAGGCAGATACAGGAGGACCACCTGATCAACCGGGAGGCCACCCCCCCAGCCCTCCTAACTCTGACGATGAACCACCCCCACCTCCTGAAGAGGATCAGGGACCACCTCCACCAGACTTTCAAGGGGATGTGAGCGACGCTGATAGCAATGACAGCGAACGTCACGTCGCACTCATGATCGGTGTCGGTTCCGTCCTATCATGGCAACTTCCAACAGAAGGATCACAGCTACACGGCGGCAGCGTATCACACACCAGAGCCTGGCTTCTGATGATGAAGGGCTACATTGTCAACATCAAGAGAGACCTTGCAGTGGAGGAGTTGTGGGAACAGATGATGGTGCAAGTCTATGAGAACTCTCAACCATTCGTCTTGTTCAACGGAGCCGCGTGGATCCATGAGTGCAATGCTCTCCAGACACAAAACTCCTTGAATGGAGCCCTCCAAGTCAACGAACATGGTCAACCGATCATGAACCCAGCCACTTGGAAGCTGAAGCTCATTCATTTCTACGAGCTGGTCAAGACTGGACTAGCACTCGCACTCAAGGTAACCCCTCTCGACACAAAGGAGGAGTATGAGAAGTTTGACTGCTACGACAATGCAGGCCTCTTATACCCCATGCCTCGCATCTTGATGTCAGAATTCACAAAGAAGTACGAGGAGTTTGATATCCGGGCTGGACAGCCCCATACAATAGGGCAGGGGTACCAACAGCAGTACAGACAGCCACAGAGTCCAGTGCAACAGCAATCCTCCCTACCCCCTCAGAACCCCAGGTAGAAGGGGAAGAACCCACGACCCTTTCCGGCATGCAACCCAGGGAACAACAACCAGGAAAGCATTCGGCATTGTTAGGCGAGTGGAGGACTTGGAGCTGAAGATGGCAGAAGAGGCAAAGGAGGGGAGTGTTGCAACGGCTGAGGGTCGGTGGCTATTGGCTGTTGGCTGGGGGCTGGGGGCTGTTGGCTGGCGGCTGGTGGCTGTTGGCTGTTGGCTGGTGCAGGGGGCTTTGATGGCCAGATGTGTGGCTTGACAGCCTTGCTCCTGGTGACTGCCAGCAGGCAAGCAAGCTCAGTGCCATAGAACTGGCGTGTCGGAGGCGTGGGGTCTGATATGCGACCGCCAGAATTGCTGGGATAGCCGGGAGAAGTTGTTAGAAGAAGAGCAGGGCTGGGGGAAGGTAGTAACTCAGGTCTGGGGGGTGGCTGGAATTCCAGCATAGTTGTCAGACGTGTAGGGATTGCCATTTCCAAGGTCTTTCTGATGATTGCTACCAAGGCTCGCTGATCCATGCTGTTGCCTGTGAGGATATGCCTCTGGTTTTGAGTGAGACCTGGTGCTGCTGTTGCTCCTGTGTGGTATCCGAGCATGCGTTCTCTCTCAGAAGGGTTTGGTTCAAACCATGCGCCGCCCTGGAGAGAGTAGATGCTGCCTGGCTTGTCGGGTCTGAAGGCTCGAGACAGAGGGTACGCTACTAGAGTAGGCAGTACGTTGCGCTCTTGTCCGATCTTGTTTGCTAAGCAAAAAGGGGCTGTGTCTGATCTGTAGACCCTTGTAGTGCTCCGTCCTGGATCCAAGAAGGCGTTGGCTGAAATGTTGGCAGTCCGACGGGTCTTGTTGAGCTGGAGCTGGAGATCAAGGGGGTCAACCAAGTTCTGCCACTTGTTGCGGAGTCTGTGCGCTCCTGAGTCGAATGTTGCAGCATCCACGCAGATAGGGAGGCCGAGAGTTCTGTTGACTGCGTTGAAGTCTTGCGTAGCAATATGTTTTGATCGGAAGTTGTGCTGCATTGCTGCATTCTCCACGATGTAGAGGGGTTGCCGAGGGTGCTGCAGCTGCTGGATGTACCCTATGACGGTGGTACAAGCCTGCAGGACGGCGGCCCGGGGTCCCTTGAGTCCTCTGTTGCCTCCTGCCGGGCTGAAGTCTTGGCACTCTGGACCGGCTATGATGAGCCACTGTGATTGGTCGTTCACAGCTGCGGTCATGAGCTGTTCCGGTGTGATCTTGGTCACATCCTGGGGCAGCGTCGTGAAGGCATGGTCGCAGGCGTATGACTTGAGCAGATGAGGGTAGAGGTTGGTCAAAGCTTGTGTCCTATAGCGGGCGACTGTCTGAGCAGCGGGCGCAATGTCGCTGTAGATATACCTGTTAACTTGGATGCCATTGTGCAGTGCTGCCTCCAATCCTGCACACATTCCCCCGCACATCTCGTATAGAGTGATGCCATTCTAGGCCATGTATGTGACGGCGGCAGGCAGGGGTGTTGTGCAGATGGATAAGACAGATCTGACGTCAAGGATGTAGTCCACGATGTGCCCTAGTGTCAGGTCTAGGGGCACATAAGGGTTGGTGGGCACTGTTGGAAATGCTGCGTACAGGTCGCTGTCCAGGTCAATGCGAGCGCCAGTGTTGTCCTCTGCTGTGGGGCTGGGAAACCGAGACAGTGCGTCAGCGTTGCCATGCTGTGCACCTGGTCTGTGCATGATGTCAAAATCAAATGACTGCAGCATGCATGCCCATCGAGCGATGGCCCCGGTGACGTTAGCAGAGGAAAACATCCACAGCAAAGGCTGGTGATCAGTGACGAGTGTGAAATGTAGTCCGAAGACATACACTCGAAAGATCTTGCAAGCCCAGCAAGCAGCCAGCATTTCTCCTTTGAAGCTGCTGTACCCTGCTTCATGCTTGTTAAGGCTGCGGCTGGCACAGGCGACGAGGTTTGTTACCTTCCGAGTCGAGCTGGCCGAGCACTGCTCCTAATCCATGTTGGCTCCAGTCACAGTGGATGAGGGTGCGCGCGTTGATGTCAAAGCGTCGCAAAACCTTGCCTGGTGTGCTGATATTCCTCCTAATGGCGTCCATGGCTGCTGTGTGCTCAGGTCCCCAAGTCCACTTGACATCATTCTTGGTGAGGTCATTGAGGGGTCTGGCTATGGCTGAAAAGTTTTCACAAAAACAACCGTAGTAGCGCAGCTTACCCAGGATGGTCTTGAAGTCCTTGAGGTTGTTTGGGTAGGGCAGGTCCTTGATAGCTTGGACTTTGGCTGCTTGTGGGGTGAGACCATGGTTGCTGACATCGAAGCCTACTGCGTCTAGTGCGAAGCAGGACTTGTCAGGGTGTATGCGGAGGCCGATGTCGATGAGACACTGTAGCACTGCTTCCACGTCCTTGATGTGATCAGCAAAGGTGGCGCTGTGGACCAGAATGTCGTCAATGAAAACCTTGCTGAACTTGAGGAGACCACGTTTGCCCAAATCAGTTTCCATGACCTTCTGGAAGTAAGCTGGTGCTTGTTTTAGTCCAAAGGGCACACGCTTGAACCTGTAGAGCTGCTTGTCCCACCAAAAGGCTGAGAAATCTTGGCAGCCGGCAGACATGTGGACTTGGTAGAAGCCCGAGCGCAGGTCTACTCGTGTAAACCACTTGGAGTCACCCAGGTCTTGGAACAATTCCTCTGCAATCGGGAAACCTGTGTGCATGTCCTTGGTCAGGAGGTTGATGGCCTTGTAGTTGTAGCACACTCTGTCTGCAGTGTACTGGCCATCAGGTCCTTTCTTCAAGGCGACGACAGGGTTTGCTGCATGCTGAGCTGAAGGAGATGGCTCTATGAAGCCTAGCAGGAGTAATTCAGCGCAGACTTTGTCTTGAGCATGTAATTCTATAGGTGGCTTGCGGTAGGGACTAGTGAATGCCTGCTTGTCGTTGTCCTTCTCTATGTGCATAGGAGGCACAATCCCTTTGTAGCCCTCTCTCAAATCCTCCATTGTCCGTGCTACTGCTGGGGTCATTCATGCCGGCATCCTTACCCCAACCACAACACAGCCCCCCACGCATAATATCGAGGAGATCCCTGCCTCCAATGCACACATGTGGTGGGCCAGAGAGTCCTATCTTCACCCCACCAAGTATGCTCAAGCCTGGAGCACTGACCCCAAGATTGCTTGGACTGCCAGAATGCAATTCATCAGAAATGACACCCACAAATGTACTGACGCCTCCTACCACAAACACCACACCATCCGTAAGAACAGCTCCCCCGACGACCTGGTGCATGCTGTCTCTACCCCAGACCTTCTTGCTCCCCCAACCCCAGCCAAGCTCCTCCACCTCCTATATGGAAACCAACACAGCCTGACCCACCTCCTGGGCTTCAGAGCCCAAAAGAGGAAGGCTAACGAACCTAGAGAAACCCCCCATCACAGATATTGGAGGGTCCAGAAAGCCCCATGCACCATTCTCTGCCACCATCTCCCTTGTTACATATCTGCTGGCCTCCCCGTGCATTCCCACAACTACTCCTCTGCCACCTCCATTGTGGTCACTTGGTCCCCCGTCCATCTCACAGAGGAACAAATCACCCTGCTGGTTGGCCCCACCAGATTTCAGGAACTCCTCCATGCCTACAACACTGAAACTACCCCCAAAGCCCCCTCCCCCTCCATTCCACCCAGACAAGACCTCCACCTCACTAACCTCCAACAACAAGGACAGTGGGCGGAGGGAGGAGAGTTTGATGCCAAATGGTATAGCGAACTCAGGCAAAACCTCATCATTAACACGGCAGACCACCACCCAGACTGGGATATCCACCCCCCCGGCAAATACCACATACAGGCTGGTACACTGAATGACAGGTACCACCACCTCCCTCCCCAACTCAAGAACGGAGACACCACCTACATCTACTCACCAACAGGCCAATGTGTCGGTCATATACCCCTCTCCCAACTCCACCTCCTCCACCACAGATACCATACCACCAAGGCACACTCTCCCCACCTCTGGACCCTCCACAGCACAGGAACCTTCGCTGGAGACGTAGCCACCCTCCTATCACAGCACAAAGACACTACCATCTCCAATGTCTCCCCTGCCATACACAAAGCTATGTCCACCCTGGGGATGACAACGGACCTTGACACATCACCCCTCCTAATGAGTTCCCACCTCCCCATGGGCAACACCCCCACCCCCATTGGCCAACTGTTTGGCTTAGGACCCCACTGCTACACCCAACCTTGGTACGAGGGAAACACACACCTCACCAGCCAGAACCCTGAAGAGGCCCACAAGGCTGTTCGATGGGCACTAGGCAGTGCCATACATGCTCACACCCTTGATATTCCCGCGTGCACCATTCTCTTGGTCCCACAAAAACCCACATATGCCCATAACGCCCTCCTAAATCACCCATGGGCTATGGAACTAGCCACTCTGCCTCCCAAGGCCAAACCCCTCACCCCCTCCCTAATCTGGACGGGGGGAAAACTCAACCCTACCAAGAGACACAGAGGAACCTACAAACTCATTGCCATCTCAAACCCAGCTGGCCATGCCAAGTACCTCCACAACCCACCCACCACATGGGCCCAAACCATGAGGGACATGGGGGCCACTTCCATCCCACGACCAGGTCCCCCCCCCTCCCAACTGGGCCTTCCTACCACCCACCTACCCAAGGCACTTAGCTCCCTCCTTAAGACCTGGGCACAACAACCCACCCCCATGCAGATAGACCCCACACCCATAACACCCCCCGTGCTCCCGTGCACACATGCTATCCTACAAGCACCAGGCCTCGCTCTATACACAGATGGAAGTGCCATCATAGACAAAGACGGCGTCCTACGCCTAGGGGCAGGCGTATACTTCCCCAGGGCCGCTGCACGTTGCCTCCGCATAGACCCTGGCGGACAGGGCATCACTGCCGACATCAATCGCGCCGAACTCGTGGCAATCCAACAAGCACTCATACACTCCGAAATAGATGAAGAACTCACCATCTACTCCGACAGCTTATGTTCCTTGCAGCTTATTAACCTGCACATTTACCATCCCAGCAGGACCCGGGAAAACAAACACCGCGACCTCCTGCAAGACATCGCCATCCACATTATCAACAGACACAACGCTGCTGCTACCACACGCCTGCTTAAGGTCCGATCTCACTCAGGAATCATAGGGAATGACGAGGCAGACACGCTCGCGAAAGAAGCGACGACAGGATACAATGTAACTGGGCCAGTTCAAACAGGGGAACATGCGCACCTCAATATGCATTGGCCGTCTGTCCAGCCCCCCAAATCTATTAATGGGGACCAGCCCCCCCGGCACCCGGCCAACAATCTCACCAAGGGTATCAAGGCTAACCTCCCCACCCCCCTGCACACCGGGCATGCCAACACCACGGGCATATACTCCTCCATGTGGGAGCAAGCCAACCCCTTCCTCCTCCCTCAGGCTAGTAATCGTTTCTGGCAATCCACCGACATGAAATGGTGGCAAAAAATACAAATCCACAAGGCTCGGTGGGGACGCTTATGGACTAGGAAATTGGCGTACAGATACAAACGCCCCTATGGTACTAGCACTAGCCCCCCCTCTGATGATAACTGCTCTCTTTGTCGCAAAGCACAGGACGGAGCTGGCCATATTCTTGCTGGGTGCAGCCACCCTGTCTTCAAAGGAATGTATATTAACAGACATAATAAGGCGGTCCAAATCATCCAAAAGGCAGTAGCCAAAGGAGCTCTGGGGGCTCTCCCCATGTACATGGATGCAGGCACTTGTGAAGCGAACTCCGACATTCCCACAAGACCCCCAACCACCCTCAAACCCCCTGATCTTCCCCAAGCCACATGGGATAAATACAGGCCTGATCTCCTCCTCATTGACGACGAATCCAAACCAAGAAAAGCCTACCTAGTTGAACTGGGCTACTGCTCAGACACTAACCACCAAATCAAATTCCAGGAAAAGAGCGTTCAGCATAAGGAGCTCCAATGTATCCTTCAACAACAAGGATTCCTTGTACACTACCTAGTCTTCACCATAGGTACCACTGGTACCATACCAATCACAACTATTACCAATCTCTCCACCTTAGGGATCAGTCGCGAACACGTAGACAAACTCATCTCTAAGCTGCACAGAGAATCTACCGCCTCCTGTACCAGCATTCTTGCCACACGTCGCATGAAGGAGTCCCTCCCGCCTGGAGGGTGACACTTACTATGTCTGCCATGGTGACTTTCCCCAGCTGCGGCGTACGGGAGGGTCCCCTTAACACCACGCCCCTCCAGGCGTTATTTTTTTTTTTTTTTTCGTTCACAGCTGCGGTCATGAGCTGTTCCGGTGTGATCTTGGTCACATCCAGGGGCAGCGTCGTGAAGGCATGGTCGCAGGCGTATGACTTGAGCAGATGAGGGTAGAGGTTGGTCAAAGCTTGTGTCCTATAGCGGGCGACTGTCTGAGCAGCGGGCGCAATGTCGCTGTAGATATACCTGTTAACTTGGATGCCATTGTGCAGTGCTGCCTCCAATCCTGCACACATTCCCCCGCACATCTCGTAAAGAGTGATGCCATTCTAGGCCATGTATGTGACGGCGGCAGGCAGGGGTGTTGTGCAGATGGATAAGACAGATCTGACGTCAAGGATGTAGTCCACGATGTGCCCTAGTGTCAGGTCTAGGGGCACATAAGGGTTGGTGGGCACTGTTGGAAATGCTGCGTACAGGTCGCTGTCCAGGTCAATGCGAGCGCCAGTGTTGTCCTCTGCTGTGGGGCTGGGAAACCGAGACAGTGCGTCAGCGTTGCCATGCTGTGCACCTGGTCTGTGCATGATGTCAAAATCAAATGACTGCAGCATGCATGCCCATCGAGCGATGGCCCCGGTGACGTTAGCAGAGGAAAACATCCACAGCAAAGGCTGGTGATCAGTGACGAGTGTGAAATGTAGTCCGAAGACATACACTCGAAAGATCTTGCAAGCCCAGCAAGCAGCCAGCATTTCTCCTTTGAAGCTGCTGTACCCTGCTTCATGCTTGTTAAGGCTGCGGCTGGCACAGGCGACGAGGTATTCGTTACCTTCCGAGTCGAGCTGGCCGAGCACTGCTCCTAATCCATGTTGGCTCCAGTCACAGTGGATGAGGGTGCGCGCGTTGATGTCAAAGCGTCGCAAAACCTTGCCTGGTGTGCTGATATTCCTCCTAATGGCGTCCATGGCTGCTGTGTGCTCAGGTCCCCAAGTCCACTTGACATCATTCTTGGTGAGGTCATTGAGGGGTCTGGCTATGGCTGAAAAGTTTTCACAAAAACAACCGTAGTAGCGCAGCTTACCCAGGATGGTCTTGAAGTCCTTGAGGTTGTTTGGGTAGGGCAGGTCCTTGATAGCTTGGACTTTGGCTGCTTGTGGGGTGAGACCATGGTTGCTGACATCGAAGCCTACTGCGTCTAGTGCGAAGCAGGACTTGTCAGGGTGTATGCGGAGGCCGATGTCGATGAGACACTGTAGCACTGCTTCCACGTCCTTGATGTGATCAGCAAAGGTGGCGCTGTGGACCAGAATGTCGTCAATGAAAACCTTGCTGAACTTGAGGAGACCACGTTTGCCCAAATCAGTTTCCATGACCTTCTGGAAGTAAGCTGGTGCTTGTTTTAGTCCAAAGGGCACACGCTTGAACCTGTAGAGCTGCTTGTCCCACCAAAAGGCTGAGAAATCTTGGCAGCCGGCAGACATGTGGACTTGGTAGAAGCCCGAGCGCAGGTCTACTCGTGTAAACCACTTGGAGTCACCCAGGTCTTGGAACAATTCCTCTGCAATCGGGAAACCTGTGTGCATGTCCTTGGTCAGGAGGTTGATGGCCTTGTAGTTGTAGCACACTCTGTCTGCAGTGTACTGGCCATCAGGTCCTTTCTTCAAGGCGACGACAGGGTTTGCTGCATGCTGAGCTGAAGGAGATGGCTCTATGAAGCCTAGCAGGAGTAATTCAGCGCAGACTTTGTCTTGAGCATGTAATTCTATAGGTGGCTTGCGGTAGGGACTAGTGAATGCCTGCTTGTCGTTGTCCTTCTCTATGTGCATAGGAGGCACAATCCCTTTGTAGCCCTCTCTCAAATCCTCCATTGTCCGTGCTACTGCTGGGGTCATTCATGCCGGCATCCTTACCCCAACCACAACACAGCCCCCCACGCATAATATCGAGGAGATCCCTGCCTCCAATGCACACATGTGGTGGGCCAGAGAGTCCTATCTTCACCCCACCAAGTATGCTCAAGCCTGGAGCACTGACCCCAAGATTGCTTGGACTGCCAGAATGCAATTCATCAGAAATGACACCCACAAATGTACTGACGCCTCCTACCACAAACACCACACCATCCGTAAGAACAGCTCCCCCGACGACCTGGTGCATGCTGTCTCTACCCCAGACCTTCTTGCTCCCCCAACCCCAGCCAAGCTCCTCCACCTCCTATATGGAAACCAACACAGCCTGACCCACCTCCTGGGCTTCAGAGCCCAAAAGAGGAAGGCTAACGAACCTAGAGAAACCCCCCATCACAGATATTGGAGGGTCCAGAAAGCCCCATGCACCATTCTCTGCCACCATCTCCCTTGTTACATATCTGCTGGCCTCCCCGTGCATTCCCACAACTACTCCTCTGCCACCTCCATTGTGGTCACTTGGTCCCCCGTCCATCTCACAGAGGAACAAATCACCCTGCTGGTTGGCCCCACCAGATTTCAGGAACTCCTCCATGCCTACAACACTGAAACTACCCCCAAAGCCCCCTCCCCCTCCATTCCACCCAGACAAGACCTCCACCTCACTAACCTCCAACAACAAGGACAGTGGGCGGAGGGAGGAGAGTTTGATGCCAAATGGTATAGCGAACTCAGGCAAAACCTCATCATTAACACGGCAGACCACCACCCAGACTGGGATATCCACCCCCCCGGCAAATACCACATACAGGCTGGTACACTGAATGACAGGTACCACCACCTCCCTCCCCAACTCAAGAACGGAGACACCACCTACATCTACTCACCAACAGGCCAATGTGTCGGTCATATACCCCTCTCCCAACTCCACCTCCTCCACCACAGATACCATACCACCAAGGCACACTCTCCCCACCTCTGGACCCTCCACAGCACAGGAACCTTCGCTGGAGACGTAGCCACCCTCCTATCACAGCACAAAGACACTACCATCTCCAATGTCTCCCCTGCCATACACAAAGCTATGTCCACCCTGGGGATGACAACGGACCTTGACACATCACCCCTCCTAATGAGTTCCCACCTCCCCATGGGCAACACCCCCACCCCCATTGGCCAACTGTTTGGCTTAGGACCCCACTGCTACACCCAACCTTGGTACGAGGGAAACACACACCTCACCAGCCAGAACCCTGAAGAGGCCCACAAGGCTGTTCGATGGGCACTAGGCAGTGCCATACATGCTCACACCCTTGATATTCCCGCGTGCACCATTCTCTTGGTCCCACAAAAACCCACATATGCCCATAACGCCCTCCTAAATCACCCATGGGCTGTGGAACTAGCCACTCTGCCTCCCAAGGCCAAACCCCTCACCCCCTCCCTAATCTGGACGGGGGGAAAACTCAACCCTACCAAGAGACACAGAGGAACCTACAAACTCATTGCCATCTCAAACCCAGCTGGCCATGCCAAGTACCTCCACAACCCACCCACCACATGGGCCCAAACCATGAGGGACATGGGGGCCACTTCCATCCCACGACCAGGTCCCCCCCCCTCCCAACTGGGCCTTCCTACCACCCACCTACCCAAGGCACTTAGCTCCCTCCTTAAGACCTGGGCACAACAACCCACCCCCATGCAGATAGACCCCACACCCATAACACCCCCCGTGCTCCCGTGCACACATGCTATCCTACAAGCACCAGGCCTCGCTCTATACACAGATGGAAGTGCCATCATAGACAAAGACGGCGTCCTACGCCTAGGGGCAGGCGTATACTTCCCCAGGGCCGCTGCACGTTGCCTCCGCATAGACCCTGGCGGACAGGGCATCACTGCCGACATCAATCGCGCCGAACTCGTGGCAATCCAACAAGCACTCATACACTCCGAAATAGATGAAGAACTCACCATCTACTCCGACAGCTTATGTTCCTTGCAGCTTATTAACCTGCACATTTACCATCCCAGCAGGACCCGGGAAAACAAACACCGCGACCTCCTGCAAGACATCGCCATCCACATTATCAACAGACACAACGCTGCTGCTACCACACGCCTGCTTAAGGTCCGATCTCACTCAGGAATCATAGGGAATGACGAGGCAGACACGCTCGCGAAAGAAGCGACGACAGGATACAATGTAACTGGGCCAGTTCAAACAGGGGAACATGCGCACCTCAATATGCATTGGCCGTCTGTCCAGCCCCCCAAATCTATTAATGGGGACCAGCCCCCCCGGCACCCGGCCAACAATCTCACCAAGGGTATCAAGGCTAACCTCCCCACCCCCCTGCACACCGGGCATGCCAACACCACGGGCATATACTCCTCCATGTGGGAGCAAGCCAACCCCTTCCTCCTCCCTCAGGCTAGTAATCGTTTCTGGCAATCCACCGACATGAAATGGTGGCAAAAAATACAAATCCACAAGGCTCGGTGGGGACGCTTATGGACTAGGAAATTGGCGTACAGATACAAACGCCCCTATGGTACTAGCACTAGCCCCCCCTCTGATGATAACTGCTCTCTTTGTCGCAAAGCACAGGACGGAGCTGGCCATATTCTTGCTGGGTGCAGCCACCCTGTCTTCAAAGGAATGTTTATTAACAGACATAATAAGGCGGTCCAAATCATCCAAAAGGCAGTAGCCAAAGGAGCTCTGGGGGCTCTCCCCATGTACATGGATGCAGGCACTTGTGAAGCGAACTCCGACATTCCCACAAAACCCCCAACCACCCTCAAACCCCCTGATCTTCCCCACGCCACATGGGATAAATACAGGCCTGATCTCCTCCTCATTGACGACGAATCCAAACCACCCTCGGCATGATCCCCACCCTGCCTTCTGCACAGCTTTGCTCATCTCAGCAGCGGCATTGGTGACAACTTGGGTGCACCTTCACCCCCCAAGGGTACCATGCACTGTCCCAAGGACGTACATCAGGAGCTCTCCAACCGGCCACAACTTGGATGGCCGCCGTGAGAACCTCCTGACTACACATCACCTCACGCCCACCGATGACCACAACTTGCTCGCTTCCTCAAGCAGATGGAGGCAAGTCAGCCACGGACAGAGCGGTACCTCATGGACATGGCAGCCTGCTATCCTGTCAACCGGGAGAATTCCCGCTTTGCCTCCCTTGTGGTTAGAGCTGTGCACAACCACACAGTTGTCATGTTCAATCCACTTTCGGAAACAGACACGCCAATCCAGAAAATGGCGTCGTACAGAGAACATGTTGCGGCAGGGGATGGACAGGTGCCACCCTTCGAGGGACCACCCACCCACCTGACGGAGTCCATCATATGGAACAAATCTGGACAGACAGCACCCATCGACCTAATGATGGACATCCTCCGCTTCTACCCCCACCTCCGTCGTCACACGCCATTCAACATGTCCTGCATCCGATTTTCCCACCCCAACTGGTCAGCGTTCTACATGACCCTTCTCATGCATATGGTAACCCATGCGCACAGCATGGAAAGCTACAGCTATGAGACCAACAGTGACTACACGCTGTACCTTGGAGATGTTAACCTTCTCCACAGGTGCATCCAAGACTTGCCAGCTCAGGACAACTACTCATCTGTCCTCACCTGGGGAAAGGAACAGGGCCTGCCCATCCGAGTCACTCTCACCCCACGCAGTACGTATGGGGGAAGTGCTCGACCCCAAGAGCATGGAGCACTCCGGGGCGTCCCTACACCTTTCACACCCATTGGTCACCCCACGTGATCCAATCAGACCTATGACTGACGCTTCTGTGTGCATCTTACCCTCAATCTAGGGCACCTACAGTCTGTACTCAAACTCCTACCCCTACTTGGATAGTTGCTACACCAGCACCCGCCTCTACCCCCCTGTCCAAGGTTTCGGTTTGCCGCTGGACGCGTACGCAGTCGCGCAAGGACGGCAACGTGAGCCCTGTGCTCGCCCCCTTCCACGACCAACAACAGCATGCTCTCCTCTTCTCTTTCCCCTCCAGGATACAGAAGAGCTACAGTGCCTCCAAACCCGATGCATCAATTGGTATGACACATCGGCACCCAGCTTGCATTCTTCCTCCATCTTCCTGATCCGCAGGCCACCCGTCTACAACAGTGAGGATGACTTCAAATAAGACGCTGCAGCCACCTCTGCTCCTCGCTCTCATCGTTGCCCCACCTCACCCCTGCTGATTACTTGCTCACAATGGCCAGCACTCCATCTCCTACCCCATCCACCCCAGCCGGTGACGACTGTGAAGAACCCCAAGACTTCTTCACGACGCAGCTGGATGATGTCTACTGGCGACCAGGTCAAGAGTTCCTGGAAGCTAAGGCCAAGCCGCAGTTTACCAAGCGTCCACTTCTTGCGCCTTACCAGTGCACCTGGACCCTTCCACTCCAGCTTCACTCCTGCCTGGCCGCCTACAAGGAGGCCTTACTAGCTGCCTCAGTCACATGGACCCCAACTATCTGCAGGAGGGGGGGATTAACAACAGTATGCCAGACGGAGCAGTCACACCCAATGCAGACAGAGGGGCCCTACATCCAGACTGTGACCTCTTCATCGGTCATCATCGGGATGGCACTGAGGCGCAACGCAAAGAGATGGCAGCCATGCTCAACAGAATGACCCCAGCAGTAGCACGGACAATGGAGGATTTGAGAGAGGGCTACAAAGGGATTGTGCCTCCTATGCACATAGAGAAGGACAACGACAAGCAGGCATTCACTAGTCCCTACCGCAAGCCACCTATAGAATTACTTGCTCAAGACAAAGTCTGCGCTGAATTACTCCTGCTAGGCTTCATAGAGCCATCTCCTTCAGCTCAGCATGCAGCAAACCCTGTCGTCGCCTTGAAGAAAGGACCTGATGGCCAGTACACTGCAGACAGAGTGTGCTACAACTACAAGGCCATCAACCTCCTGGCCAAGGACATGCACACAGGTTTCCCAATTGCAGAGGAATTGTTCCAAGACCTGGGTGACTCCAAGTGGTTTACACGAGTAGACCTGCGCTCGGGCTTCTACCAAGTCCACATGTCTGCCGGCTGCCAAGATTTCTCAGCCTTTTGGTGGGACAAGCAGCTCTACAGGTTCAAGCGTGTGCCCTCTGGACTAAAACAAGCACCAGCTTACTTCCAGAAGGTCATGGAAACTGATTTGGGCAAACGTGGTCTCCTCAAGTTCAGCAAGGTTTTCATTGACGACATTCTGGTCCACAGCGCCACCTTTGCTGATCACATCAAGGACGTGGAAGCAGTGCTACAGTGTCTCATCGACATCGGCCTCCGCATACACCCTGACAAGTCCTGCTTCGCACTAGACGCAGTCGATTTCTTAGGCTTCGATGTCAGCAACCATGGTCTCACCCCACAAGCAGCCAAAGTCCAAGCTATCAAGGACCTGCCCTACCCAAACAACCTCAAGGACCTCAAGACCATCCTGGGTAAGCTGCGCTACTACGGTTGTTTTTGTGAAAACTTTTCAGCCATAGCCAGACCCCTCAATGACCTCACCAAGAATGATGTCAAGTGGACTTGGGGACCTGAGCACACAGCAGCCATGGACGCCATTAGGAGGAATATCAGCACACCAGGCAAGGTTTTGCGACGCTTTGACATCAACGCGCGCACCCTCATCCACTGTGACTGGAGCCAACATGGATTAGGAGCAGTGCTCGGCCAGCTCGACTCGGAAGGTAACGAATACCTCGTCGCCTGTGCCAGCCGCAGCCTTAACAAGCATGAAGCAGGGTACAGCAGCTTCAAAGGAGAAATGCTGGCTGCTTGCTGGGCTTGCAAGATCTTTCGAGTGTATGTCTTCGGACTACATTTCACACTCGTCACTGATCACCAGCCTTTGCTGTGGATGTTTTCCTCTGCTAACGTCACCGGGGCCATCGCTCGATGGGCATGCATGCTGCAGTCATTTGATTTTGACATCATGCACAGACCATGTGCACAGCATGGCAACGCTGACGCATTGTCTCGGTTTCCCAGCCCCACAGCAGAGGACAACACTGGCGCTCGCATTGACTTGGACAGCGACCTGTACGCAGCATTTCCAACAGTGAGTGCCCACCAACCCTTATGTGCTCCTAGACCTGACACTAGGGCACATCGTGGACTACATCCTTGACGTCAGATCTGTCTTATCCATCTGCACAACACCCCTACCTGCCGCCGTCACATACATGGCCTAGAATGGCATCACTCTATACGAGATGTGCGGGGGAATGTGTGCACTCAGGATTGGAGGCAGCACTGCGCAATGGCATCCAAGTTAACAGGTATATCTACAGCGACATTGCGCCCGCTGCTCAGACAGTCGCCCGCTATAGGACACAAGCTTTGACCAACCTCTACCCTCATCTGCTCAAGTCATACGCCTGCGACCATGCCTTCACGACGCTGCCCCAGGATGTGACCAAGATCACACCGGAACAGCTCATGACCGCAGCTGTGAACGACCAATCACAGTGGCTCATCATAGCCGGTCCAGAGTGCCAAGACTTCAGCCCGGCAGGAGGCAACAGAGGACTTAAGGGACCCGGGCCGCCGTCCTGCAGGCTTGTACCACCGTCATAGGGTACATCCAGCAGCTGCAGCACCCTCGGCAACCCCTCTACATCGTGGATAATGCAGCAATGCAGCACAACTTCCGATCAAAACATATTGCTACGCAAGACTTCAACGCAGTCAACAGAACTCTCGGCCTCCCTATCTGCGTGGATGCTGCAACATTCGACTCAGGAGCGCACAGACTCCGCAACAAGTGGCAGAACTTGGTTGACCCCCTTGATCTCCAGCTCCAGCTCAACAAGACCCGTCGGACTGCCAACATTTCAGCCAACGCCTTCTTGGATCCAGGACGGAGCACTACAAGGGTCTACAAATCAGACACAGCCCCTTTTTGCTTAGCAAACAAGATCGGACAAGAGCGCAACGTACTGCCTACTCTAGTAGCGTACCCTCTGTCTCGAGCCTTCAGACCTGACAAGCCAGGCAGCATCTACTCTCTCCAGGGCGGCGCATGGTCTGAACCAAACCCTTCTGAGAGAGAACGCATGCTCGGATACCACACATGAGCAACAGCAGCACCAGGTCTCACTCAAAACCAGAGGCATATCCTCACAGGCAACAGCATGGATCAGCGAGCCTTGGTAGCAATCATCAGAAAGACCTTGGAAATGGCAATCCCTACACGTCTGACATCTATGCTGGAATTCCAGCCACCCCCCAGACCTGAGTTACTACCTTCCCCCAGCCCTGCTCTTCTTCTAACAACTTCTCCCGGCTATCCCAGCAATTCTGGCGGTCGCATATCAGACCCCACACCTCCGACACGCCAGTTCTATGGCACTGAGCTTGCTTGCCTGCTGGCAGTCACCAGGAGCAAGGCTGTCAAGCCACACATCTGGCCATCAAAGCCCCCTGCACCAGCCAACAGCCACCAGCCACCAGCCGCCAGCCAACAGCCCCCAGCCCCCAGCCAACAGCCAATAGCCACCGACCCTCAGCCGTTGCAACACTCCCCTCCTTTGCCTCTTCTGCCATCTTCAGCTCCAAGTCCTCCACTCGCCCCAGGCAGACAGTTGGATACTGACCTGCGCCTTGCTGCAATGTCCAAGGACACTGACGGTCTAGACATCCACTCTGATCAGTTTGTCTTAGAGTACTTGAGGCGAGGAGTCCTCGGCTCCAACTGGACGACATCTCATACTAGGCGGGTACTGGCAATGTCAAGAAAGTACAGGCTCGGAGCATCTCCAACGGGAGAAGAGAGGATCATACGCATCCTGGCCAACGGCATTGAACGCATCGTCCCAGCCCCCAGCCAGAGGTCCATCCTCATTCAAAGGGCCCACGAGACCAGCGGACACTTTGGGGCACGCATAACAGCTTACTTAGTGGTCAGCTCTTTCTGGTGGCCAGCGTGGTCAAACAAGTCAAAGCTCTGGTCAAGACATGCAAGATCTGTGACCAAGCCATGGCCTACTTCAACCAGCCAACAGCCACATTGCAATCCCACCCGATTCATGGCCTCGTCTTCGCTTGGGGAATTGATTTGTCTGGTCCCTACAACAAGACAGCCCAACTATTGCCAATCACATAGCAATCGCCCACCACAGGGACACCCTGCGCTACGCAAAGATCAGGGGGGGAGCCTATCACCCTCGCCTACGCAAATTCCAGGTGGGAGACTTTGTGTACATCCGCCGTCCCAACGTGCGCAACTCCTTGCAGATGGCTGCCCAAGGCATGATCCTGCGCATCATCGATCTCAAACCACCTGAAGTCGTCGTCTTGCAAGGACGTTGCGGTTGCACCATCACCAACCATGCCCGCAATTTGTCTCCTTGCCACCTCCCTAACTTGGATGGCACAATCAGGCCAGACTTAGCAGTCCCACCCCCTAGCCTAGCCTGCAGCGTCTGCAACTTCCCTGACAACGCCAATTGCATGCTACTCTGCGACGGCTGTGGAGCAGGTTACCACACTCACTGCCTTGACCCACCTCTCTCTGCAGTGCCCGTCGAGGACTGGTTCTGCCCCAACTGCAAAGCCAGCGGCATCACTGCCATCCCCGCAGGACGCATCCCAGAGGCACCACGGAAGGAACCTAACCTTTTCCCAACCCCGCAGACTCGCTCCAGAGACAGAGCCGCCCTCGCCTGCGACAAGATGCTTGTCATCAAACAGGTCAGAGCCCAAGGCGGCCTCGACAAAGCTGTCTGGGGCACTGCCTCCTTCCAAGGACCACTGTCCAGGCCATGGTACTTCAAGCTAACCTACGATGACAGCCAAGTCATTAAGCTCACCATGGCTGGACTCAAAAAACTTAACCCACTCCCCACAGGCACACAGAAGCCCCTACCACTCACACCTGTGCTCCCCTGCCTCAACCGTGCATGCAAGCATCCAACGCACACCATCCTGGCGTCTGAGGACAACCCATCCTGTGAAGTGTACCATACATGAGCACACTATTGCTCACCTCCACTCCTTACATTCCCTCCTACCTCAGGTGATGGTTAACACTGCGGAATATCGTGACAGCACCCATGCACTCACATGGGACTGCTTGCCCCGTTACGCACCAAATTTCACATCCCATTGGGCATCGCGATACAATGACCAACCACCCCTCGCAGATAATTTACTCTGTTTTGGCCCATGCTACTATGGTGACCTCGATAACCCCCAAGGCCATGTCCTTCAACTCCCCACTGAATCTGTCCAACAGTACACTACACGCATTCACTTCCTCCAAGCTGCCTGGCACCACCAGCAAGCTGACCTGATCACAATTTTCAACAGGGTAGAGGAAACCAGGCGCATTAATGGAGCATACCCATACCCAGTGCATGTACCATATTTCACTCGTCGCCTACCTGACGTTGAACGCTGGACCCACCTGACTCACATGGTCTACATGCCACCACACATGGACCAAGGGTCAGGTTTAACAACCTATGGCGCCCACCCCTCCTCAGCCTTCCTGGACTTTGCTTCCAACCCCCCTCCCATCTACTACATGGCAAAGCGTCCTCGATTCATGGAATACATCACCCCACTCAACACTCATGTTCCAGTGGTCTAGACACACTCTTACACAACCCACCATACCCACCGTCTGGTTTGGTTCTGCAGGCTGTGTAGCAGACAGACAGCTTGCATAACCCAGACATGCCTTGTGCCTGTGATGGACCAGTTACGACTAGCCCACAGGTTGTCATGTTTGTTTGTTAATCCATGCGGGAGGGGGGGGCAGTACAGAGGACATACGTATATGGAATATACGTATATGGAATGTGGAATTCTGCGATTCCACATTCAGAACCTTTATGAATGGAAATGGCACTAAGTCTTTTTGGAGCAACCTAGCCGACTATCTTTCTACTTGTAGAAGAGCAAGACAGGAAGCCCTGGACTGCTTAGTGGCACCGTAATTTATCATCCCTTTTTTTCTTCTTCTTGTGACTTCTCATTTGTTAGCTTCTTACCTCCGCCACTGTAAGTGGTTGAGATCTGGGTCCGGCTCTAAGGGGTTTAATACCTACGCCACCAAAACGGTGGTTGGGAGTTTGGTTTGTTTGTCCTCGACACACCCCTGATGTAATGGGGGTTTTTGCTTTGTGGGTGCTTTTTCTTTTTGTTTAAAGCACAGAGTCTCATACACCCTCGCGGTGTCAAGTAGACTTTAACATGTAATGTAATGTAATGTAATGTACGTCTTCATTCCTGGGACAATACACGTCCCAGTGATCGCAACAGTTCATGGGTTCTTTTTGTTTTCTTGCTTCATGTTCCGAGTTGCGTTACATATACGCAACACAGTCCCAAACTTACTTCAAAACAAGTTTGCAGCCACCACTGGGTTGCTGACTGGAAGCCTCTCGGAGGGACAGTCAGCACTTGCAATATGACCAGATGAGGATTTTCGCCCAGTTACATCAACTTCTTTCAACTTGGACACCACGACTTTTTCTACTGGCCACTGTATTACATGCCTCTAGATTTATTCGGCCGGTCCCATACTTGATCTTTGTTGACTCTCAAGGTTTTACCTCTTTAAGTAATAGACGTGGCTTTAGTTCCTTTCCGTTCCGACATACACCACCACCCACCTTTTATTCTTCACTAAGTGCAGAGGGGGGGGAACCTAGGTGGTGAATCTTGCTTTACCATACTCCAACGCCAGAATGGATACACCTTCTGTACATACCTTTTTGTGTATCCAGCAACATCAACCTCATCTGCTCGATACCAGCAGCAGGGGGGGGAAGGAGAGATTTCCAGATTTGTTTCTCTAAACAGAATTACAATCAACTCTCCCCGTTACCACTTCTCTTTTTCACTACACTCACTCCCATTCCGTAGTGAAGGGGGGGAATTGCAGTGGTAACATACCTATCCTTAGGAGCACGCATACAGCCGTGACAGCTGTCACACGCGATTGCGTGTTTACCTACGTAACACTAAAAGCAAGGGAAATACCTTGTACACGCACACACACACCAAGAGCAGACTCCGACCAGACCTGTGCCCAGGTAGCCCAGATCTGGCTGAGTCAACCCGCCGTACATTTCCGCCTTGTGGCCAGCTACCCACAGCTACCTAGGATTACTCGGTTACACATACGCGCCCAGGCCGCGTCACAAGCGCAGCTTGCGTGACACGCTGGCGTTTGTCTTCACACGAGACTGTTATCGGGTGCTTGTCTTAACACGAGACATAATAATGCAATGCCGTGAAAGACATTGAGCATAACTCCTTTCGCCAGCGCATGCAAAGCCATAGTTACGAGCGTACTCTAAAAGACAGAAGAGTTGATAGTCGATTGAGACGACCGATTCTCTCTCATTCTACTATCAAACTCTTGTCCAGGTGCGTCGATGCTGTCGTCGGGAAAGGTTACTGCTAGGCGCTACTTGCGCACCTACCCCTTGCAGTGTTGGCCTTGTCGTGACACCAACCCGTCACGACAATCCAATACGACTGTCACGCATCATGAATAATCATCTTAGGCTCTTGCACCGCTTGACCCCAGCCTGTCGTGCATTGCAATCCCGCCTTGCCGACCTTTTCCGGCAAGCTATGTAGACGCCGTTGCGCGTTCACTTAGAAACCGCAGTTTTATCTTCTATTGTTCCTAGAACAAATTGTAACTCATTCTACTATCAAACTCTTGTCCAGAACCTCCACGGATTCAAAGTCTGCGTCTCCAAGCCCCTGTCGTTACCGACTCCCGGAAAACCTGTCCACCTACGGTCGCCTCCAGTACCCTCCCCGAGCATTGACAACCCCCGTCTGCCGGAATTCAGAAGGAGACTCCGGTCAACCCCTCTCCTTTCGCCTCGACTCCACAACTGCCGGCCGAAAATCCAGCCCCTCGGAACGGTGAGACGTCCCTGTCAGTACTGACGACGGAGCTTCCAACCCCTCGGTAACGTGGCTACCGGAGTACAGAACACCCCATTACTTAGAGACACATTGCAGTGGTAACATACCTATCCTTAGGAGCACGCATACAGCCGTGACAGCGATGATCCAGTGCTACCCGAGAACATACGTGAAAACCCTCTGCAAAGTCTGTGGCCACCAGCTACCCCTCAGTGCATCATATGCACAGGACTTGGACATACTCCTTCCTACTGTCCAAACCTCTCCCCATTTGCTTCACAAGTTCACAAGTGTGCCAACTGTGGAGGAGCCAAGCACCACGAGGGCCAGTGCTCCAGCTGCCAAAGGCCAAGCAGTCCGTCACTTGAACCCCATGGGAACAAGCTGACCGAACTTTGTGTTAACTGCAATGGCAGAGGACACTATGGGAAGCAATGCTTCTCATCAACCAGAGTCAACCCCACCAGCGAGACTTGCGCACGCTGTGGAGGATATGGGCACCATGACTCAAGGTGCCCTAACCAATGCCAGGCTACCCCAACACTGGAGTCTCCCCCCCAGGACTCTGGAGATGATTCTGGAGATGGCAAAGACACCACCGGTGAGAACCCTGATACCACTGACTCTGAGCTAGGAAAGTACCCCCCCCCACTCATGAGACTCCCACCAGTGACCTATCTACTTTTTTTTTCCACGGCCATTGGTGCCTAACTACAGACTCCATCTACCACATGACTTCAAATGCTGATTGCCTCATTAGGATCACACCCATCAACCCACCAGTGCCAGTCATTCCCCCAAACTCCTCAACACCAGTTGTCTGCTCCTATACTGGCACAGCTGTACTTCAGGGTATAGGACTTGTAGTGACACTTCTAGATGTCCTCCTTGTGCCCGTGTCTAATTCCTTCAATCTCATCAGTGCCCCTACCATCATGGATTATGATGAAGACATACACATCTACACTAACTGTTGTACTGCACAGATTGAACTGCCCTACCAGCATGGAGACGGTATGGTCTGCTACACCACTGGTCTGGAGTGCTCAGTTTCATCAGATAGTGGCCTCTACACCACAAGTCTGTACCAGCCCTCACCATCTGACCATCCAGACAATGAACTCCCTGATGACCCATGGTACCTTGAGCCCTACACCATGGTCCATCATCTGGCTCCAGCAGGCAAGTCAAAGTGGAAGCAACGCTTCATTGCCCTTCCTCCTCCTCCTCCTCCTCCTCCTCCTCCTCCTCCTCCTCCTCCTCCTCCTCCTCCTCCTCCTCCTCCTCCTCCTCCTCCTCCTCTTCCTCCTCTCCCTTCACCACCATCTCCCCCTCCACCACCTCCCTCTCCAGCCCCACCTCCTCCTCTTCTCCCTTATCAGCTATTAAGCACTTCTAAGAGTGGACAGAGATGTATGCAGCGGAGACAGACGCGCCAATCTATACACAGAGACGAGAATAACGTTACAAGCAAGGACGTACACTAAAGGACACCAGCGGTGGGCGAAGTGGATGCCTGTAACCTGAATAGACCCTAAGCCCGGATCTTGTCACCCTGACACCGTTTAACACAGGAGATGTCAGGGAGAGACCGATAAGACACAGAGAGACAGGCAGTCAATAGGAAGCTGACACTGAGTCACTAAAGGATGACTCAGTTCTACGGGAAGCTATCACTATGGGAAGCTATCAGGGCCGATAGTTCTAAGGGAGTACATAAGTAGTCACCAAGTCATAAAACGCTTGAGAGCACCGCAATTCATGCTGACATCCCTCCCCCTCCTCCTCCTTCTGTCTCTGCCCCTGCACCCCCACCACACCCCCCTTTGCACCACCTAACCCAAAGAAAAGAATGCTCACTAGACAGGACAACCCACAGTCCTGTGACATGCTGGAATTGTGGAGGATATGGTCATACCTCATCAGTTTGTACTAGCAGCTCTACCAACCTTGCCTTTAGACCACCCAAAGTACAAATCCCTATCCCCCACCCACAGGCACCAAAGGAGGAAGATCTCGAAGGTTTCATTCAAGGATTCTTAGGCCACCTCACTTCCCCTGCAACACCCACTGAATCTAACAAAATCCTGCACGCACCACCAGGATTTCCAGCTGAACCCCTAGACTGGCCAACAGTTCAAGATCTGCCCCCAACATGGGCAGAATGTTGCACAGCAGCTGGCTTCACCACCTCTCCCATCCTCACTACACCACCTACTATCCCTACTAAGAAAACCAGGTCAACAACTAAGAAACGCAATGTAGATGCAACCAAAATCCTTGGCCACCTGACTAAAATGCATGCAACCTTGACCCACATGTACCACTGTGTCATAATTGCCCTCCAGACCAACAATGAATCCTTTCCCCACCACCTGCAGACAGCACAACCCAAACCACCACTTCCACCCAACATCCATCAACCAACCATTTACACACCAGTTGGCATCACAAACTTCAACCCACCCCCCTCCCCTTCATCAAATGACTTTGAACCTGATGACATCCCAAACACCAGCAATGCATGCAAGCTCAGTTTCAAGTCCCTTGTAGGAACCCACCCAGGACACTACCCACTAGGTGAACTCATCACCATCCTGGAAAAGATATGCCAACCCACCACAGTACCACCTCACCTCCTGGTCAACATGTTCAGAGTCCCAATGTACCAACTCATCACAGCATTCTTTACCCAGTACCCCAACCTCAGATCCCTGCCCAATGCCATATGGTCCACATCAGACATGCCCAAACACCCAGCTATCATCATTTACCCCCTTCATCTACACACCCGTAGCTTGGCTACTCTAGTTCACCAGTATGACACCTGCTCCCCACACATCAAGGACCAACTCAAGTGGACCATCTGCCTGCAGGCTGCCCTTGTTAATGCATACTCCATTGCAACTCACAGACAGCCTGGCATACTCTTGCATTCCCACCAGATCAGAGTTGATAATGAACCTAGTCCCTTTCTCATCTATGTTGATGAGATCATCCTCCCCTGGAACCACCAGGACTACTTCATTCTCAACTCATTCCCACCTGAGTTCCACCCCATTCCTACTGCTGATCTGTGGAATGACTTCCACCAGTGCATCACCAAGAGACTCAAGCAAGATGGCTTCTACCAAGTGCCATACATCCCAGGCAACCAAGCACAGGACCCAGTAGACCCAGCATAATTTGAGGACCCCCTATACTGGCACAAGATACCTACAATGATAAATGTCTTATCATAGGGGGGAATATCCAGACTTGTGCTCTCAGACTGATATAGACTATAGAACATAGGTTTCCCTAGTATTTACCTGACCAGACCAAGTTACACTTTATAGATGATAATGGATGTACCTCATAATGTCCTTCACACAGACTGACAGTTATGAGCTAGCGGGGGACGTCTACCTTAAAAGTTGTTTACCTTAAATGGCCAAATACACAGATTGCTACCCAGCCCTCCTTTGCCCGAACATAGCCCCATGGCTGCACCTTCCTGGCAGCTCCACAGCTGGAATCCAGTCCTTTATGCATAATAGACAATAGATGATCTGTACTGCCATTGGCCCTTGTTCTCTTCTGAATGTACTTGCATATACCTTACAAGGCCAAGCACCATTCATTAGTAAATACTGGCCAGTCAGAAGCCTATGCCCGTGTGCTTCTTTATGCACCAGTTATTTATTTTCACTCTAGCTTCCCTTCCCTAGAACCTCCTAATTCCAGGAATTCTTATATATGAAGAATACCAGGAATTGGGGGGGGATGTTATAGACCAGTTCTCCCGGTCCAGCTAGAGTGTCTTGGGGCGCCAGGCCTTCTGCCTGGAAGCTTCCATAGTAGTGCCTCCGCCCGTTAGGGCCGGCACCTCCCGGCTGCAGTACCCTGAGGTACTGTCGCCTTTCCCTTCTTATCCTTTCCATGTCGCTTGACATGCTATCACGATTGTAAGCACACGCCCTAGTTCCTTCCTTGTGAGAGTGCTCAAGACATATCACTCCGGAAACCTACAGATGATAATGGCAAAGGTATTCTTACATAGAGTCAAGCTTCTTACATAGGCTTATTCATAGGCGTGAACAAGATATGATAGGAAATAGTAGGGGGCCCTGGCGGGTCCCCTGGAGGTCGGGCCCGAGGGTGGGGTATGGAACACGATGGGTTTGTAGTTCAGTTGTCTAAAATTGTTACATTTCTTATTGAATGTTGAAAAATATGACAACGTTGTCCACGTGGGTATGCCAAGGTGAAACGACGTGCAGCGGTATACATTTGCTAACTGCAATCGCCAACAACTTGATCGTTTGAAAGATTTAACGTAGATTGTCATGTTATGTTTTATGTCTAGGCTTGGCATCCAATGGTATGCTTTTACTTGTAGAACTTGGAGAACTGTGAGAGAGCCGCGTGTATAAGCAATTTATTGTAGCAGATGTGTGAATGCATATGCGGCGGATGACTTCTTTCTGGGGCTCTTTCTGACGGATGTGGAACATGGTTTCCGTGTGTCTACGATGAGAGCTTGTTAGTCAGCTATTGTGTTGGACATCAGGTCCCTAGATTGAGTCCACAGGACAAGAGGGAAACGACAGATGAAAACACCGCGTCTACAGTCCGCAACCCCTAGATCTGTACGCGAATAAGTGCTCTCCGGGGCAAGCTTTCGACAGCAGGCTGGTTCCCAAAGTGCACCATTCTGCAGATACAGCAACTCCCAAGGAAGTTGAGAAGCGAAGCTGCTCTTCACCATTGGAGTTGCTTTGCGGGTATTGAACTTGCTTTCAGACTATTCAAACTGCTTTGCGACTATTGGACAAGCGAGGCTTTGTATGTACTGGTGTTGCGACTATTCAACTTGCTATGCAAATTCAACGCATGACTGAACAGACTACCATGCAAGGTACACGGGAGGGCAAGCAATTGTGGCAAGTTGTGGCGCGATGCTGCGAAGTGGACTTGCTACCATGCAAACTGCTTTGCAAGAATTACGCTGCAAAACTTGCGTTTACCGGGATAGCAACTTTTCATCGAGGGCAGAGAAGTTACAAAGTTGCAAGCAACAAGGTGAAGAAGAAGAACCATCCCCTGCGATGGAATCGAGCACGAGTCGCTTAGACTTCGAAGTACTGAATTGACCGGCTTATTTGACCGGCTTTCTTGGGAGGATTTGAGGATTTGAAAAAACAGCACGATTTCGCGTAAGTATCGCATAAGGGGGCCGACCAACCACGACAGACGCGGCACCGTAGAACAGAGTTCCGGTACACGTCAGTGGGACGCGGCACTGTAGCACTGATGAGTCACTACTCACAACGATGATAGCTTGCACATTCTTCTATTCGCGTTGCATACGTACGCGAACTATGGACGCTTGCCTTCGGTAGTTGCATCTAAAACGGACTCCCATTACCAACCCGAGTGCCAGCCGCGGCTGCAGCCATTAACCAATCAAGATTGATGTACAGGTCCTTACTGTCATGTCATTACTGTACATCATTTCAGACAGTTCACCGCGGTAATTATACCGTTACCCAAGCCGTTACTTCGCGTTGACTGCCTCGATCAGTTGCGAGTTCTCAGTTCTTACCTAGGCTTCTGTCTCGACATTATTAAGCTTTCTCCTCCCCCAACCACGACAAAAGCCATGATGGCAACAAAGGGCGGCATGGCGTCGGTCCTACTGCTCCTGCTGTTGTCATGCTTGGCAGCGAGCTGTGCAGGCAAATCGAAATGTCCTGCCAGGCCCCCAACATCAGGATCAGGAGTGATCAAGTGTAAGACACTGATCGTGGGCGCAGGCCCGGGCGGTTTGTTCTCTGCCTACTTTCTGCGCGAGCTAGGATCCGACCTTTGCGTCGTGGAGCGCAATCATTGGATCGGTGGCAGGATGCTGGACTTCCCTGCCGTAAAATCGAGCGCCCCATACAACCCGATGCTGTCGGCGAACGCCCAGTGCACATCGGCTGAAAGCAATGCCGGGAACAGCACCTTGGACGAAATTGTGGCGGGCACGTGCGGGCTGAGAGTGGACGAGTCGCAGATGGACTTGCGCTGCCTTGCGAACCAGCTGGATATCGTCCTTGAGGAAAGCGACTTCGAATCCAGGTAGCGCTACGCAAGATTCCAAGTATTTATGGGGAAGCGGCAAATTTCGTCATTTTGCTGTTTTTAGGCATTCATATCACATGCATATACTTAGGGAGCGGCATATCATATGATTTTGACCAAAGGAGAGTATGATGTCACATGATATCATGCAAGTTGAATCATATGATATTGTATATTAATGGTAACTTAGGCCTAGTCAGACTGCCGGCATCATATGCTATCATATCATGACATGATATCATATGATATCATAATGCCGTTCCCTATATATATCCCATGCTCACTGCGGTATGTGAACCATACATCGACGTGCACCGCTATGAACTATGTCAGAAACCTTGGTGATTGGCTTCATGATATCCACAATTCCAAGGACAATTAATTGCGTGATGCCCATTTATCCCTATGTTTTTAGGCATTCATACGACAAAATGCATATATTACATGACTTTGGCTGAAATCCTCCTTTGGGGGGGGGGGGGAGGGGGGGGGGGGGGGGGGGGGGGGGCTCATGCAGCCACCCACATGAGCAGGGTCACAAGTCTGAACCGAACCTTCTGGTTGCATCTATGTTGTATGTTATGTTACAGTCCAAGGGTAGGCCAAATAGGCTTAAGGGACTTGCCCAACCGTGTAAGAAGGGCTTAAAAAGAAAAACACTGATGAACTAAACCTGAAACAATCGTTTTGCCGACGGGGGCCCTGGGTTTGTGCAACAGTGATCATTTAATTACATTTCATTTCATTAAATTCAAGGTCACAAGTCTGAACCGACCCTTCTGGTTGCATGAACTGCAGTAAAGCCAATGCCGATACAAGCACTGATGCAACCACACAGTAGTTATTGTACATAATAAAAATAAACTGGGCCATTCCAGGGCATTTCCCCTCATTTATTTTATTTTATTTTAAAGCGGGATTGGCAACAGCCCTTGGGAAGATGAGGAAACAATCGCCATTATAAAACGGTACGTTCCAGTTACAGTTACGTAGGCGGTCCAGGGGTACAATTCAACTTAGAAAACCAAAATACAATGATGGTACCTAATGGTATGTTGAATTCATTAAATGCATGAAAAGGCATGCTCCACCAAAGGTACCTTACCCTTGCTCAATTGTTCGATTGTGCCTCACCCGTCCACCAGAGGTACCTTACCCTTGCTCAATTGTTCGATTGTGCCTCACCCGTCCACCAAAGGTGCCTTGCCCTTGTTCAATTATTCGACTGTGGCTCACCTGTCCGCCAAATGTGCCTTTATTCAATTGTTCAATTGTTCGATTGTGCCTCACCCGTCCACCAAAGGTGCATTTCTCTTGTACCCCTTGCCCGAAGTGTGCCCTTGCCTTGTTCATGTGTGGTCTTGAGTAACCCACAAACGGTTAGTTTCTGTATGAATTTGGATTTGCTGCTTTTGTGATCTGCATTCAGGTTCAGTTGCTTTGTTCTGCATGTCGTATTTATTTAAATCTTTATTTTATTTGATTGTGCATCTCGTATATAGCTAATTTTTTATTTTATTTATTTATGCATATCATATTTATTTTAATTTATTATAAATATCATATTTATTTGCATTTTAATTAGCCCCCCCTTCTGGGGGGTGGTAGTCTCCAGGGTTACCCCATTGTCCGCTTGTCTGTCCAACCACCCCCCCACGACGAAACCTGACACACCAGACTACGGTCTCGTAACTTACTGGCTTCCGTTGCCACCTGTTGCTCCGTTGTGAACACTCTCCGCCAATTTTTAGCATCGCTTGGGATGCTGCATAGAACTTGTCATGCTGTACCGTAACTTACACATAACAGTAACAGTAACAGTAACATCGGCATCCAGCAGTAGGATAAAAATACTCAGCACAAATGCTGCTTGCCCATAAGCAAGGAACGATATGGCCGGGCTACCAGCAAACAAAAACAGACAAGAACAGAAAGGAAAGCAGACAGGAAAACAGAAGGTGCTCACAAATTGGCAATCCAAATGCATATCCTAATAAAGGAACTTTCTTAGGAATAGTTTGCAATTCAAGAGCAGCCACTTTGATTATGCTCCCAAACCTGTGTATGCGCAAAGTTGGCGTGGCTTGCCCCTTCCCACCCCACGCACGGCCCTGAGGTGAGCTCCGTGTACTAATATAGCATAATATTATATATTCTGCTAATATAGCATAATATATGTATGCGCACATGTTTGGATGGTCAAAATTTGAAATGTTGAAAATTGTTACTCATTAATTGTAGCTTTTGGCCCAAAAAACACAAACCTTAGCTCCTTTTCTTCAATTGCGATGCTCATATGTGCTCTCATGAGAAAATGTCCGGTGCCAATAAGTCTTATAATTGGTATGTCTTATAGAATGTTTCGTTTTTTTGTGATTTGAAGTGAAAACTGAAAAGTAGGTTGTGACACACACACAGATTTGACAGGCTAATCCCTCAGTCAAAAATTCGTGAGAATCTGTCTGGTATAAATCAGTTTTATAATTGTCATGAGATATAGAGCCTCCGTTGATTCCTATCCCTAGTGCATTCAACCATCTCAGGAAGTCACTCATTGGACTTCAAATTGAGGTGAGGTGAGGAAATAAAAGTAGGTCCCTCGTATTTGTTCCCTCCGTAGGTCCCTCGTATGGAACAACCTTAGTGCGCCTACTTTATTGTAGGAGTGTCAACGCCATTCGAACTGAATCCTCCTGGTCGCTGGTTTATGTCAGGAGACCCACATCCTGGGGTGAAAGTCCTTTCACAATTAAAAAAAAAAATCAAGCAAGTGCCCTGCATAGCTATTTCGAAAAAAGCCTTGGGCCTTCCACGACCTCTGCCACCTGGCATCTCACAGCTAAAGGCCATCTTAGGAAACCTATAATCCGGTATTCTGCATACATGGCCCAAACATTAGAAAACTCGCTTCGCAATCACGAGTCTAACAAGCTGGCTTCAACAAACATGAAACATTCTGGATATGCTTCGAAGAGAGCCTATCTCGTACATCGACACCCATGATTAGGGAATGGAAATATGATATGATATGATATGATATGATATTATGTCGTCATATATGCAAGTATATGATGTCATAATTGCCTTTGGTCAACATCATACAATTTGCCGGTCCCTATCCATGATAAGGGAACAGCAACTATTATAAGTGTTTGAAAAACTAATATTAACTACCGGTAATATTATTCTAGTGTTACAATAATATTAGTTTTTCAAATCAATTCAAAATTCTGGTGAGACGGCT
This sequence comes from Chlamydomonas sp. ICE-L, assembly GCA_013435795.1. Classification (NCBI taxonomy): domain Eukaryota; kingdom Viridiplantae; phylum Chlorophyta; class Chlorophyceae; order Chlamydomonadales; family Chlamydomonadaceae; genus Chlamydomonas; species Chlamydomonas sp. ICE-L. Next base: position 26,917,763 of record JACBWV010000223.1, on the reverse strand, counting down.
CGTCTGTCTAATATTAACTAACATTCACTAATATGATTCATTCACTTATATTAACTAACATTCACTAATATGATTCATTCACTTATATTAACTAACATTCACTAATATGATTCATTCATTTATATTAACTAACTTAGACTTTCCTACCTATGATACACCTCAATAGCCTCAAGCAACTAGAATTGACACTCGCATACATACAGTATGTATGTAACCTCCCATTGCCATGCTGTCATGTCAAGTGCAGGGAGGTTTTTCCCGCTATATATAGCGATTGCTAGTTTTGACCCTGTTTTTGCCCTAAATGGGCCTAAAAAGCTAAATAAAACACTACACGCTGTATCTGGAGGAGGCTGAAAATCATCAAGCTAGAAAAAAAACAATTTCAGATTTGAAAAAAACATCACTGGTCGAGTGCAGGATCTATTCGCGCGGACAATGGGCCCACGGCTCCCTGTCCGCTGTCAACACCTGGCTCAACTCAACATTCTCATCGCTCAAGAACAACTTTGCAGAGGACGGCAACCTGGCAGATGCGCTGCTGAAGTACGCCCTGGTGGTCAGCACTACTGTGAACCCCCTCACCAATGAAACCGTGGAGCCCCACCCTTCAACCAAGTGTGGTGACTATGCCACGGTGCAGCAGTACCTGCAGGATGCTGTTGGTGAGTGGTGGGTAGTATCTTGACGGCTTGATGTGGGCAAGCAAGGCAGGGGGGCATCGGCAGGCAGGGTCATGATGATGGCACCCGTGTTTTCCTAATGCCAACTTTGCCCTCCTGCAGGATGCTGTTGTTGAGTGGTGGTTAGTTTGTTGATGGCTTGATTAAGGCAAGCAAGGCAGGGGGGCATCGGTAGGCAGGGCTGTAATGATGACACTCGTGTCTTCCTAATGCCAACTTTGCCCTCCCGCAGGATGCTGTTGGTGAGTGGTGGTTAGTCTGTTGATGGCTTGATGTGGGCAAGCAAGGCAGGGGGGCATCGGTTGGCAGGGCTGTAATGATGACACTCGTGTCTTCCTAATGCCAACTTTACCCTTCCGCAGGATGCTGTTGGTGAGTGGTGGTTAGTTTGTTGATGGCTTGATGTGGGCAAGCAAGGCAGGGGGGTGCCGGCAGTCAGGGCTGTGATGATGACAACCGTGTTTTTTGGCGGAGCCCCCTCTTCAAGGGGGCGGGAACCCTTGCCCAGGGTTACCCCGTTGTCTGTTTGTGCGACCGACCAACCGACAAAAAATTGAAGCCTGACACGTCAGCCAACTGTCTCATAACTAACTTGCTTCCGTTGCCAACACACTCCGCCAATTTTTGCGACGCTGCATAGGACTTGTCCTAATTTGTCGACGCTGCATAGATCTTGTCCTAATGCCAACTTTTCCCTCCCGCAGGTGCTGAGGCCACTGCCTTCATGTGGACGGGAAACTCATTCCATTCTGATTGGTTGGCTACAATTGATGTATGCCAATACATTGAGTTCTTCAAGGCAGAGTGGGACCGCTGCTGCACCAACTTTTACCCTAGGGGTGGTTTCAGTGCAATCTACCGTAAAATGACACAGGCAATGAAGGCATCGGGAGTCCGGTTCTACTTTGGCACTGACATTGACTGTCTGTATGAGACGGATGATCATGGCAGCAAGTATGTGGCAGTGTTTAACAAGAGCAAAGCGTTTGTTGCAGAGAGGTAGGTTGGCAGACCAGGGTACTACATTTTGTCAAATTAGTCAGCGCTTAAAGCGCACAAACGTCAAATTGGTCAGCGCTTTGTAGTGCAAAAAGCAAAGAAAAACTGCGCGCTGCGCCCACAGGGTATTGAAAAAACTGCGCAAAACTGCGCAGCGGGGCTCAAAAAGCATGCGCAAAATCGCGCTGCCGCGCGCGCTTTGTAGTATCCTTGTTGGCAGGCCCATGCCATGTGTGTTGCAGAGTACGCAGAGCAGTGTTTTATATTTCGGTTACTAATAAGCACGTTTTCAAACTTCGACCCTGCCCCAGCTATTTGGAATTTGAAGTTCAAACTTGGTTATGGTGGATCATTGGCGGCTTGCGCAATATATATATATACTCTTCAAATTCAGATTTGATTTCAAATTCAAATTCAAACTCAAATTTGAGGCTCTATGAGCTGTGAAGAAGCTACCAAAGTCACCCGCCTTGAAATAAAAGACCGAGATGCTCACAACGTCGCAGCAATGTTGATGACATTCTGTTTTAGTTTGTTCAGGTGTTGATGTACAGGTGTTGATGTACAACAGATGATATGGTCTTTCATAAACTGATCATGTCATATATAGACAAGTATACATATTTATCATATCTGGTGAAGTGGGCAGGGATTCTGTTTCCACTATAAATAGCAATTGCTAGTTTTGACCCCGTTTTGGAAACAATATCTGTATATTTGAAAACATTAGTTTGTTTTTGCCCAGAAAAGCTATAAAAGTCTATAAACGCTATAAACAGCTATAAAATGCTGTCCCTGAAGGAGGCTTGAAACCAAAAAGCTAGAAAAACCCACTTTCAGATTTGAAAAAAGAATCCCTGGAAGCGGTTTAATGTAAAAATGATGCGCAAGAGGGACGCTGACACCAGACTCACGCTTTGGGCTTGACGCCAGCCCTAAATAATAATATTAATAAGTATTATTATAACAAATTACCGGTAATATAATATAAGATAAGATAAGATACGATAAGATATAATATATTTATTCATTATCTTGAGATAGATTATACTATACTATAATTATTATTCATTATATACAAATTATGCTCTGACACCAGACTCACACTTCGGGCTTGGCGCCAGCCCTAAACAATATTATAAATAATCATAATTATAACCCCGCAGTATAGACAGTAAAGATATAATACAAAATATTATATACCATGTGTATTAATTATATTATATATTCTTTTGTATAATTATTTTGTATTTATTATTTATTATTTATTACATAATATATTATACGCTAACACCAGACTCACACTTAAGGTTTGACGCCAGCCCTCATGACGTGGCCCACCATAGGACGAGCTTCCCCCTGGCATGGAAGGTAGATGCCAAAGCGATGAGAATAAGCAATTGCTTGCGTTGCAACCCGTGATATTCCTAAGGATTTGAGCATTAACATTAAAAATTGTGGCGCCTGATGCCCTGGTGTAACATTTTACAAGATGGAAACATTAAAAATCGTGGCGCACGATGGCCAGGTTTAGCATTTGGGAAAGTGGAAACATAAAAAATCGTGGCGGCCGATGGCCAGGTGTAGCATTTCAGGAGGTGGAAACATTAAAAATCGGGCAGCCTATTTGGCTTGCCCTATTCTAGAATCGGGCAGGCAAAAAAAAGAGGCTGCAGTTACCTCGTTTCCTTTTCATATTAACCGCAGCAGCTGAGCTCGAGCTGTTATATTTTCGAAATTGGTGGACGGTCGTAGCGTGCCTAGTGGCCACGTGGCTCTTGCCCAGGGCCCACCTCACCAACTTGATGGTGAAAGCGCGCGATGCCTTCGTACTGTGGAAACATTACAAATCGTGGCGCCCGATGCCCAGGTGTAGCATTTGGGTTGGTGGAAACATTAAAAATCGTGGCGCACGAGGCCCAGGTGTAGCATTTGGGAAGGTGGAAACGTAACAAATCGTGGCGCGCGATGCCCAGGAGTAGCATTTGGGAACCCGGAAACATTACCCACACCTGGGGGCGCGATGGACCCAAACGGGAATAAACATTAAAAATCACGTACTGTGGAAATTTGGGAACATTTGAGCATTTGGGAACATAGAAACATTACCCACACCTGGGGGCGCGATGGACCAAAACGGGAATAAACATTAAAAATCGCGTACTGTGGAAATTTGGGAACATTTGAGCATTTGGGAACCTGGAAACATTACCCACACCTGGGGGCGCGATGGACCAAAACGGGAATAAACATTAAAAATCGCACTCGCGCGATATATAATGGTTAGGAATATCACTGGTTGCAACGCAAATTCTTCGAATACATATTTATTGTGTTTTAGTTTCAGGGCAAAGTGGAGCATGGCTAAGGATGCAATATGCGTAGGGAATGAGGTGCGGTCTGGTACTGATACTATGGGGCCCCATCATTGGTTCATTTTTGGTGGAGCCCCCTCTTCAAGGGAGCGGGAGCCCTCATATTTACCCATTTGTTCGTCCGACCAAACAACTTGAAGCCCGACACCTCATCCAACAGTCGCGTTACTAACTCGCTTGGGTCAGCTCCATTGTTGCCACCTTTCATTCCGTTGCCATCACACTCCGCTAATTTTCCGCGTTGCTTGCGACGCTGCATAGGACTTGTTGGGCTACTCATGGCAGCTTCCCGCCAGCTCAAATAGCTAGCCACTGGGTCAAAACCAACGCTTGAAGCTGCATTGGAATGCTTGACACATTAGTAGGGAACGGAAATATGATATCATATGATATCATGTCGTCATATGATATCATATATTCATTTGATGCCGGCAGTCTGATTAGGCTAAAGTCACAATTGAAATACAATATCATATAATGCAATTTGTATGATATCATATGATATCATACTCACCTTTGGCCAACATCATAAGATAAGCTGATCCCTACTGATATCCTTCCTTCTATAGTACAGCAAATTATATTTTGGGTACCATCTTTAGGGTAGAGAGGTATGGCTCACATCAGGGTACTAATTTTTGTCATTTGGGGTTGCGCTTTTGATGCAACTGCCTCCTTTTATTTGGGTCGCGGTTTTGACTCAACTGAAAGTGTCAATCGCACAGTCGGGCTCCCAAACCTTGCGTGCTGGCACGCAATAGCGCGCATCATATAGGACCCTGGCTTACATATCGCAGTGAGAATGGCTTATATACTTCCTTCCATGGTGCAGCAAATTATATTTATGTATCTTCTGGGTAGAAAGCAATTCAAATCGATGTATGGCTCACATACCGCAGTGAGCATGGCATTTGTACTTCCTTCCATGGTACAGCAAATTATATTGTGGGTATCATTGGGTAGAGAGCGGTGCAAATCGATGTATGGCTCACATACCGCAGTGAGCATGGCTTTTATACTTCATTCCATGGTACAGCAAATTATATTTTGGGTGTCTTTTGGGTAGAGAGCGGTGCAAATCGATGCATGGCTTACATACCGCAGTGAGCATGGCATTTGTACTTCCTTCCATGGTACAGCAAATGATATTTTGGGTAGAGAGCGGCGCACGTCGATGTTTGGCTCACATACCACAGTGAGCATGGCTTGTATTATTATATACCTCCTTTCCCTACCGCCTGGAGGGTGACACTTACTATGTCTGCCATGGTGACTTTCCCTAGCTGCGGCGTACTGGAGGGTCCCCTTGACACCATGCCTATCCAGGCGGTATCTTTTATTTATTTATACATACCACCTTGCATGGTTCAGCAAATTAGATTTGGGTACTGTTGTAGCAGTCTATTAGTATCGTTGGCTAATTTGCTAAGCAAGTACGTGGCTTGTGCTTTTAGTGTGTGTGTGTGTGTGTGTGTGTGTGCATTTGTGTTCCAGTTGTCGGTTGCGTGAGCAAGTACCCCATCACGTGCAATAAAAATCTTGGGGGAAGTCTTGCTGTTGCAGCAGTCTATAAGACTGGGGAGAAGCAGAAGCTACTTCATCTTACATTGTCATCTTTCAGTACGGAGCCCACAAGGGGGGCTGACTGAGAAGGGTAGGTACTTGGACAGTACAGGGGTCCTGCCCCCTAGCAGTACACACACACCTAGTCATGCACCAGCACATAGTCGTGCTCCAACAAGTACCATCATTGGGGTAGAGGTTCTTTTGGGTACCATCTTTGGGGTATCTTTTGGGTATCTTTCGGGTAAAGATTCTTTCGGGGAGAGGTTGTTTTGGGTATCTTTGGGGTAGAGGTTCTTTTGGGTATCTTTTGGGTAGAGGTTCTTTTCAGCATTTTTGGGGTAAAGGTTATTTTGGGTGGAGGTCCTTTTGGGCATCTGTTGGGTAGAGGTCCTTTTGGGCAACTGTTGGGTAGAGGTCCTTTTGGGTATCTTTTGGGTAGAGATTCTTTTGAGTACCATCATTTGGATAGAGGTTCTTTTGGGTACCATCTTTTGGGTAGAGATTCCTTTGGGTACCATCTTTTGGGTAGAGGTTCTTTTGGGTAGAGATTCCTTTGGGTACCATCTTTTGGGTACCATCTTTTGGGTACATTCCTTTGGGTACCATCTTTTGGGTACCATCTTTTGGGTAGAGATTCCTTTGGGTATCTTCTTTTGGGTAGAGATTCCTTTGGGTACCTTCTTTTGGGTACCATCTTTTGGGTAGAGATTCCTTTGGGTACCTTCTTTTGGGTACCATCTTTTGGGTAGAGATTCCTCTTGGGTACCATCTTTGGGTACCATCTTTTGGGTTAGAGATTCCTTGGGTACCCCCAATCTTTTGGGTACCATCTTTTGGGTAGAGATTCCTTTGGGTACCATCTTTTGGGTACCATCTTTTGGGTAGAGATTCCTTTGGGTACCATCTTTTGGGTACCATCTTTTGGGTAGAGATTCCTTTGGGTACCATCTTTTGGGTACCATCTTTTGGGTAGAGATTCCTTTGGGTACCATCTTTTGGGTAGAGATTCCTTTGGGTACCATCTTTTGGGTACCATCTTTTGGGTAGAGATTCCTTTGGGTACCATCTTTTGGGTAGAGATTCCTTTGGGTACCATCTTTTGGGTAGAGATTCCTTTGGGTACCTTCTTTTGGGTACCATCTTTTGGGTAGAGATTCCTTTGGGTACCATCTTTTGGGTAGAGATTCCTTGGGTACCCTCTTTGGTCTGGGTCAGATTCCTTGGGGTAACATCTTGGGTATCCATCTTTTGGGTAAGAGATTCCTTTGGGTACCACTATTTGGGTAGAGATTCCTTTTGGGTCCGTCCTTTGTGTACCATCTTTTGGGTAGGATGCCTTTGGGTACATCTTTCGGTAAGATTCCTTTGGGTCCATCTTTTGGGTACCCATCTTTTGGTAGAAGATTCCTTTGGGTACATCTTTTGGGTCGAAATTCCTTTGGTATCTCTGGTAGAAAGATGCCTTGGTACCTTCTTTTGGGTACCATCTTTTGGGTAGAGATTCCTTTGGGTACCATCTTTTGGGTAGAGATTCCTTTGGGTACCATCTTTTGGGTAGAGATTCCTTTGGGTACCATCTTTTGGGTAGAGATTCCTTTGGGTACCTTCTTTTGGGTACCATCTTTTGGGTAGAGATTCTTTTGGGTACCTTCTTTTGGGTACCATCTTTTGGGTAGAGATTCTTTTGGGTACCATCTTTTGGGTACCATCTTTTGGGTAGAGATTCCTTTGGGTACCACTTTTTGGGTAGAGATTCCTTTGGGTACCTTCTTTGGGGTACCATCTTTTGGGTAGAGATTCCTTTGGGTACCATCTTTTGGGTACTATCTTTTGGGTACCATCTTTTGGGTAGAGATTCCTTTGGGTACCATCTTTTGGGTAGAGATTCCTTTGGGTACCAGCTTTTGGGTAAAAAAAGAAAAATTCGTTTGGTAACCATCCTTTGGGTAGAGATTCCTTTTGGGTACCACTTTTGGTAGAGATTCCTTTGGGTACTTTCTTTTGGGTACGCAATCTTTTTGGGTAGAGATTCCTTTGGGTACCATCTTTTGGGTAGAGATTCCTTTGGGTACCATCTTTTGGGTAGAGATTCCTTTGGGTACCATCTTTTGGGTAGAGATTCCTTTGGGTACCATCTTTTGGGTAGAGATTCCTTTGGGTACCATCTTTTGGGTAGAGATTCGTTTGGGTACCATCTTTTGGATCGAGATTCCTTTGGGTACCATCTTTTGGGTAGAGATTCCTTTGGGTACCATCTTTTGGGTAGAGATTCCTTTGGGTACCATCTTTTGGGTAGAGATTCCTTTGGGTACCATCTTTTGGATAGAGATTCCTTTGGGTACCATCTTTTGGGTAGAGATTCCGTTGTGGGATACCATCTTTTTGGGATAGAGATTCCTTTGGGTACCATCTGTTGGGTAGAGATTCCTTTGGGTATCCATCTTTGGATAGATTTCCTTTGGGAGCCATCTTTTGGGTAGAGATGCCTTTGGGTTACCATCTTTTGGGATAGAGATTCCTTGGGTAACCATACTTTTGGGTAGAAAGATTCCTTTGGGTACCATCTTTTGGGATAGAGATTCTTTGGGTACCATCTTTTGGGTAAGAGATTCTTTGGGGGTACCAGTCTTTTGGGAATAGAGATGTCCTTGGGTACCATTCTTTTGGGGTAGGGATTCCGTTTGGGTACCATCTTTTGGGATAGAGATTCCGTTGGGTACCATCTTTGGGGATAGAGATTCTTGGGGTCCATCTGTTGGATGAGAGTCCTTTGGGTACCTTCTTTTTAGGGTAGGATATCCTTTGGGTACCATCTTTTGGGTAGAGATTCCTTTTGGGTACCTTCTTTTGGGTAGAGAGTTCTTTGGGTACCATTCTTTTGGGATAGAAGATTCCTTGGGTACCATCTTTTGGTTACCATCTTTTGGGTAGAGATTCCTTTGGGTACCATCTTTTGGGTACCATCTTTTGGGTAGAGATTCCTTTGGGTACCATCTTGGTACCTTCTTTTGGTAGAGATTCCTTTTGTTTAACATCTTTTGGGTAGAGATTCCTTTGGGTACCATCTTTTTGGGTAGAGATCCTTTGGGTACCTACCTTCTTTGGGTGCCATCTTTTGGTAGAGATTCCTTTGGGTAACCTTCTTTTGGGTATAGATTCCTTTTGGGTACCATCTTTTGGGTAGAGATTGTTCCTTGGGTACCATCTTTTGGGTAGAGATTCTTGGTTACCTCTTTGGGTAGAGATTCCTTTGGGTACCAATCTTTTGGGTGAATCCCTTTGGGGGTACCATCTTTTGGGTTAGAGATTCCTTGGGTACCTTTTTGGGTAGAGATTCTTTGGGTAGCCTTCTTTGGTCCATCTTTTTGGGGTGGAGATTCCTTGGGTACCATCTTTTGGGTAGAGATTCCTTTGGGTACCATCTTTTGGGTAGAGATTCCTTTGGGTACCATCTTTTGGGTAGAGATTCCTTTGGGTACCTTCTTTTGGGTAGAGATTCCTTTGGGTCCCATCTTACCATCTTTTGGGGTAAAGATTTTCCTTTGGGTACCATCTTTTGGTAAGTTTCCTTGGTTGGGTATCCATCTTTGGGTAAGATTCCTTTGGGTACCTTCTTTTGGGTACAATCTTTTGGGTAGAGATTCTTTGGTACCGATCTTTTTTGGGTAGAGAGTTCCTTTGGGTACCATCTTTTGGTAGATTTTCCCTTTGGGTACCTTCTTTTGGGTACCATCTTTTGGGTAGAGATTCCTTTAGGTACCATCTTTTGGGTAGAGATTCCTTTGGGTACCACTTTTTGGGTAGAGATTCCTTTGGGTACGTTCTTTTGGGTACCATCTTTTGGGTCGAGATTCCTTTGGGTACCATCTTTTTTGTAGAGATTCCTTTGGGTACCATCTTTTGGGTACCATCTTTTGGGTAGAGATTCCTTTGGGTACCATCTTTTGGGTAGAGATTCCTTTGGGTACCATCTTTTGGGTAGAGATTCCTTTGGGTACCATCTTTTGGGTAGAGATCCTTTGGGTACCATCTTTTGGGTAGAAGATTCCTTTTGTGTTTACCAATCTTTTGGGTAGAGATTCCTTTGGGTACCATCTTTTGGGTAGAGATTCCTTTGGGTACCATCTTTTGGGTAGAGCTTCCTTTGGGTACCTTCTTTTGGGTACCATCTTTTGGGTAGAGATTCCTTTGGGTACCATCTTTTGGGTAGAGATTCCTTTGGGTACCATCTTTTGGGTAGAGATTCCTTTGGGTACCTTCTTTTGGGTAGAGATTCCTTTGGGTACCATCTTTTGGGTAGAGATTCCTTTGGGTACCATCTTTTGGGTAGAGATTCCTTTGGGTACCATCTTTTGGGTAGAGATTCCTTTGGGTACCATCTTTTGGGTAGAGATTCCTTTGGGTACCATCTTTTGGGTAGAGATTCCTTTGGGTACCATCTTTTGGGTAGAGATTCCTTTTTGTCACGCAATCTTTGGGGTAGAGATTCCTTTTGGGTACCATCTTTTGGGTAGAGATTCCTTTGGGACCGATCTTTTGGGTAGATATTCCTTTGGGGGTACCATCTTTGGGTAGAGATTCCTTGGGTACCCTGCTTTTGGGTAGAGATCCTTTGGGTACCGTACCTTCTTTTGGGTAGAGATTCCTTTGGGTACCTTCTTTTGGGTAGAGATTCCTTTGGGTACCATCTTTTGGGTAGAGATTCCTTTGGGTACCATCTTTTGGGTAGAGATTCCTTTGGGTACCATCTTTTGGGTAGAGATTCCTTTGGGTACCAATTTTTGGATAGAGATTCCTTTGGGTACCTTCTTTTGGGTACCATCTTTTGGGTAGAGATTCCTTTGGGTACCATCTTTTGGGTAGAGATTCCTTTGGGTACCATCTTTTGGGTACCATCTTTTGGGTAGAGATTCCTTTGGGTACCATCTTTTGGGTAGAGATTCCTTTGGGTACCATCTTTTGGGTAGAGATTCCTTTGGGTACCATCTTTTGGGTAGAGATTTCTTTGCGTACCATCTTTTGGGTAGAATTGATTTCGTTGTTGGGTACCATCTTTTGGATCCGAAATTTCCTTGGGTACCATCTTTTGGTTTAGAGATTCCTTTGGGTACATCTTTTGGGGTAGAGATTCCTTTGGGGTACCATCTTCTGGTACAGATTCCTCTTGGGTACCATCTTTTGGGTAGAGATTTCCTTTGGGTACCATCTTTTGGGTAGAGAGAGATTCCTTTGGGTACGCATCTTTTGGTGGTAGAGATTCCTTTGGTACCATCTTTGGTTAGAGAATTCCTTTGGGTACCTTCTTTTGGGTAGAGAATTCCCTTTGGTACCTTCTTTTGGGTAGAGAATTCCTTGGGTACCTTTCCGTAGAGATTCCTTTGGGTACTTATTTTGGTTAGAGTAGAGATTCATTTGGGTACCATCTTTTGGTTAGGATTCCTTTGACGGTACCATCTTTGGGTAGTAGAGATTACTTTGGGGTACCATCTTTTGGGTAGTAGAGATTCCTTGGGGTACCAATTTTTGATAGAGATTCTTTGCGGTACCATTTTTGGGTAGAAATTCCTGGTGGGGGACCATCTTTGGGTAGAAGAGTTAGAGGAGATTCCTTTGAGTTACCATCTTTTGGGTACACTTTTGGGTAGAGACCTTTGGGTACCATCTTTTGGGTTAGAGATTCCTTTGGGGGTACCATCTTTGGGGAGAGATTCTTTGGGTACATCTTTTGGGTAGAGATTTCTTTGCGTACAATCTTTTGGGTTAGAGATTGATGCCTGGGTACCATTTTTGGGTTAGAGATTCCTTTGGGTATCATCTTTTGGGTCGAGATTCCTTTGGTACCACCTTTTGGGTAGACATTCCTTTGGGTACCATCTTTTGGTAGAGATTCCTTGGGTACCATCTTTGGGTAGAGATTCCTTTGGGTACCATCTTTGGTAGAGATTCCTTTGGGTATCATCTTTTGGGTAGAGATTCCTTTGGGTACCATCTTTTGGGTAGAGATTCCTTTGGGTACCATCTTTTGGATAGAGATTCCTTTGGGTACCTTCTTTTGGGTTGAGATTCCTTTGGGTACCATCTTTTGGGTAGAGATTCCTTTGGGTACCATCTTTTGGGTAGAGATTCCTTTGGGTTCCTTCTTTTGGGTAGAGATTCCTTTGGGTACCATCTTTTGGGTAGAGATTCCTTTGGGTACCATCTTTTGGGCAGAGATTCCTTTGGGTACCATCTTTTGGGTAGAGATTCCTTTGGGTACCATCTTTTGGGTAGAGATTCCTTTGGGTACCATCTTTTGGGTAGAGATTCCTGACAGTACCGAGGAAGCAGTTTCACATACAGCGGATGGGCACGGGGGTTAACAGGTACTATCTTTGGGGTAGAGGTACCTAAACTCCTTCTGGACGCAGCGCGCAGATTTCAGTGTTCAATTGAGTCAAAAGCGCAACCCAAAAGGAGGCAGTTTCATCAAAAGCGCAACCCAAAACGAAAAAATGTAGTACCGTGTTCCTGACATGACCGAGGAAGCAGTGTCACATACAGCGGATGGGCACGGGGGGTAAATTTTAATGAGTATTCCTAGTAACACAGATACCTCAGCCATCAATTAGATTAACGAGATTCCTCTTGGCCACAGTAGGCCCATAGCAGTGTTTATTTGTTCGACGACTCGTCGCCATTCCGTCGAATGCTACACCCCCCGGACTCCTGATATTGGACGCGCTGCCCCCTGATCCCCCCAGGCTACGCACTTCGTGTTCCACCATGCGATGGCTACGCAACTATCTTGAAATCAGGGTTGAGTAGCCCAAGTAGCTACTCAACCTGGACTACAGAAATCTGAAATTAAAATGCTGGCCCATAGGGTAATAAATAGGGATTGGCAAATCATATTATATTGACCAAAGGCGAGTATGACATCATATGATATCATACAAATTGCATCATATGATATTGTTTATAAATGATAACTTTAGCCTAGTCAGACTGCCAGCATCATATGATATCATACAAATTGCATCATATTATCATATATTCATATGATATTGAATATAAATGGTAACTTTGGCCTAGTCAGACTGCAGGCATCATATGATATTGTATGATGACATGATATCATATTGCTGGTCCCTACATATGTGCTCACGCACCCATTCTTCAACCCCCACTTTGTATGGCGACGCATGGGTTTGGCGCTGCTCCTGGAACAGCTGCGTGCTCCGCCATGCAATGGCTTTGGAACAATCCTGAAATTATATTGCCGGCCCATAGGGTTATGAAAGTGTCACTAAAGCCACAGGTCATGCGTGATCTTATTCAAGGCTTTTTTTCCAAATCTAAAAGTGGGTTTTTTCTAGCTTTATAGTTTAAGGCCTCCTCCAGGGACAGTGTTTTAGTGTTTTGTATAGCTTTTATAGCCTTTTAGAGCTTTTTATTGCCATTTAGGGCAAACCAAACAAACTTGTGTTTACTTCTTTATTGTGATATATTCGCCCAAACGGGGTCAAAACTAGCGATCGCCATTTATATGGAAACAAATCCCTGATCTTGTTACATTGAGCCCGTAAAGACTCTCGACTGAGTGTACAGGACCAAGGCTCCACGAGAAACCAAAGCAACCATTAAAAACTTGTAAGCCACATAATTCGGTCCCATCTGGGGACACCCCGTTTTGACGCTGATTGCAAAAATTTGTTGTCTTCATGCATCGGTTGGGCAAGTCCCTTGTCCAAGCCTATTTGGCCTACCCCTGGAATGAAACATACATACAAACACACATACATACATACATACATACATACATACATGCATACATACATACATACATACATACATACATACATACATACATACATACATGCATGCATACATGCATACATGCATTCATGCATACATACATACATACATACATACATACATACATACATACATACATACATACACACACACACATACATACATACATATGTTTTGGTATAACCTTGTGTTGTCTGGCCATGGATGCAGGATGATAGTCAACGCGGGCCAGCCAGACATCACCAAATTTGCGGGGCCACTAGGAGCAGCTCTGAACAAAGACCCCCACATGACGAACATACATACGGTGGAGGTGGTGATATACAATGCCCTGTGGCCCTCCCGCTGGTGGGACATGTACCAGCAACGCAACGGTCGCAACTTCCGCCCGATAACGGACTCACGCTGCACTATCCGATCCGAATTCCTGAGCCACCCATATGTGTACCCCGCAAATGTGTCCCGCCCCATCTACTGCGACGACCCCAACTGCATAGCCCAATGGAAGGCCATCTATGCGGCAGGCGGCAAGGATGCAGTGCGTGCGGCCGTGATGAACGACATGCGTTCCATGTTCCCACTTGCGGACATCCCGGAGCCCTACTCCGATCTTCTCACCTTCCGCAAAAACGGTTGGCACTTTGTGGGCCCCTACGCGACCAAGAAGAACATCACCATCGCAAGCATTGCTGAGTGGGCGCAGCGCCCTCTTGGCAAGGACGGCCTGTGTATGGTGGGAGAGTCGTACTATATCTGGAGCTCTGCCTGGGCACACGGTCCATTTAGGTCGGCCGTCAACTGCCTGAATGCCCAGTTCAAGGATGTGATGCCAGCTGAGTCCATCAAGGTAGGTACAGGGGGGGGGGCAGTGGGCAGTGCTCTAGGCATGGTCATTTGCTGTGTTTAGGTCAGTAGTAGGAGTAGGAGTAGTAGGAGAATGCCCAGCTCAAGGATGCGATGCCAGCTGATTCCATCAAAGTATGTACAGGGAGGGCAGTGGGCAGAGCTCTAGGCATGGTAATTTGTTGTGTTTAGGTTAGTAGTATGAGTAGGAGTAGTAGGAGAATGACCAGTTCAAGGATGTGATGCTAGCTGAGTCCATCAAGCTATGTACAGGGGGGGGGGCAGTGGGCAGGTCTCTAGACATGGTCATTTGCTGTGTTTAGGTGAGTAGTAGGAGTAGGAGTAGTAGGAGAATGACCTGTTCAAGGATGTGATGCCAGCTGAGTCCATCAAGCTATGTACAGGGGAACAGTGGGCAGTGGGCAGTGCTCTAGGCAGGGTCATTTGTTGTGTTTAGGTCAGTAGTAGGAGTAGGATTGGTAGGAGTAGGAGTAGTAGGAGAATGCCCAGCTCAAGGATGCGATGCCAGCTGATTCCATCAAAGTATGTACAGGGAGGGCAGTGGGCAGAGCTCTAGGCATGGTAATTTGTTGTGTTTAGGTTAGTAGTGGGAGTAGGAGTAGTAGGAGAGTTACCTGTTCAAGGATGTGATGCCAGCTGAGTCCATCAAGCTATGTACAGGGGGGGCAGTGGGCAGGTCTCTAGGCATGGTCATTTGCTGTGTTTAGGTGAGTAGTTTGAGTTGGAGTAGGAGTAGGAGAATGACCAGTTCAAGGATGTGATGCTAGCTGAGTCCATCAAGCTATGTACAGGGGGGGGGCAGTGGGCAGGTCTCTAGGCATGGTACTTTGTTGTGTTTAGGTTAGTAGTAGGAGTGGGAGTAGGAGTAGTAGGAGAATGACCAGTTCAAGGATGTTATGCCAGCTGAGTCCATCAAGCTATGTACAGGGAGGGCAGTGGGCAGTGCTCTAGGCATGGTAATTTGGGACAATAACGCATATCCGGAGATCATGTAGGGGAATCATTGTTGGCGGAGCCCCCCCTTCTGGAGGGCTGGAGCCCCCAGTGTTACCCATTTGTCCGTCCATCCAACCATCCATCCATCCATCTGACCGTGATGAAGCCCGACACGTCAGCCAACGGCCTCGCAACTAACTCGTTTTCGTTGCCACCTGTCGCTCTCTCCGCCATTTTTTAGCGTCGCAGGCGACGCTGCATCGAACTTGTAGGGTATGTTGTAACCGTGAATCTTGAAAACAACTTTTACTGTTGCTGTTACAAAGGCATTCCAGGGGTCACACTTCAAACATTGGCATCCAGCAGTATGATAAATGCACTGGGCACATAACCTTCGTGTCCAAGCAAGGAAAATTTAGGCCGGGTCGTTGAGCCACCAGCAAACAAAACATACAAGAATAAGAAAAAACATCACAAATTGGCGATCCTAATGCGGTCTTATTACATTGAGTCCGTGAAATCCCCGTTCAATGAATGGCTCAATGGCAGAGCTCCTTGAACAACAAAGGTGCCGAGTTTGAATCCCCACGGGTGCGCCTTAGTGTTCGCGGTCGCTGTCAACCGCCATGGTAGCACTGTCCAGGCAAAGTAGCAGCCCGTTCTCTACTGCCGTAAGACAGGGCTCCCTTTATCCCACGCCCCACCAGATGTAATCATCACGCAGTTCATGAGTCACTGCTAGGTGGATGCCAGGGGGGGGGGGGGGAAGGGGGGGGGGGGGGGGGGAGGAAGGTCGGGAATCGAAATATAGAATGACCTCAGTTGACTTTGCCTTTAGACCTGCTGCCAGTGCTGCTTGTTGGTTCTTAATGGTGAGGGGATAGAGTCGTATAGGAGGAGAAAGTTATAAGTGGTGATATGTTGAGTTATGTGTGAGATATGGTGGGGGTGTTCATAATGTGGGGGATCGGGTTTAGTGTGAGGAACAGGATTGGTGAATAAGCTCATCATAAGACACACACTCCCCCCACCCACCCACCCCACCACCACCACACCACCACACACACACCAGCTTCTTCACCGAGTGCATGGCAGCCAGCCCCTGCCCTACCCCCCACCCACCCCCACCACCACCACCACACACACACACTACCCACACACCCACCCACCCACTCACACAGCTCATGGGTCACAGCTAGCTGGTTGCCTGGCTCATAAGTTCATTGCTTGGTACCCCAAATAACAACAAAAAAAGAAAAAGGTAATGTTTTTTTATTGAGGGATTGTAGCCTTGGAAAAGTGTCCTATTGGTTCCAAAAAACGTTGGTTCCAAAAATAAACTTATAGGTTCACACAGTTCATGGGTCGCATCTAGCTGGATGCCAAGCTCAATGGTTGAGTTGGTTGAAAGCAGGCAGAAAGTGCGGGGTTTGAATCCCTACGGGTGCGCTTTAGTGTTCGCGGTCGCTGTCAACCGCCATGGTACCACTGTCCAGGCAAAGTAACAGGCCGTCCTCTACCGCCGGAAGACAGAGCTCCCTTAATCCCACGCCCCACCAGGGCAGGCATTATCATCACACAGTTCATGGGTCACATCTAGCTGGATGCCTGGCTCATAAGCTCATTGCATGGTGTAAGGGACTAATGTGAGAGGCCTAGGTGTATTAGCGGCCCCTTATGAAGGCCATGCCCTCCCAGAACTTGATGGTCTCCTCGGAAGGGAAGGACTTCATTGAGTAGAAGTCCTGGCCAAACATCCTGATGCTTCCATTCAAGTGAGCACCCTGCAGCTGGCTGCGCTTCTCATCCTTAATGAACTCCAATTTTGATAAGCATGTCTCATCATCAGTGCAGCCGGCTGCAGTTCTCATTCTTAATGAACTCCAAGCTTGATCAGCATGTCTCAAACTTAGTGCAGCCAGCTCACTCACTCTTAATGTCCTCCAAATTTGTAGTTGTAGTTGTGGGTTCCTCGCCTTTCTTCCCCCCCCCCCCCCCCCCCCCAGTTTTTTTCTTTTCGTATCTAGGGTATACTGTTGTCCCTCCTGTGAAGTAAGTGCCACGCAGTTCAAGTGCCATGAGTGGATAGAGAAGTGAGTATAAGATGACGCTGGCAACGTCAAGATAAGCATGTCTCAGCCTCAGAGAGGGGAGCCATCACACAGAATTTCTCAATTTCCAAGAAATTTAGCCACTCTGACATGAGTGGGGTCAGCAGCCCTACCGCCTGGAGGGTGACACTTACTGTTTCTGCCATGGTGACTTTCCCCAGCTGCGGCGTATGGGAGGGTCCCCTTAACACCACGCCCCTCCAGGCGTTATCTTTTTTGGGGGGGGGGGGGGGGGGGTCAGCATCCCTGCTTGCTCAACCCTCTGCTAGAATGCCCTGCATGGCTCCTGATGCTGTTGTGCTTGTGCTTGCTGCTGTTGCTGTGGGAACTTGAACTTGGTTACATAGCTTCAGCCAGCAATTCGGCTTCTCCCCTGTGGTTGGTTGGTTGCTTGGTAGGTTGGTTGCTGGCGGTTGGTTGCTGTGGGAAGTGCCAGCTTGGCTGGGGCTAGGGCTTCCCTCTCTCCTGTCTGTATCGCATCCACTACAGCACCCTCAACCAAAACACGGCACCCTGAACCTAACACCACAGCACCCTCCTTTGATATGTTTCAATGAGTGTCTATGTCGTGCATCGACACACATAATGCACCTCCGGCAGCTCGAATGGACACTCTCAAGGAATTTCAAGTGATCAGAGGAGCAATGCCATGTTTCACACCCATGTGTGGATGTGTTATACCCAGAATTATAATTATATACCAAATGATATTTAGTTATATATTACATTATATAATATGTGTGGATGTGTTATACCCAGAATTATAATTATATACCAAATGATATTTAGTTATATATTACATTATATAATATGTGTGGATGTGTTATACCCAGAATTATAATTATATACCAAATGATATTTAATTATATATTACATTATATAATATGTGTGGATGTGTTACACCCAGAATTATAATTATATACCAAATGATATTTAGTTATATATTACATTATATAATATGTGTGGAAGACCAACATAATTAGAAATTTGCATTTTTGAGCCACATGTAATTTTCTGTTGGGCCACACTTCCTCAAATGATTAGAAAACGCCAAATGACCTGCACCTCCTCACACTGATTTACGTGCCCATACTTTCTCCATTCTGTAACCAATAACCCAAATATTTGAACTCATCCACGACGGAAACTGATGAGCCTGGAGAAATACAAGTAATGATAACGCATGGTGGGACGTGATATTAAGGGAGCCTTGCCTTACGCCGGTAGGGAACGGGCTGCTACTTTACCTGGACAAAGCTACAATGGTGGCTGACAGCGACCGTAAACACTAAGGCACACCCGCAGGGATTCGAACCCGGCACCTTCATCGTTCAACGAGCTCAGCCATTGAGCCATTCGTTGCCTGGGAAAGTCTGAAGAATTATTGAATTGTGGGACCTCATTATTGCGATCTTGAATCTGAACACTTTAAAAAGTGGTACCTGATCACACCTGCTACTCTAAACTGCTTGAATGCTTTGCAGGAGATGGACTTCATAGCATCGGGATGTGACGGTGCCGAGAGCTTTGACACCGAACTTATGGCAGTGGACACAAAAATGCACCCCGATGATCAAATGATCAGCCGCAAACTGATAACTGGCAAGGACAGAAGGGTGGCTCGCAAGCCGTTCAGCGAGCTACTGCGCATGTGAGAATGTGACACCAGGTTGGAACTGCGTTGCAGCATCGGAATATCTCATGAGGATTGTAAAAGCATGGGACATTGATTTGGGGTGCTCATATTGAGCATGGCTCCTCACCCAGCCTGATGGGGGTTACCTTAGGGTCACCCCAGGGTAACCCGGCGCCTGTACCCGGGTAACCCCCCTCAACCAATGGTAGGCATGGCTCCTCACTCAGCCTGTTTAACCAGGGTACCTGATGATCAAATGATCAGCCGCAAAATGATGACCGGCAAAGACAGAAGGGTGGCTTGCAAGCCATTCAGCGAGCTACTGCGCATGTGAAAAAAAAAGACAATGCCTGGAGGGGCGTGGTGTTAAGGGGACCCTCCCGTACGCCACAGCTGGGGAAATTCACCATGGCAGACATAGTAAGTGTCACCCTCCAAGCGGTAGGGACTCCTTCATGGGACGTGCGGCCAGAATGCTGGTACAAGAGGCATTAGATTCTTTGTGCAGCTTATAGATGAGTTTGTCCAAGAGGAGGCCTGGCACTTTAGCTGGCTTCTGTTGACGAGACTCTGAATGAAGAAAGTCAGCAGATCGGGTGGGCGGGTGGCTAAAGGGATTCATTCCTTCCAGTCACGTCCTAATTATACTGGTATCTTGGCTTGCCTTACTTGCCTCTGTTGGTTTATTGGCGCAGATCATTCTGAACGAGACTCCAGACTGAGAGTCTAGATTCTGGGTTCTCTCTTAGCTCTTTTTGGCGGAGCTCCCTCTTCAAGGGGGCGGGAGCCCCCAGGGTTGCCCATGTGTCCGCCTGTTCGGCGACGGAGACGAAGCCCGACACGTCAGCCAACGGTCTCGTAACTAACTCGCTTCTGTCGCTCCTTCACGAACACTCTCCGCCAATTTTTAACGTCGCTTGTGACGCTGCATAGAACTTGTTCTCATTTGCATGGACCATGATGGCATGCCTGGACGTCGGTCTGGCTGTGTAGGCTTAGTGAAGGCCCATGGAAGGCCAAGTTGGTCGGCACGAAGGTGCCAGACCTAAGGAGCGACACCACATTTTTTGCGAAATCGCCGGGATTGGCGAAAAATCAAATTCCGCGAAACTTATACCAGCTGGACTGTGGATGGTCGCGAAAACTGCCAAAATATCACGTGGAGGACCTATCATGTGGCGACACCACAATACTTTCGACCCTTGCTTCCATACAAGTATCTCACACATATGTGAACTAGCCTAGACTTGGGATACTGTTATTGACTGATTTATATATCAGTCTCTGAGTCGGCATAATGCACACCGGTACCTTTCCCTCCTGGTACCGTGTTGCCTGCCGCCAGGCCACAGGCTAGCTGTGGCCTGCACGTGACTGCAGTACCCTGCAGTACACATCTCTATTCTATATGATTGCGCCTGTTGCGCTTAATAGCATCTTCTCCTCTATCGAGCCTATGCCGTTGTAACAATCTTACATTCATAGGTTATGTGCGCCATCTTTAGACGCTAACAAAGAACAGCCGCTGATTTCCGCGTTCGGAATCAGTTCCCCTCTGACTTGTCGAAGGCCCGAGTTTTAACTAAGCACCTGGACTCCCTGTGCGGATCCTACTTCCCGCTGCTCCACCTGCCGCTTCCTACCAAGAATCCTTGGATCTGCCACTGCGTCCTACGACTGGAGCAAGCAAGAGCGACCACAAGTCACCGAAATCTATGAAGTGAGTATAGGACGACGCCCTCACCGAGACCCACACAGTGCTGCATTGATCTCAGCCGATCAATTTGTCTACGACCCCAGCTTAAGAGAAGCTTCTGTCGTCGAACATTGCCGCTTGGCAACGTTCACCCCCCGGTAATCCGCTGGATCCCTTTGGATCGCCGATTCCCACACACACTCCATCCCCTCTTCCCCTGCCCCGCCCTCGTAACTCCCCCTATCCCAACACTCCGACCTACAACGCCAAGACTCCTACACAGAAGACCTCACCATGCAACCTCCCCGCATATTCACCGGTAACAACCTCTACACCTGGCGCTGCGCCAGGCAGAATATCCTTCTCGCCCTCAAATCAGATAGGGATACCATTGCCATTGCTTTCGACTGCCAACAGGCGGTGGTCGCTGGCGAGCCTGCAGACTCTGATGGTTACCCTGCTGATGACATTACTTACCCTGTTGTTGCGGGTGCTGATCCAGCTGTTCCGGCTCGTGGTGTCCCCACCAGGATCTCCACCTGGAAGAACAACAAGGCCTTCAAGATCATCATAGATCATGTATCAGATCCGATCAGGCAGGCCATTCATGCTAACACAGATATGGCCACTAGAGCTTTCAGGTTTCTGGATGCCCTGTACTCTGAGGAAGGCAGCAGGCTAGAGCACACCACCCTGACTGCCATAATGGGAATACGTATGACTTCCACTGAATCCCTGCAGACATACCTCTCTAGGGCAGCTGATATGTATTCCCAGATTCCCAAGATTCAAGGCACCCACATCGTTTCTACCAGCACCTTTCTCAACCTTATTGTCATGGGACTGAACTCCCGCCCTGAATATGATGGGTATATCAATCAATTCAACCCCACAGCTATCACCACCTTTGCTATGCTCCAAAATACTCTCTTCAACTGGTGCTTAGTGAAGCAAGTTGACCCTGCACCATCTCCTGAAGAGGCTGAGATGGCAGCTGCAGCTTACAGGGCCAGTAAGCCATTCAACAGCAAGCACCTGCCATTCAGAGACAGGACTATCTCCTACAAGAAGATGATCTGCTGGAACTGTGGGGGAATAGGCCATAGCTCCAGAGTCTGCACCAGTGAGGACACTGACCTGGCTTTCAGGCCAGCTGACTCAGATGAAGCTGACCATGGATCCAAGTCACCTCCCAAGAACATATCAGGAGATGACAAGGACTCTGACGACAAGAAGACTCCCAAGAAGACCAGTGACAGGAGGCGTCTAAGAAGATACCCAAGCAGGGGACGCCATGCCCACGTTGCTGATGGTGATCAGTCCACCTCCACCTCTGACAGTGAGGGTGAAGAACACAACTTCCTGTCCCTGGCACTGGATGAAGACAACCTCCAGCCCATGAGATTTGCTACACCAACCAGAGGCAAGTCTGTTTCATTTGCCTTGCCACCTGGACCCCTGGCTAATACAGCATTCTTTGGACAAATAAGTGCTGATGATGAATGCACTATAGAAGATGATGGAGAAGTTTTCCAGGCAGCACTGCAGACAGAATGGATCATAGATACTGCAGCACACTCTCATGCAACCAGTAACATCTCCCATCTGCATGACATTCGGGACCTCCCACAGCCTATTAGGCTGCAGCTGGCAGATCAAGACTCTTCACCTATCTTCTGCAAGCAGGTAGGGAAGGCCAAGATCAAGGGCCATGGCAGGACTCTGATCATCCTGAACAATGTACTTCTTGCTGACTGCAACATGCCCAACATCATTAGCATTCATGCAGCCACCAGCCTGTGCCCAGACCTCCAAGTTCACCTGTCCAAGACCCAAGCCATACTCTCCATCCCAAGACCATCTGGTAACAAACTGCTCCTCTCATGCCCCAAAAGGCATGGACTCTACCTTACCCAAACTTCACCAGTCACTGCCAGTAATCCCTCTATCCCTGTGGGTCCTCCCATTGCCTACATCATGATGGTTACCAAGCCTCCATCAACTCACACTGACTCTGAGACAGGGCAGTACCCACCCACTCATGAGCCCTCCCCCAGTAGAGCTGATCAAGACTGCCAGGATCCCCCCTCCACTTCTGCTCCATCTGCACCCCACACTGCTCCTGAGATAGGGCAGTACCCACCCACTCATGTGGAGGCAGACCAAGACCTCTATGACTTCCCCTCCACTTCTGCTCCATCTGCACCCCACACTGCTCCTGAGATAGGGCAGTACCCACCCACTCATGTGGAGGCAGACCAAGACCTCCAGGACCATCCCCCTCCTATCTGCCAGTACCATTCCCCTTCCACTGCAGGCAATCTGAAAGACTCTACTGATGATACTGACAGTGATGACATGCCAGAGCTAATCCATCCGGAGGTACACAAGCCCCAGGATGACCCTGGACTAGGAGTAGATGACCCTCCAGAAACCACTCCAGACCTCCAGCAACAGCTGGACAACCTGGGCCTACAACGAGCCAGAGCAGAGATGGAACTCCTCAGTGACCAGATCAGGACCAACTATGAGGAATATGATGGCCCCATAGATGGGGACGGACCACTCAAGCCATCTGATCTGGACACAGCAACCACCTGGGACCAATGGATACTGGTCAACAGGTCACCAGACATTGGACTACCACTGGGAGAAGTTAATCAGAATGTCAACCACATCCACTTCTCCAACAACTCCAGCCTTAGTCTCACACGATTTGGATGCACCTTACACCATCTGAACAGCAGGCCTGCTTCACCAGCTTTCAACATCAAGCCCAGGCCTCCACTGTCCAAACTCATCACAGCATTCACCAGCAAGTTCCCTACCCTGCTGGCTTCTGAAAAGGAACAGTTCCCACACAGGTCAATGAACAAGGAGCCATCTGATGCCTACAGCCCTATCATCAAGCACAATAGCAGACTCCAGCAAATGGTGCAAGCCTACCCCACTATTTCTACCACAGCCAGACCCACTTTACAGTGGGCCATTTGCCTCCAAGCTGCCATGGTCAATGCACATGCTCACACACTCTCATTCAGACCTAAGATGATCATGGACCCCAGGAGCTGTGCCCGTCCTGGAGGCAAAGTGCTATGTGTCAACCACCTCAGCATGAACTGGAGCCCCATGGACTTCACCTTTATCAACATCCTTACCCCCCCCAGCCTAGCTCCCAAGTCATTTGACCAGTTATTTGCCCAGATCTGCCAGCAACTTGACCTTGATGGCTTCCCCAGCAAGCCAGGCACTTAATTAAGTTACATACATTGCTCTTCATCTGTAGAAATAGACTTGAACACTCTAGAATTATTTAGATTACATGCCTACTGTACTGCCCCATGTACTTCCACAGGCCGCACCCCTTCTGAATTTGAATTCCTCTAGTCTCTTCTTGATGTCTATGCTTTAATTTAGGATCAACCTAATGTAGCTCACCCAAATTATGGGGGGACTAGTCCAGACATCATGTCTAAAGACAAATCATCTAGTCTCGAATCATGCAACTTCTCGTAGCCAAGGATATCTTCACAAGCCTTCACCAAGCCTGGACTTTCCTTCCCCAGCTTCCCAACAGTCTCCCTGCAGCCTCTCTGCTACCTAGCCTGCAGCTTACCTGCAGTTTCCTTGCACCTTCTCAGCAGCCTTTCTGCTACTTAGCCTGCAGCCTACCTGCAGTGTCACTTACCTGGCCAGCTACCCCAGAAGACTGACATTTCTTTGAAGACCCCTGCTAAAGTGATTTCTCCCTTTCAGCTACTAGAAATTCCCAAAGTCTCCCTAGCTTTTAATATTTTAATTTTCTTATGCCCCTCAGTTAATTCCAGGAATTCTTGAGCTCAAGAATACCTTGAATTGGGGGGGGTGTTATTGACTGATTTATATATCAGTCTCTGAGTCGGCATAATGCACACCGGTACCTTTCCCTCCTGGTACCGTGTTGCCTGCCGCCAGGCCACAGGCTAGCTGTGGCCTGCACGTGACTGCAGTACCCTGCAGTACACATCTCTATTCTATATGATTGCGCCTGTTGCGCTTAATAGCATCTTCTCCTCTATCGAGCCTATGCCGTTGTAACAATCTTACATTCACAGATACCCTATACCCCTCCACTCTTACCAGAAACTTGAACTTGAACTTGGTTACATAGCTTCAGCCAATCAGCCAGCAATTTCAGTAAAATAATCAGTACCACCTGATTACCAGGGAAATATAAACATGAACAAATCACTTTTTCCCCATTTTATTAATTTGTTTTTTCTTTTTCGTTTTCGATTATTAATTATTCCTCCTCTTCATCTGAACGAAAAAAACTGTACAAATAAAACCTATTCATACCTATCATAAAAGACTTGATCCAGTCTCTTAATACATTCATGGATGAACAAATAAGGGTTCTCTCGCCCTTCAACTTCTGGATTGCACATCAGGTAATGTAGAGGAATCATTTTGCTCTCAGATTGGGAAATCAGACTCTGGTACTTTTTTCGAATTCAGCAAGGCTTCGTCAGTACATTCAAATACCACATGGTGTTAATCTTGAACTGTTCCATTATCACCGCACAAAGGTGACACACTCGCTTCTTCCAAGGAACAATTGGACGTTCCCATCTACCAGTTTCCACTTGAAGGTAGTGGTAGGAAGTTGTAAATCTATACATATTACGCAACACCTTGTGAGGTAGGTCTCGGATGAGATAATTGGGCATCTCAGGTTTCCCACTCTAATCCCATTAGGAGGACATCCAGGTCTGGTACACACTACACGGCATTCTTCCTTCCTTGTGATCCTGAGCTTTCATCTCTAGGGCGTGTATCTGAAGACTTGGTAATACAGTAAAAACAAGATGATTGGAGAATATAACTTTTTACACTTTGTTCCGATTAAGTGGTTTAAGTTTCAAAGGTCCCACACCTCCATGTAAATTGATGGCCAACTGGCCAAAGATTCATCCTGGGAATCTTCCAAATACGGTAGTACAACGTCTCTAGGGCATCAGACACATCCTTGCTCCAACAGTCTTTGCGTTCTCTGGCCAGATTGAGATCGGCAAGGCCAACGTCCCTGATCAATTGATCATACCAGAATTACTATCCCAGTATTTCACAATGGAGTTCCAGAATTGAATCACTGACTTCAACCCGTAATACCGGTAGTGAATTTGGAATTGGCCTGTTTATTTTAAAGCAATGTGTTGAGGCACAGATCGCTTCACTCCTAGCCTGGACACGTTTCATAAAATCAGTATGCCTCATGTGGATATCTGTAGATGCTACTTTGTCTCTGCTGGTAGCACCAAGGAGATGTTGAATGAGACCAGTGCTCCAGATTTGAGAGCCATGCATTCCAGCAGTAGAGTTACCAATTCCATTATTTGATCGGAGCAAGCAAGGATCGCAACTCACACCTCAAAGGACAAGTTAGAAAGTGCACGCATACATCCTTGCTTATTTTATTGATTTATTTAATGGGGGCAGTCATCAGTTTTTTCGCTTTAGCAGAATTGTGCAAGAAAGAAAGGAAGCTGTTCGCATCATTGGGCAGTTATTTTTCAAAGCTCCGAGGTTGCGAGTATCTCTCCCCTTGCTCCCCACTTCTGAAGCCGGACTAGGCTATGGGGACATCGAAAAGACAGTCTCGAGATGTCAAGTTAGACTAGTAGCAGGCTATCCTGCTACCCTCCCCCCTCCTTTGAAAGGGAACACTACGGACCCTTGCCAGCAGTGAGATTCGACCCCCCTTGATTTGTCTGCGACCAGGCATCGAAATCAGTGAAGCCAAAAGCCCATAGCCTAGTCCGGCTTCAACTTCTCAAGCGCCTGCGCCTGGAGCAAGCATGCGCTTGAGAAGTTAGGATTTCTTAGATTCGCTGCTGTCCGGCCCAGGGGCACAGGAAATTTCAGAGTACTGAAACCGAGCATTTCGTCTGTCTCGAAACCTACCATGCCCTGACCGGATAGCACCAGGAATTCAGCGCACGTGGGGCGCCCAGTTCTCCGAATTGGCTGCCTCCAAGAAGAAGCCTTTGAACATGCAGCATCAGCGTCCGAATTCAAGAATCAGTATTCGCGCGTTTCGTCAACAGATGCTCCAGGGGTCAGAAAAATTGACCATCGAATCCAGTCCCTGAATATTCACAGCGCGAATTTTGAAAGCTGCAGCTATGGAACTTCTCATCAATGGTGACGAGTTAACTAGCATGCTCCTGGCACAGTAGATGCCTGATGCTACCATTGTGTACGTGGTGTATCGCAACGACAAGTGGGCAAGCTAGATGCTGGGCTGGCCCACAGCCCGGCTGGGTGCAGCCCATTCTCGAGATTTCATTGGCGCAACGTTTCTCTGTGATTTTCGACCGTCCCAACCGTTTTTACGACAAATTGACGGTTAATTAACCAACATTTGGACCATTTTCTCGGTTCCTATCGTAGGTCAGCTCCCTACGGGCCGAACAACGGGAACATAAGAAGATATTCCTCTGTGCGCGCTCTGTCGCGCTGGCAATGCGCCTACTAATGCCTGCCTATCTATCTAGATAGGCAGGCATAAGTAGACTAATGCCTTCGTTCTTTTTAAACATAGGGTGAACCAGGGGTGAACGGTTAGGTTTTCCAGGGGCACCGGACCCTTGTGATATGACATACCCTTTGATTAAAATTGCCAAACAGAAATTCATGCACGGAAGTCGTCGCCGGAGTGCACATTATTACTGAGTTCCATCTGCGGTAGAGCAAAGCATTGCGTCCAGTCTGGGTAGGCATGGCCACTTTCATTGCCCTCCTCCTCCGCTCCGCGTGCCTGAACCTGAGTCTCAATGTCCCCTGTCTTCCTCTGCAGGATCAGCTCCTGCTTTCGCGAATGCCTCACGCTCAGCAGCAGCCTGGTGGGTCACAGTTGAGGAGGAAAGTAATAACCCCTTCCTGATATTCCCGTACTCATGTTCGGGTGTACGACGTGATTTGTTATCAGCTGCTTCGCTTGTTTCACCCCTTCCGGTCCTCCAATAAGCCGGAGGCTCTTCTCGCCCCTTTGCCGATCCCTTTCTCACAACGTGTAGACTAGCGCCAATCTGGCTTACTGCGCGTCTTCACGCCATGGCTTTTTTCTTCGTATATTCCTAGTCATTTCTTCTTAAGCAGCACACGTTCGCACCCCCTTTCCAGCCCTTCAGGATTTGCATTCATTGAAGTCTGGGAGGCCATCCGAAGTTCTCCAGGCTGTGTCCAGACCTCACGAGAATGCAGGTGCATTGCTTGTACGTCAACCCCCGAGCGCTATTTCAGCTGCGATGCTATCCCTGTTGCGAGCTTCTCGGCCTCCCGTGGATGAGACTGATCTCTCTCCCAGCCAGTCGATCATGAATCGCTACCATGCGAGCAAGTACAACCAAGCGCAAATTGACCGCCTTGCCCACTGCGATGGTCAGGTGACCTTGCTCACATCTGGACCGGCCTTGCCCACATCAGGAGCTGTTGCAGCTTGTAGCAGCTACAATGCGATGGGAGCTAGAGATCCACAAGGGTCTCAGCAGCAGCAGGTGCTACCTCTCGGGTTGCCGCGAAGGCAACCGCCCTTCGACATCACGCTGCCCACTGCCGCAGGGGGCACTAGGGGATGGACTCTGCCTGTGTCAGGTTCCTACCCGTCACAAGGCCCACTGATGTCTGGTACATCAGGAGATGTCCTGAATGGGGTAAACCCTGCTGCCAGCGTGCAGAGGATTTCTCATCAGCAAAGAATTGCTTACACCCCCACGCCTAATGGAGGTCGAAGTTCTCCTGTACAACTACCGAGTTTCCCCCCTCAGGTTCATCCCACTGACGTTCATCCAAGGCGTGGCGCTATCAAGCAGATCCTGGTTGAGACTACAACTTATCAAGCGGGTCCTCCCCTTCCCATCCTTCCATTTTCCATGGAAATATTATGATTTCTGGAGGTCACCCTGGTAGTGGATCACCCCAACCTTTTCCAGGTGACCTAACAGGAAAAGCAGCCAGTGGCTTGGCCAGAGCTCCCCCCCTCCCCTCCCCTCCCCCGCCCAACGGTTGGCAGATGCAGAGGACGACGCAAGCTGTTGCCATGAACACGCATACCACGTCTGGTACCATCTCGGGGCACCACACTGGAAGTAACAATGAAAAACTTGTGCAGAGCTCACAGGCTACCACCAGGTGGCCTGCCAGGCTCCGGGATACTTGTGAACGCCGAGATCTCAGCCGTACTGACTGTACCAACCAAGCGCCAGTATTTTTGCCTTCCCCCCCAGTCTTATGGAAAAAGAACACCTCTCTACCTGAACAGTCTGCCCAGGTGAAGGGGGTTAGTGGTGTCGACTGGTTGCGACCTTCCCAAGGTGAGACAAGCTCACTCTGGGTGAGCACAATTGACTGCTCTTCTCACAGTGTGCCCCTCCCCCTCCGAGATGACACAACTATGGGAAGTGCATACATGGCGCAATTCAACAATCAGGGTGTGATCAGGAATGTACAGGATATGATAATTCCTGACTATCTGCCAACACTGCCTCTATCTGAAAGACTGGAGAAGACGGCGCGCGACACTTGTCATCCAGACCTAGTGCGAGGTCATCACCAACAACAACAACACCCTCGAGACCTTGTGCGAGATCATCTTCATCACTACAAACAACAACAACAACAACAACAACAACAACATGGTCAGTACCATCACTCCAAAGTGGAGTCCCTGCTGTATGCCCATGGGGAGCAGATGGAAACTGCTCTTAGTGCTTGGGATCCAAGAGTCACTGGACCTACGGAAAATCTATGTGGAGGTGTCAGCTCCACCTATGGGTATGCTGACAACTACACCCTCGGTTGTGGTGACAGCTCCACCTTTTTGTATGCTGACAATTCAACCCTTAGTTGTGGTGACAACTCCACTCTCGGTTATGCTGACAGCTCCACCTTTGGGTATGCTGACAACTCCACCCTTAGTTGTGGTGACAACTCCACCCTTGGTTGTGGTGACAGCTCCACCTTGGGGTATGCTGACAACTTCACCCTTGCCTGCGGTGAAGAGCTAATACCTCTGGAGAGAAGCATCGGAGAAGGCTTGTTTAAGCTTGATTCTTTGTTGAGCAACTCGGGCAACCTGGAATATGCTTGTGTTAAATCCCATGACCAAAATAAGGCACGCTTGGGAGATGATCCAGACATCCATGGTTTTGGAGCTGGATTGGCCTCGGTTCCAGAAGGACTCATGTGGGCGGGGCCTCCTTCGCACGATCATGACCCGGCCACACATTTGAGAATGCTTGATTTGGGCACTGGCTTCAAGCAGTGATTGCATGCCTGCTATCCCTCTGCTTGACTGTGCGTAAGAATCGGTGCTGGTGCCCTGAATAGCTTGTGAAGCTGGCTTGTGAAGCAAGAAGGGGCTACCTCCCACCCGGCAAATTGGACAAAGTGGATGACAGCTAGTGTGATGACAGTGTTCGCAGGTCCCACGTTTGAGCTTGGATATAGATTATTGAAAGAAGCAAAGAAAGGCTACCTCCCACCTGGCAAATTAAAAACAGTTCGTGATAGCTAGTGTTCGCAGGTCCCACGTTTGAGCTTGATCAGAGATGATTGAAGCTGTCAAAGAAAGGCTACCTCCCACCTGGCAAATTGAAAACAGTTGCTGATAGCTAGTGTTTGCAGGTCCCACTTTGAGCTTGGATATAGATTATTTAAGCAATCAAAGAGGATCTACCTCCCACCTGGCAAATTAATACTACTCGATGATGGCTAGTGTTCGCAGGTCCACGTTTGAGCTTATACATAGATTATTGAAGAAAGCAAAGAGGACCTACCTCCCACCTGGCAAATAAAAACTAGTTGATGACAGGTAGAGTTGGCAGGTCCTGCGCACTGAAGCTTGAAACAAGTTATACATTTTATAAATGTAGGGAATCTAGTTAGAAGGAAGGCAGATGCTACTACTTTGTCATATTACAACAGGGAGCTGTGCTTCTATTTGTATGTTGCTATGCACACAATCTTCAGATTTGGCAGCTAAATAAGGTATGGAGTCATACCAGAACAATAAGGAAATTGTCATGCTATTCCACGGGGCGTGCTTTTGAAGGAGCCTTCCCATACGCTTGCACTGGGGAATGGTTACTGTGGGTTTTGCATTCGCAGACCGCTAGGGGTGCTCAAAAGTAACCAGCCACGTGAGCATAAGTAACCAAACCACACTTGTATGGGCTTGGACTGCTCCCATCTCCTAGTCACTTATACCCCAGGGTAAGAGCTTCCAGGTCTGGATGGGGGAACCCTACATCTAGCTGGGGTAGTTGGGTGCTGGCATGAATGTGAGTGAGCTGTAAACTAGGGGTAGTGTTAGTTTTTAGTGTTTACAACTTTTAAATCTGGGGGAAATACAGGATCTGATTTGTTTTTCTTGGCCACTGTTTTGTCATGCTAGGTGGGGCTAACTTGTTCTCTCCTGTGTTGCTCAGCTGTGCCTTACCACTTCCTGGTTGGTGGTGTCATTGTGTGCGACTTGTCACTAAGTGTGTGTGTGTAAGAGGGGGTAGGTGCTATAAAATCTGCAGGGCCAACCTCTTTAAATTTGTGGACCTCGGCCCATATAGGCCTTCCATAGCAGCATACTTTGGAACTGAAGGGATGGGTAAAACAAACCTTGCAGAGGTATGCAAAAATAATGTTTGGGCAACAACTTTTATGCCACATGGAAATGGCAGAAAAGTTGAAGGGCCCCCCTAGCTAAAAGCAGGCATACATGTGCGATCAACCAGATCCCTACAAACCCAGCACATGAGCCATGTACAAGTATCATGGCATAGCATGCTTATTTAATCAATATGCTTGGGGTGTGAAATATAACAATAGGTGCCTTATTACTTTTGAGCACCCCTACCGCTACTGTGCCTGAGCTCGAACTTCCGAGCGACAGTTGCAGGAAAGTATGGTAACAGACGATAAAGATTGCATGGATTTGGTGATATCCTCGAGCATGGTCACCACATTCTGTATGGGGCCACATTGAAGTATGTGTGTATGTTACATTCCAGGGGTAGGCAAAATAGGCTAAAGGGACTTGCTCAACCGTGATAGGAAGGGCTTAAAAAATGAAGGCACTAAGAATACAAGCGTGGTTCAAAACTGAATGTGAAGATGCCTCTTTAATCTTCAAAGGATACATGCTTTTTTTTAATTTAGTGATGAAGGCCGGCCTTTCCAGGTCATGGGCAACCCATGTTGCCATTAAGACAATGTGATGTGAGAAGCCAGATGCTCCTGAGTAGCACTGTTTTATTTGTGTGGTATGTGTGAAGCTTGGAATAGCGATGCTTCATTTGTGTGCTATGTGTGAAGCTTGGAATAGCGATGTTTCATTTGTGTGCTATGTGTGTAGCTTGGAATAGTGATGTTTCATTTGTGTGCCATGTGTGAAGCTTGGAATAGCGATGCTTCTTTGTGGTGCTAGGCTGTGAAGCTTGGAATAGCGATGTTTCATTATGTGTGCTATTTGGGAAGCTTTGAATAGCGATGTTTCTTTGTGGTGGCTAGGTGTGAGCTTGGATGCGATGTTTCAGATTTGTGTGCTATGGTGTGAAGCATTGGAATACATCATAATATTTCATTGTGGTGCTATGTGCGAGATCTTGGAATAACGCTGTTTCTTTTGGGTGGTGATTTTTGAAGCTTGAATAGCGATGTTTCATTTGTGTGCTATGTGTGAAGCTTGGAATAGCGATGTTTCATTTGTGTGCTATGTGTGAAGCTTGGAATAGCGATGTTTCATTTGTGTGCTATGTGTGAAGCTTGGAATAGCGATGTTTCATTTGTGTGCTATGTGTGAAGCTTGGAATAGCATGTTTCATTTGTGTGCTATGTGTGAAGCTTGGAATAGCAATGTTTTCATTTGTGTTCTCATGGTGAAGCTTGGGGAGTACTATGTTGTTCATTTGTGTGCTATGTGTGAAGCTTGGAATAGCGATGTTTCATTTGTGTGCTATGTGTGAAGCTTGGAATAGCGATGTTTCATTTGTGTGCTATGTGTGAAGCTTGGAATAGCGATGTTTCATTTGTGTGCTATGTGTGAAGCTTGGAATAGCGATGTTTCATTTGTGTTTTTTGCTTATGTTTGAACTGGGAATAGCCATGTTTCATAGGGTGTTGCTATGTGTTGAAGCTGGAATATCGATGTTTTTCATTGTGTGCTAATGTGAAGCTAAGATGGCGATGTTTCACATTTGTGGTGCTAGTGTGTGTAGCTTGGAATAGCGATTTTCATTTGTGCTGCTATTGTGAACTTTGGAATAAGCGATGTTTCATTTGTCTAGTGTGGTAGCTTGGAAGGCGATGTTTCATTTGTTTGCCATGTGTTAGCTTGGAATTAGCGATGTTTCCTTTGTGTGCTTATGTGTGAAGTTGGATAGCGATGTTTTCATTTGTGTTCTATGTGTGAAAGCTTAATAGCGTGTTTCATTTGTGGCTTGTGTCAGCTTTTAATAGCGATGTTTCATTTGTGTGCTATGTGTGAAGCTTGGAATAGCGATGTTTCATTTGTGTGCTATTGTTGAAGCTTGGAATGCGATGTTGCATTTTGGGCTTGTGTGAGACTGGAATAGCGATGTTTCATTTGTGTGGCTATTTTGAGCTTGGATAGCGATGTTTTCATTGGTTTCCAGGTTTGAAGCTTGGAATAGCTAGCTCATTTGTGTGCTATGTGTGAAGCTTTGGAATACGATTTTTCATTTGGGTGCTTGTGTAAGCTTGATATGAGATGTTTTATTTGTGTGCTATGTGTGAAGCTTGGAATAGCGATGTTTCATTTGTGTGCTATGTGTGAAGCTTGGAATAGCGATGTTTCATTTGTTGCTTATGTGGTAAGCTAAGAATGGGCGCTGTTTCCATTTTGTGCGATTGTATGCTTGAATACGTTTTTTTGTGTGCTTGTGTAGAAGCTTGAATAGCGATGTGTCTTTGTGTTGCCCATGTGTAGCTTGAAATAGCGAGGTTTCTTTGTTGGGCTATGTGGTGAAGCTTGTAATCGCGATGTTTTCGTTGTGTGCCATGTGTGAAGCTTGGATAGCGATGTTTCATCTTTGTGTGCTCTGTGTGAAGCTGGAATAGCATGTTGTCATTTGTGTGCCTGTTGAAGCTTGATAGCGATGTTTCATTTTGTTGCTAGTGTGAAGCTTGAAATAGCGAATGTTTCATTTGTGGTGGCTGTGTGAAGCTTGGAATAGCATGTGTACATGTGTGTGCTATGTTGAAGCTGGGAATAGCGATGTTTCATTTGTGATGCTTATGGTGTGAACTTGGAATAGCGATGTTTTTACAATCTGTGGTGCTAAATGTGTGAAGCTTGGAATAGCGATGTTCATTTGTGTGCTATGTGGAGAGCTTGGAATAGCCCTTTTCAGATTGTGCTATGTGAGCTTGGAATAGCGATGTTTCATTTGTGTGCTATGTGTGATGCTAAGAATGGCGATGTTTCATTTGTGTGCTATGTGTGACGCTGGAATAAGCGGATGTTTCATTTTGTTGCTATGTGTGAAGCTGGAATAGCGGATGTTTTTCATTTGTGTGTGCAATGTTTGAAGCCTTGTCATACGATGTGTTCATTTGTGGCATGTGTGAAGCTTGGATAGCGATGTTCAATTTGTTTTCCCTTTTATGCTTTTTGAATACAAATCGATTGTTTCATTTGTGTGCTATTGTGAAGCTTGGAATAGCGATGGTTCATTTGGTGTGCTATGAGTGAGCTTGAATAGCGATGTTTCATTTGTGGTGCTATGTTTGAGCTTTGGATAGCCGAGTTTTCATTGTTGTGCTATGGGTGAACTGGAATAGCCATGTTTCATTTGTGTGCTATGTGTGAAGCTTGGAATAGCGATGTTTTATTTGTGTGGTATGTATGAAGCTTGGAATAGCGATGTTTTATTTGTGTGCTATGTGTGACGCTGGAATACGGATTGCATTCCAGTTGGTTCCATGTGTGAGCTTAGGAATAGCGATGTTCAAATTTGTGTCTAGGTGTGAAGCTTGGAATAGCGATTTCATTTGTGTGCATGAGTGAACTTGAAATGCGATGTTTCATTTGTGTGCTAGGTGTGAAGCTTGATAGCGATGTTTTCATTTGTGTGCTATGTGTGAATCTTGAATAGCCCTGTGTTCTTTGGGTGCTATGTGTGAAGCTTGGAATAGCGATTTTTTATTGTGTGGTATGTAATGAAGCTTGGAATAGCGATGTTTTATTTGGGGGTTTTCTATTGAATCTTTGATAGCGATGTGGTCATTTGTGTGCTATTTGAAGCTTGGAATACGAGGTTTTCATTTGTGTGCCTATGTGTGAAGCTTGGATACGATGTTTCATTTTTGTGCTATGTGGTTAAGCTTGAAATAGCGATGGTTTTCATTGTGGTTCTATGTGTAAGGCATGTGAATAGCGTGTTCTTTGGTGCTATGTTGAAGCTTGGAATAGCGATTGTTGTTCCTTGTGCTAGTTGTGAAGCTTGGAATAGCATGTTTTCATTGTGTGCCATGTGGTGAAGCGTTGGAATAGCGATGTTTCCATTGTGTTGTGCTCTTGTGAAGCCTTGGAACGCGATGTTGTCATTTGTGTGCCATGTTGAAGCCTTGGATGCGAATTGTCATTGTGTGCTATGTGTGAAGCTTGGAATAGCGATGTTTCATTTGTGTGCCATGTGTGAAGCTTGGAATAGCGATGTTTCATTTGTGTGCTATGTGTGAAGCTTGGATAGGCGATGTTAAAGTAAAGGAACGGAAAGATTAAGTCATTTGTGTGCTATGTGTGAAGCTTGGAATTCGATGTTTCATTTGTGTGCTATGTGTGAAGCTTGGAATAGCGAGTTCATTTGTGTGCTATGTGTGAAGCTTGAAATAGCGATGTTTCATTTGTGTGCCTATTGTGAACTTTAATAGCTGGCGTTATGTTTCATTTGTGTCTAGTGTGGGCTTGGAATAGCGATGTTTTCGTTGTTGCCTTATGTGTGAAGCTGGAATAGCGGATTTGTTTCATTTGTGTTCTCATGTGTGAAGCTTGGAATAGCGATTTTCATTTGTGGTGCTATGTGTGAAGCTGTATCGCGTTTTCATTTGTGTTCTATGTGTGCACTTGAATAGCGATGTTCATTGTGTGCTATTGTGAGCTTGAATAGCGATGTTTTCATTTTGTGCGATGTTGAAGCTTGGAATAGCGATGTTGCTTGTTGGTGCTAGTGTGAAGCGTGGAATAGCCGATGTTTCATTTGTGTCTATGTGTGACTTGGATAGGGGTTTTCATTTTGGCCTATGTGTGAAGCTTGATGACGATGTTTCATTCGTGTGCTATGTGTAGCTTGGAAGAGCGATGTTTCAGTTGTTTGCTATGTTGCAGCGTGGAATCGTGTTTCATAGTGTGCTATTTGTGAACGGGAATGCGATGTTTTTCATTTGTGGTGCTATGTTGTGATGCTAAGAATGGCGACTTTTCCTTGTGTGCTATGTGGTGAAGCTTGGAATAGCGATTTCATTTGGGCTATGTGTGAGCGTGGATGCCGATGTTTCATATGTTGCTATGTGTGAAGCTAGGAATGCGATGTTGCAATTTGTTGTGCCATGTGTGAACTTGGAAATAGCGAGGTTTCATTTGTGTGCTATGTGTGAACTTGGATAGCGAGTTTTATTTGTGTGGTATTTGAAGACTTGGAATAGCGGTTTCATTGTGGCCTATGGTGAAGCAAGAATGGCAATGTTTCATTGGTTGCTATGTTGTGAGCTTGAATATCTATTTTCATTTCTTGCTAGTGTTGAGCTTGGAATAGCGATGTTCATTTGTGGCCATGGGTAGAGCTTGGAATGCCGATTTTTCAAGTTGTGTGCTCTTGTGAAGCTTGGAATAGCGATGTTTCATTTGTGTGCCATGTGTGAAGCTTGGAATAGCGATGTTTCATTTGTGTGCTATGTGTGAAGCTTGGAATAGCGATGTTTCATTTGTGTGCTATGTGTGAAGCTTGGAATAGCGATGTTTCATTTTGGTCTATGTGTTAAGCTTGGAATAGCGATGTTTCCTTTGTGGGCCTTCTATGTGTGAACTTGGAATAGCGATGTTTCATCTTGTGTGCTAATGTTTGAGCTTGGAGAGCGTTTTTCATTTGTGTTCTATTTGTGAGCTTTGGAATAGCGATTTTAGTACTAGAGTTGAATGGAAGCTGCTGACCGCAGCCCACAAATATGACATTGAATATTATTATTATAATATTCATATTATATAATATAGAAAGTGCTTCCGTGATTTTAGCTGCGCATAAGAATTATAGGCAGATGCCCTGGCTGGCTATTCACTCTAAGCTACGGCAAGCTACTGCACCTGAAGCTGAGTGGAACATCGTCAGCTTTCCAGCGCTGCATCCCCTTTTGGGCATAGCTCAGTGCCTGGGTCAGGGAGCTGCCCAGAAGCTGCCAGTCGAAAAGAAAAACACCGACTGTTGACACAATCTGAAGCTTGAACGTACGGTCCTTCAAATCTTTTATTTTTGAGGTCCAAATTAATTGCTTGGTCTCTGGGTTTGGCGTCATTATGTCCCTCTGGTGGCAACTGGTCTCTTAACCAGATGCTGTTGTTGCCCCTGTACATATGTATGTATATTACGGTCCAGGGGCAGGCCAAATAGGCCTAAGGGACTTGCCCACCCGTGAAAGGAAGATATACAATTATAAAAAGAAAAGGCTTTGATGATCTGACCCCCAAACAATCGTTTTATCGAAAGGGCCCTGAGTTCTTGCCGCAGGGATAATTTAATTTTACAATACCCTGACAATGCCACAGTAAAATCATCATCCCATATGAGATGATAATTTAATTGTGCGATTCTCATCGCATTGTTAATAAAATGTACATGCCCCTGCCTCCTGCTCGGCAGTTCGCCTGAGTCCTAATGTCAGAGCGTCTCTCTCTCTCAGGTCTCTAGCTCCGCCCTTCTGCCCGGCTGGCACATGAAATCTTAGTTGGGGTTTACACTTTGGGATCGACACAGCCGTTTTGGTCACTTGATGTTGCATAGCATGTCCCTTTGGTGGCAACTGGTCTCTTCACTAGAAATTGAGATTGTTACATCCGAGTGATGTGCCACTCTTAGGACGTGAATTTAAGGACACCAAGCTAGAGGCTATCTAGCTTTAAGGCGAAAATTCATTTGCAAAAAACGCCATGAAGGAGCTTGCTAGTTGCTACATAACTTTAAATCTGAAGCATGGGATAGCCATGTCGCGATTCCTGGCCCCTTGCTGCTAGCTAAATGATCGCTGCATATTATACATCAACACATTGTGTTGTAATCACTGCTTCCTAGATTGTGCATCTCTTTAAAGGAGGGAACGGCAATATGATATAATAAGAGGCCGCCAGTCGGACGAGGCTAAAGTAAACATTTAAATACAAGATGATATGATGCAATTTGTATGAAATCATACTCCTTCTTGTAGTTGTAGTCGTTGTAGCTGTAGTTACTTCTAGTACTCCTTCTTGTAGGTGTAGTAACTCCTTCTTATATTGTGCATCACTTCATTAAGCCCGTCTCTCATGTGTTACAGCCAGCTTGGATCCATATGCATGTCCTTTTGAGTACCACAGTACGTAATTATACTTTAATACAGGCACTTACAATTTGTTTTGTACCTTCTGGATTTTGTTTTAGTTGTGAAAGTATTTTCGCCCCAGGAGGTGGGTATGAGGTATCCAAGCCTTGAGAAAAGTGTCCTGTCAAAAACCTTAAAGCGTGATCTTGATGGGCAAAATGGGTGTCTAAAAAACATGAAATTAGTGCACTGTGCGCCCCGTTCATACTGTACGCCCCAATAGGCATCACATGGTGTTAATATGCGGAACCATGTGGTGGTATCTATGGGACATAGTGGCCGCAGATCTGGTTGCATTATTAACGTGGTATACAGCTTTTTGAGGTGTTTTTGGGGACCTTAATGCAGCCTCAAAATTAAAAACCGGAGGGGACTGCTTTTAAAAAGTTCATAAATCTACCACATTGGGGCCATTTATCAATCGTGTAGACTTAACTACTGCATTCTCGGTCTTTGAACTCCACACTCCACACTCCACACACACAGTCCACCACCACCACTCCTGACCCCCCCCCCCCCCCCCCCCCCCCCCCCCCCCCCCCCCCCCCCCCTCCACCACCACCACCACCACCACCACCAGTTTGGCCGATTTTGGCCTCCCCAAGCCATGCCCAGGCTCAGTCATTGGGGCCATGTGATGGTGCCCGAACCTCATTGGGCCCATACATCAGTAATATGTCATTAACAAACCTGTCGAGGGCATGTCCACAGTCAGTGGGGACTTCCCACTGCAGTCCCACACCCACAGTGAGTGGCCACTAGGGTGTGGGAGTCAGCCAGTCACACTACTGGTCACACCGATCACCGAAGCTCAAATTCAAATTCCAGGTCCCCCATCTGCCAAGGCAGCTGCTCCGCTGCTCGCCCTCCCGACTCCACGCGTCGTCCTGCACGATTGCATTCCGCCTGCTTTCCTCACGCCTTTCTTTCACACTTGGCCTTTGCGATCATATTTGTGCTTCACCGTAGCAGTTCGATAATCTAGGAAATCATGGAAACCAGAGTGCTTATCGCGCACTCGTCCGCTCCTGCTGCTGCCGGTATTGGGGAGTCTTTCAGCGTGCCGGACAGGAATGGTGCGATGAGGAGGGAATAAAGAAGGAAGGAAGAAACGAAAGAAGGGGTGGGGCTTGAGGTGGGGCTGATCGGGGAGTAGAGGGCTGTAAAGGGGTGATGTGGAGGTGGATGGGAAGGGGTGATATGGGGGTGGATGGGAAGGGGTGGGGTGGGGTACTGAGGGCTCGGCCGTGGGGTTGGGGGCCGGGGTGGGGGGTGGAGGGGGGGTGGGGTGGGGTGGGGTGGGGTGGGGTGGGGTGGGGTGGGGTGGGGCGAGGATGAGGGTGGGGGCACAGAGACAATAGCAGCTTGAAACTTCATGTACGCTCGCAAGATAGCATAAGCTCCCTAACCACTTTCAAATTCAAATCCAAATTTTCAACTCGACCCGACTCAATTCTATTAAAGTCCAAATCCAAATCTCCAACTTCTACACCAACCATGCCGCCCTGCTCTATCTCTTACCCCCTCTTCGCCCTCCAGGAAAACAGTCCCAGGCATACCATCCCACCCTTGTCCATCTCTTAGCCCCCTTCTCCCCACCCCCCAACCCCCAACCCCCAACCACCCCCATTCTCCCCCCCATTCTCTCCCCCCCTCCCCTCCCCTATCCGCAACCTCCCATCGAACAGTCGCATGCATCCCACAACACCCTTCTCCATCTTACCCCCCCACCCCCACCCCCACCCCCTCTCCGCAACCTTCCAGCAAATAGTCCCATGCATCCCAACACACCCTTCTCCATCTCTTCCCCATCCCCTCCTCACCCCCCAGGCAAATAGTCCCAGGCAAACTTACCCACACGTCTCCATCTCTTACCCCCCACCCCCACCCCCACTCTGCACCCCCCCTCAGCAAACAATCCCATGCATCCAAACACACCCTTCTCCATCTCTTCCCCATCCCCTCCTCAACCCCAAGCAAACAGTCCCATGCAAACCTTCCCACCCGTCTCCATCTCTTACCCCCCCACCCCCACTCTGCACCCCCCAGCAAACAATCCCATGCATCCCAAGACACCCTTCTCCATCTCTTCCCTATCCCCTCCTCAACCTCAAGGCAAACAGTCCCAGGCTGCCTACCCACCCTACACATATCTTACCAACTCTCTCATCTCTGACCAACTAATCCTTCTTCATCCCTTACCCCCTCCTGCCCACCCATGTTTGAACCCCCCACCTCTTGTTGTTGTCCCCCCTCCCTCCCCCCCCAACTCCTGCCCCCCCAGGTTTGAGCCCCCCACTTCCTGCCCCCCCCCCCCCCCCCCCCCCCCCCCCCACACACACACACAGGTTTGAACCCACCACCTCTTATTGTCCTCCCCCACACCCCCACCCCCACACCCACACCCACCCACACCCACCCACCCACACGAACTCTCTCACACACACTAACGCAAACTCACTCACACAGGCAAACAGTCTCAGGCATATCTCTGGGCAGGTGGATGCCTCCAGGAGGTGAACAGATTCAAGCAAAAACAGAGCTCTTGGTTCGTCGGTGGTGGCGTGGTGTCAGATGGGGGGGTGTACATGGCCACACCAGTAGACCCCATTTTCGTGCTGCTCCCAGTCCTGGAGAGAAGCCGCGCCAAGGTATGGAGTGGGGGTGGTACTACATTGGCTTGAAGGGCAGTAGTTTGGTGGCGGTGGTGGTGGTGGCTGTGGTGGTTGCGGTGGTGGCAGTGGCGTGGTGTCAGATGGGGGGGTGTACATGGCTACACCAGTAGACCCCTTTTCCGTGCTGCTCCCAGTCCTGGAGAGAAGCCGCGCCAAGGTACGGAGTGGGGTGGCACTACATCAGCTTGTTTAAAGAGCAGTATTTTGGTCGCTTTGGTGGTGGTGATAATGGTGGTGGTGGTGGTGGTGGTGGCCGTGGTGGTTGCAGTGGTGGTGGTGGCGTGGTGTCAGATGGAGGGGTGTACCTGGCCACACCAGTAGACCCCATGTTCGTGCTGCTCCCAGTTCTGGAGAGAAACTAGGCCAAGGCAAGGAACAAGGGTACCCGTATGGTGTCGTTGTGGATAATGTAACCATCCTCGTCATCACCATCATCATCACCATCACCATCCTCCTCATCACCATCACCAACCTCCTCCTTCTCCTCCTCATCACCATCATCCTCATCCTCATCCTCATCATCATCATCATCATCACCATCACCATCACCAACCTTCTCCTTCTCCTCCTCATCACCATCATCCTCATCCTCATCATCATCACCATCACCATCCTCATCATCACCATCACCAACCTCCTCCCCATCACCATCACCATCAGCATCACCATCCTCATCATCACCATCACCATCCTCCTCCGCATCCTCAACAGCATCATCACCATCCTCCTCCGCATCCTCCTCTTCCTCCTCCTCATCATCAACAACCTCATCATCACCATCACCATCCTCCTCCTCATCACCATCCTCCTCCTCCTCCTCCTCACCATCACCATCACCATCCTCCTCTTCCTCTCCATCTTCACCATCACCATCCTTATCTCCATCCTCCTCAGCCTCATCCTCATCACCCTCCTCCTCCTCCTCCTCCTCCTTATTACATCATCATCATCATCATCATCATCATCATCATCATCATCATCATCATCATCATCATCATCATCATCATCATCACCCCACTCCACTTTCTCACTCCTCCCTAGACTGCCAGCTCAGCCGGAAGGTTCTTCCCACTAGAGCAAATCCTGAGTGACCCCATCAGCCCAGCTCTGCATATCCTCCTAAATGGCGGAGGAGGCTGTGGAGGAGGGGAGTAGGAGGTGCAAGGGAGAGCTGCATCAACCACATCTCATGCAGTCATTTTGCCCCACATGTACTGAACCTACCCCACACCACATTCCACCCTCCCCCCCACTCCATTTTCTCATTTTGCTCCAATCAAACTGAACCTACCCCCAACCCAACCCACCCCCCACCCTCCACTCCATTTCTCCCTCCTCCCCAGACTGCCAGCTCATCGGGCATGTTCTGCCCACTAGAGCAAATCCTGAGTGATCCCATCAGCCCAGCTCTGCATGTCCTCCTAAATGGCGGTGGAGGCGGTGGAGGGGAGGGGGAAGAGGTGCAGGGAAGTGCACCATCAACCACACCCATTAGCGAGCTGCTGCTGAGTGTGTGTGAGGTGAAGGATGCGGGTGGAGACAAGTACTACCGGGTTTCCGATGAAATGGTGCGTCCTGGGGTGGAGCTGGCGCAAACCGTTGGGCATCTTGAACACTTGAGAGGTGGCTTAAATGCATTATGCCCTAAAAACATGTTGGTGTGCTGATTCTTACTCATCTTATCTGAGGTGAAGGATGCCGGTGGTGACAAGTACTACCGGGTCTCCGATGAAATGGTGCGTCCTGGAATACAATCTAATACCCTGAAGATCATGTTGTTGTGCTAATTTTGGGGTACTTATCTGAAACGTTTTGTGTGTGAACTGAGGTAAAGTATGCTACTATGCTGGGGGTGACAAGTGCTACGGGATCTCTGATGAAATGGTGCGTCCAGGTACTGAAACTTGAGCCTGCTACTATGGGGCCCCATCATTGTTTCATTTTTGGGCTACTCATGGCAGCTTCCCACCAGCTCCAATAAATTTGTGGGTATG
Source organism: Chlamydomonas sp. ICE-L (assembly GCA_013435795.1). Lineage (NCBI taxonomy): Eukaryota > Viridiplantae > Chlorophyta > Chlorophyceae > Chlamydomonadales > Chlamydomonadaceae > Chlamydomonas > Chlamydomonas sp. ICE-L. The sequence goes on along the minus strand of JACBWV010000223.1, from coordinate 26,874,812 downwards.
TATCGTATCTGAGGTGAAGGATGAGGCAGGTGGCAACAAATGCTACTGGATCTGAACTGACATGGTGCTTTCTGGTACTGATGCTTTAATGAAGCTGGTGTAAACCGTTGGGCATCGCGAGCACTTGAGAGGTGGCTGAAATGCTTTATGCCCTCAAAATAATGTTGTTGTGCTGATTCGTGGGTACTTGTCGTATCTAAGGTAAAGGAGGATGCTGGGGGGCCCAAGTGCTACAGGATCAGAACTGAAATGGTGGGTCCTGGTGCTGAGGCTGGGGTGGAGCTGACGTAAACCGATGGGCATAGTGGACACTTGAGAGGTGGCAGTATACCCTAAAAAGCATGTTGTTCTGCGGATTTGTGGGTACTTATCTGAAGTATTTTGTGTGTGATATCAGGTGAAATATGCTACTATGCTGGGGGGGACAAGTGCTACCCGATCTCTGATGAAATGGTGCGTCCTGGTACTGAAACTTGAGCCTGCTACTATGGGGCCCCATCATTGTTTCAGTTTTGGGCTACTCATGGCAGCTTCCCCCCAGCTCCAATATATTTGTGGGTACTTATCGTATCTGAGGTGAAGGATGATGCCGGTGGCGACAAGTACTACCGGGTCTCCGATGAAAAGGTGGGCTCTGGTACTGAGGCTGGGGTGGAACTGACGTAAACCGATGGGCATAGTGAACACTTGAGAGGTGGCAGTATACCCTGAAAAGCATGTTGCTCTGCTGATTCGTGGGTACTTGCATTATCTAAGGTGAATGATGATGCTGGAGGCAACAAGTACTACCGGATCAGAACTGAAATGGTGGGTCCTGGTGCTGAGGCTGGGGTGGCCTTGACGTAAACCGATGGGCATAGTGAACACTTGAGAGGTGGCAGTATACCCTGAAAAGCGTGTTGCTCTGCTGATTCGTGGGTACTTGCATTATCTAAGGTGGATGATGATGCTAAAGGCAACAAGTACTACCGGATCAGAACTGAAATGGTGGGTCCTGGTGCTGAGGCTGGGGTGGCCTTGACGTAAACCGATGGGCATAGTGAACACTTTAGAGGTGGCAGTATACCCTGAAAAGCATGTTGCTCTGCTGATTCGTGGGTACTTGCATTATCTGAGGTGAATGATGATGCTGGAGGCAACAAGTACTACCGGATCAGAACTGAAATGGTGGGTCCTGGTGCTGAGGCTGGGGTGGCCTTGACGTAAACCGATGGGCATAGTGAACACTTTAGAGGTGGCAGTATACCCTGAAAAGCATGTTGCTCTGCTGATTCGTGGGTACTTGCATTATCTGAGGTGAAGGAGGATGCTGGGGGCAACAAGTGCTACCGGGTCTCCAATGAATGATGGTGGGGTCAGGCACTGATGCATTAGGTCGAGCTGGCTTGTGGGAACTGATATGGGGTGGAGAATGTTGGGTGGAGCTGGTCTAAACCGTTGGGCATAGTTAAAACTGGAGAGGTAGCAGTATACCCTGAAAAGCATGTTGTTGTGCTGATTTGTAGGTCTGTATCTAAAGTATCTTGAATGTGAACTGAGGTTAAGTATGCTGGGGGCGACAAGTGCTACGGGATCCGAACTGAAATGGTGGGCTCTGGCACTGATGCTTGGGTGGAGCTGGCATAAACTGTTGGGCATAGTGAAAACTTGAGAGGTGGCAGTATACCCTGAAAAGCATGTTGCTGTGCTGATTTGTGGGTTCTTATCTGAAGTTTTTTGTGTTTGAACTAAGGTGAATGTTTCTGGGGGCAACAAGTGCTACCGGATCTGAACTGATATTGTGCGCCCTGGTGCTGAGGCTGGGATGGAGCTGGTGAAACCATTGGGCATAGTGAAAACTTGAGAGGTGGCAGTATACCCTGAAAATAATGTTGCTCTGCTGATTTGTGGGTTCTTATCTGAAGTGTTTTGTGTGTGAACTGAGGAGAAGGATGCCGGTGGCGACAAGTGCTACGGGATCCGAACTGAATTGGTGGGCTCTGGCGCTGATGCTTGGGTGGAGCTGGCATAAACTGTTGGGCATAGTGAAAACTTGAGAGGTGGCAGTATACCCTGAAAAGCATGTTACCGTGCTGATTTGTGGGTACTTATCTTGTCTGAGGTGAGGTATGGTGGGGGCAACAAGTGCTACCGGATCTGAACTGAAATGGTGCGCTCTGGTACTGGTGCTTGTACATTGTGTTTGTACTTGGTGTTCATGCATGCATACATCGTGTGAGGGTGGGTGGGGTGGTGGAACTGCCTTATACCTTTTGGGGGCTGCATGCATGGATGTACGGTCGGCAGGGTATGGCTGTAAGTTGTCTGGTGAAATGGCACGGTCCTGTAATCATGCTTAGGGGTAGGCGGAGGGGGGTGGTGGTGGTGGTGGGGGGGGGATGGTGCCATTATGGGGGTATGAGGAAATATGTGCTGAAATAATGTGGTATTGCACTGATGCTTAGGGGGAGGGTGGGGTGGGGTGAATTGTTGTGGTCTGGTACTGATGCTGAGGGGGGTGGGGTGGGGGGGGTGGGGGGGGGGTCTGGTACTGATGCTCAGGGGGTAGGCGGAGGGGGGTGGGGGGGTGGGGGGGGGGTGGGGGGGGGGGTCTTGGCACTGAGGCTCAGGGGGTAGGCGGAGGGGGGGGGGGGGGGGGGGGGGGGGGGGGGGGATGGTACCATTATGGGGGTATGAGGAAATATGTGCTGAAATTATGTGGTATTGCACTGATGCTTAGGGGGAGGGTGGGGTCGGGTGAATTGTTGTGGTCTGGTACTGATGCTGAGGGGGGGGGGGGGGTGGGGGGGGGGGGTCTGGTAATGATGCCCAGGGGGGAGGGTGTGTGGGGGTGGGGGGTGGGGGGCTGAAATGGTACCATTAATGGCGGTATGAGGAACCATCCGCTGGAAGGATGTGGTATGGCACTGATGCTTATGGGGAGGGGGGGGGGAGGGGTGTAATGGTGCGGTCTGGTAATGATACTGAGGTGAGAGGTGGGAGGTGTGTGTGGGGGGAATTGGTGTGGTCTGGTATTGATGCTTGGGGGAGGCGTGTGTGTGTTTGTTCTGGTACTGATGCTGAGGGGGAGGTGTGTGTGTGGGTGGTGTGTGTGTGGGTGTGTGTGTGTGTGTGTGGGGGGGGTGAATTGGTGCGGTCTGATATTGATGCTGAGGGGGGGGGGGGAGGGGGAAGGGGGGGGGGGGATGAAATGGTGGGGTCTGATACTGATGCTTGGGGGTAGGCAGGCGGGATTGGTGCAATAGTACCATTATAGAGGCATGAGGAACCATCTGCTGACATGATTCGGTATGGCACTGATGCTTAGGGTTGCATGATGCATACAGTTGATAATGGTTGTAAATGTCTAGTTAGACTGGGACTTGACTTGATCAGGTTCCAGCTTGTCTTCAAGGTGGGGCGGGTCAGTTTGTTTGTCTTAGTTCCGGCGTGGCTTGTCTGGAAGGTGGGGCAGGTCAGTTTGTCTAAGTTCCGGTGTGGCCTGACTGCAAGGTGGGGCAGGTCACTTGTTTTGCCTTTGTTATGAAATGATTTGTATTGAAGGTGGGGCGGGTCAGTTTGTTTGCCTTAGTTCCGGCGTGGCTTGACTGGAAGGTGGTGCGGGTCAGTTTTTTTATCTCGTGCAACGCATTGCAAATTGAGCAACTCGGTGCGTGCCCAGTGCGACACGCTGGCCCCAACCTCCCCGGACTCCGCGCTTCGTCCATCCTAAACTGTGCTCAGAGATTCTTTTCCCCGCTATATATATCGATCGCTAGTTTTGTTTTTTGCCCTATCTAAATAAATGACCCTAAAAGGCTAAAAATGACCTATCTGGATAAAAAACCCTAAAAAGCTTAAAAAGCTATCGAGAGCACTAAAACGCTGTCCCTCGGGGAGGCCTGTCACCATAAAGCTAGGAACAACCCACTTTCAGATTTGGAAAAAAACAAAACTGACTGTGCTACGCCAAAATCCTGACATTTTGCTTACGTCACAACTTTTGCTACACAACTGGACCTATAGAAAGCTGAAATAAAAAATACTTCGCCATGCAGCTACCAGCACATCATAATTGGATGCATAACTGAAACAAAACAATTAACAAACATGTGAAAACTAACTAAATAAATAAATAAATACGCTAGTTTATTGCTGACGACGAGTTGCCACTGCGTCGCCATTCCCTCGTTGCATGGTTACGCACGAACCCCTTTAAACCTCTGGGCTCTTCAGAGCTTTTTACCCTTACTTCGGCAAGTCATTAAACTGTCGATGTACAGACTTGGGCATGTCTATAATCGGTCTGAGTTCTAACCCTGGTTTCCGCGGCTATCGCACGGGGGGAATTATTGTATTCTGCAGACGCTTAGACGCCGTGATGCCGGGGTATAGAACCTTGTAACAATTCTCTTCTTCTTCTTCTTCTTCTTCTTCTTCTTCTTTTTCTTTTTCTTCTTCAGAGCTTGCTACAAGGCATGGACCCATCTATCGATTCCCTCATTCCTTTGAACACCTAAAGAATACTTTAAACAGTCCATTCAGTTCATTCTTCCCATTGCAAGCACAAAGCAAAGTTGACATATCCAAGGCATAGCCAAGACATATCCAAGGCACAGCCAAGACATATCCAAGGCATAGCCAAGACATATCCAAGGCATAGCCAAGACATATCCAAGGCATAGATTGTCCAAATAACTCCAGCAAAGTGAAATATCGAATAAAATATGCCCTGAGATGATGATATAATTATAATGTCCATTATACACTGAGGATAGAAAACATATTTTTGAGAAATAAAATTTGAACCTGAATTGGTGAATAAAACTCCAGCATGAAGCTGGTTATGAATCCTGATTCCTTTGAAACATGGAAATACTTCCTACAATTTATTAAAAAATGGGATAAGAATCACACAATTAAATTATCATTCCAGATGAGATGATGATATAATTGTATTGTAGAAGTAAATGATCACTGTAGAACAAACTCAGGGCCCCCATCGGCAAAACGATTGTTTGGGGTTCAGTTCATCAATGCTTTTTCTTTTAAAGCCCTTCCTATCACAGTTGGGAAAGTCCCTTTAGCCTATCTGGCCTACCCCTGGACTGTAGCATACATACTTACATACATACGTACATACATACATACATACATACATACATACATACATACATACATACATACATACATACATACATACATACATACATACATACATACATACATACATACATACATACATACATACATACATACATACATACATACATACATACATACATACATACATTCATACATACATTCATACACACATATATTCTTAGCCTAATTAACACGGGCCTTTACTTGAGCAGGTTTTGGCTTGGCTTGTTTGCAAGGTGGGGCGGGTCAAGACAGCTCTCCAGAACTTGCTACAAGGTATGGACACCACAAGTCAAGATGCTTATGCCGTCGCATTTCTGGTAGGTGAAATGGTGCGGTCTGGTCCTGGGGTGGGGTGGGGTGGTATTTGGAACTACCTGCCGACCAAAAGTCATGCATATGCCGTCGCGTTTCTGGTAGGTGATTGGTTATCTCACGAAATGGTGCGGTCTGGTGCTGTAGAAGGGGGGGGGGCTATGAGGAGTTATCTGCTACAAGGTAAGGACAGCACAAGTCAAGATGCTTATGCCGTCGCATTTCTGGTAGATGAAATGGTGAAATGGTGTGGTCTGGTCCTGGGGTGGGGTGGGAGGGGGGGTATGAGGAACTATCTGCCGACCAAAATACAAGATGCTTATGCCGTCGCATTTCTGGTAGGTGATAGATCATCTAATGAAATGATGCGGTCTGGTACTTGGGAGGGGGGGGGGGGGGAGGGGGGGGGGTTATCGTGAAATGGTGAAATGGTTCTGCCTGGTACTGGTACTGGGGTGGGGGTGGGGGTGGGGGGAGGCTATGAGGAACTATCTGCTACAAGGCATGGGCAGCACAAGTCAATATGCGTATGCCGTCGCATTTCTGGCAGGTGAAATGGTGAAATGATGCGGTCTGGTACTGCGGAGGGGGGGGGGGGGGGGGGGGGGGGGGGGGGGGTATGAGGAACTATCTGCTTTAAGGCATGGACTCAAAAAATCAAGATGCTTATGCCGTCGCATTTCTGGTAGGTGAAAGGTGAAATGGTGCGGTCTGGTACTGGGGTGGGGTGTGGGGTGGGTAGATATCATCTGGTGAAATAATACTGCCTGGTACTGGGTGGGTGGTGGTGGTATGAGGAACTATCTGCTGGGTGGGGTGGTTATGAGGAACCATCTGCTGACCTGAAGTCATGCATATGCCGTTGCGTTTCTGGTAAGTGAGAGGGAATCTGGTGAAATGGTGTGGTCTGGTACTGGGGGGGTACGGGCGGGGGGTGCAGGGATGGGGGGGGGTGGAAAGGGAAGAAATCTGGTAAAACAGGACTGCTTGGTACTGGGTGGGTGGTGGTGGTGGGTGGGGTATGCGGATCTATCTGCCGACCGAAATTCATGTATATGCTGCTGTGTTTCTGGTAGGTGAGAGGTAATCTGGTGAAATGGTACTGTCTGGTTCTGGGTGTGCGGGGTGAGAAGTCATCTTGTGAAATGGTGAAATGTTTCCTGATATTGTGTGTGTGGGGTGGGGGTGGGGGTACGAGGAACTATCTGCCGATCAAAACTCATGCATATGCCATTGAGCTTCTAGTAAGTTAGAGGTAATCTGGTGAAATGGTGCGGTCTGGTACTGGGGGGGAAGGGCGGGGGGGGGGGTAGATGTAGTCTGGTGGAATAGTACTGTCTGGGTACTGGGGGGGGGGGGGGGGGGGGGGGGGTGAGAGGTCATTTTGTGAAATGGTGAAAATTGGTACTGTCTGGTACTGGGGGGGGGAAGGGCGGAGGGGGGGGGGATGGGGGAGGTAGATGTAGTCTGGTGGAATTGGAATAGTACTGTCTGGTACTGGGGGGGGGGGGGGGGGGGGGGGTGAGAGGTCATTTTGTGAAATGGTGAAATTGTACTGTCTGTACTGGGGGGGGGAAGGGCGGAGGGGGGGGGGATGGGGGAGGTTGATGTAATCTGGTGAAGTAGTACTGTCTGGTACTGGGGGGGGGGAAGGGCGGAGGGGGGGGGGGGGTGGGATGGGGGAGGTTTGATTAATCTGGTGAAGTAGTACTGTCTGGTACTGGGGGGGGACGGGGGTTGTGCGGAACTATCTGCTGACCAATAGTCAGGATGCATATGCCGTCGCATTTCTGGTAGGTGCTTGCGATGATGAGATAATCTAGATTATAATTTGATCAGACTCTAATAATCAGAATACGACTAGAAAATTATTATTATAACGTGATTGGAATGGCACAATACAGATTATAATTTGATCAGACACTAAGAATCAGAATACGACTAGACAATTATTATTATAACGTGATTGGAATGGCACAATACAGATTATAACGTGATTCTAAAACAATGATTTGAATCTGATTAGACAAAGATCATAAACCGGTGAATAGACAATGCTGATTGCAATGAGATTATGCTATAAGGATTAAACGTTATTTATTCTACAGTTATATCATTTAAAATAATGATCGGAATCTGATCAGAAAATGGTTATTAAATTGAGATAAGGCAGCGATGATTCGAATGTGATGTGACAATTGGGGTTTGAATGTGATTGGATCAGGACAATCAGAATCTGATTTGAATGTGATTAGACCATGACGATCAGAATCTGATTAGAATGTGATTGGACCATGACGATCAGAACCTGATTTGAATGTGATTAGACCATGACGATCAGAACCTGATATGAATGGGATTGGACCATGACGATCGTAACCTGATTTGAATGTGATTAGACCATGACGATCAGAATCTGATTAGAATGTGATTGGACCATGACGATCAGAATCTGATTTGACTGTGATTAGACCATGACGATCAGAATCTGATTAGAATGTGATTAGACCATGACGATCAGAATCTGATTAGAATGTGATTGGACCATGACGATCAGAATCTGATTTGAATGTGATTAGACCATGACGATCAGAATCTGATTAGAATGTGGTTAGACCATGACGATCAGAACCTGATTTGAATGTGGTTAGACCATGACGATCAGAATCTGATTTGAATGTGATTAGACCATGACGGTCAGAATCTGATTAGACAAACATACGTGATGAAAGTTTCCTGCCTGCCACCAGGTCACCAGGCTTGTTTTGAAGGACAGGAAGCAATGTCTTTAATAGGGTGCGACAGGAAGCAATGTCTTTAATAGGGTGCGACAGGAAGCAATGTCTTTAATAGGGTGCGACAGGAAGCAATGTCTTTAATAGGGTGCGACAGGAAGCAATGTCTTTAATAGGGTGCGACAAATAGACAGCCCTGACCGATATATCTATATAGGTATATATATAGCAACAACAACTGTTCATATTTGATATTTGCAATCAGGGTTTTTCTTTTCGGATTTTTTAGCAACTTCTATGCAGCTCCCTGAGCCAGCCACTGGGCTACACGGAACTGTTTGTGCAGTTCTGGACCGTTGATTTTGTCCTTCAGCTTCAAGGTGCACAAGCTTGCCTCAGATTGGGCTAAATAGCCAGTCAGGGGAAGTGCCTAGAAGATGCTGCTCGTAGCGGAAAATAAATTCAATGTTTGCAATCCGTTTCTACATCTCTCTTTGCTCTATGTCAGCCCCTTGCATGTGTATGTTGTTACCGTCCAGGGGTAGCAAAATAGGCTAAGGGGATTTGCCCAACCATATTATACAGAGAGGCTTAAATGGAAAACATTCAATGATTGCAATCCGTTTCTGTATCTCCCTTGGCTTTATGTCAGCCCCTTGCCTGTGCATGCTGTTACCGTCCAGGGGTAGCAAAATAGGCTAAGGGGATTTTCCCAACCATGATATCAGGAGGGGCTAAATGGAAAAAGCACTTATGAACTGAACCCCAAACATTATTTTGACCAGCGGGGGCTTGAGTGTGTGCTACAGTGATAATTTAATGCTGCAATTATAATTAAAACGCCATCCCACGTGTGATGTTTTTGGCTGAGCCCCCTCTTCGAGGGGGCGTTACCCATTTGTCCGTCTGTGTGACCGTCTGAGCGAGGCAAAGCCTGACACGTCAGCCAACGGTCTCACAACTGACTGGCTTCCGTTGCCACCTGTCGCTCCGTTGCGAACACTCTCCGCCAATTTGTAGTGTCGCTTGCAAAGCTGCATAGAACTTGTTTATGCTTACATCCTTGACTACATAGCAATATATTAATATCATTCAAATATTATATAATTATATTAATTATTAACAATTGCAATTATTTCTTACTTAACTTGCGTTTCATTATTTGCACGTTGACTTCTACTGTGTCGAGTCTCTTATGCTGTTATTTTGTTCTTGCAGGCGGAGTACATCTCTGATACATGGCAGAATGCATTAGTTTCACATCTCTTGTTCTTTCAGCTCCACATATTTCAGCTCCTCGTATTCTGTTCTTGCAAGCTGAGTGCATCTCAGGTAGATGGCGAAGTGCCCTTTACTGCTTCCGCAGAGCCCCTGCAGGGGATGAGGGTGCTGGATGTTGGGTGCGATGGCGGCCTGCTAAGTGAATCTATGGCCCGCATGGGGGCACAGGTTCGTGGAATTGACATCACCATTGAAAACGTGATGGCTGCACGGCAGCATGCAGCAGCAGACCCAGGAATCAGCAGCCGATCAAGTACGAGGTCGTCTCTGCTGAGGAGTTGGTGATGCATTAGTTTCACATCTCTTGTCCTTTCAGCTTCATATCTTTTGTCCCTTTAACTTCTTACTTGAACTCCTTATATTTCATTCTTGCAGGCAGAGTACACCTTTGATTTGTGGCGAAGTGCATTATAGCTTCACATCTCTTGTCCTTTCAGCTTCACATATTCGGGCTCCTCAACCCAAGGTCATGCCTCTCCCTCTTGTCTCATCCTTCCCTCATACCACCATTGCACTAGTGTCATGCTGTATATCCATGCCACCATGCCCCTCATGCCTCACTCCAATCCCATGCCCCTTTCTCTTGTCTCACCCCTCCCTCATGCCACCATTGCACCTTCTTCACACTTATTTGAGCTCCTCATATTTCATTCTTGCAGGCCGAATGTATCTCTCAGATACGTGGCAAAGTACAATAGGTACACATCTCATGTTATTTCAGCTTCACATATTTGAGCTCCCTCCCCAAGCCCATGCCCCCCCCTCTTGTCTCACCCCTCTCTCGTACCACCATTGCACTTGCTCCACACTTATTTGAGCTCCTCGTATTATGTTGTTGCAGGCGGAGTACATCTCTGATACGTGGCGAGGTGCACTAGCTTCACACCTGGAGATAGATAGCAGTGAGTACCTCATGTATGTTGTTACATAGCTTATGCAAGCTGTAAAATATATGTTACACGCAGTTGTACGGCTTATATAAATATGGATATATGTTTGCCTCCCAACCCTTATGGTGACCCACTGCCCAAGATGGATGATCTAATGTTGCGTTATAAGTAGGGAACGGCAACTAATATTAGTGCTTGAAAAACTAATATTAACTAATATTATTATGGTGTCACAATAATATTAGTTTTTCAAATAAATTCAAAATTCTGGTGAGACGGCTCGTCTGACTAATATTATATAACAGTATATAATATTATTTATTCACTAATATTATATAACATAGCCGACCCCTAGTTATAAGTGCCATGGTGCATTACAACCAACAGCCCAATATATAGGATCTGATGTTGTGTGTGTACACATGCCACAGTGGTCTATAACCCCCAACCCCATGATGCATATCCTGCGCATGTGTGTTCGTGCTGTTTTGCATAGTGACCCACAGCTCCAGGATACATTATATAATGTTGCGTGTATGCGTGCTGTTGTACATGATGATCCACAGCCCAAGATGCATGCACTACTTTAGCGTGAACGAGGAGCATTCTTCAATAAGCCCCACACAGCCCCAAGATGGATGATCTAATGTTGCGTGAGCACGTGCCACCGTGCACTACAACAGCCCAAGATATAGGATCTGATGTTGTTTGTATACATGCCACGATGCTCTATAACCTTCAGCCCCATGATGCATAACCTTCATATGTGTGTGCGTGCTGCTGTGCATAGTGACCCACAGACCCAGGATGCATGAGCTAATGTTGCGTCAATAAAAGGCATGGTGCACTGCAACCAACATCCCAAGATGCATGACCAACCTGTGCGTGTACACATGCCACGGTGCTCTATAACCCCAAGACCCAGGGTGCATAACCGACGTATGTGTCTGCGTGCTGTTTTGCATAGTGACCCACAGACCCAGGATGCGTGAGCTAATGTTGCGTCAAAAAAGGCATAGTGCGAGAAGACCAACAGCCCAAGATGCATGATCAACCTGTGCGTGTACACATGCCACGGTGCTCTATAACCCCAAGACCCAGGGTGCATAACCGACGTATGTGTCTGCGTGCTGTTTTGCATAGTGACCCACAGCCCCAGGATGCGTGAGCTAATGTTGCGTCAAAAAAGGCATAGTGCGAGAAGACCAACAGCCCAAGATGCATGACCAACCTGTGCGTGTACACATGCTACGGTGCTCTATAACCCCTAGACCCAGGGTGCATAACCGACGTATGTGTCTGCGTGCTGCTGTGCATAGTGACCCACAGACCCAAGATGCATGAGCTAATGTTGCGTCAACAAAAGGCATGGTGCGAGAAGACCAACAGCCCAAGATGTATGACCAACCTGTGTGTGTACACATGCCACGGTGCTCTAAAACCCCCAACCCCAGGTTGCTTAACCGACGTATGTGTGCACATGCTGTTTTGCATAGTGACCCACAGCCCCCAGATGCATGATCTAATGTTGCGTGCATGCGTGCTGTTTTACATGATGATCCACAGCCCAAGATGCATGCACTACCTTAGTGTGAAAGAGAAGCAGTCTGTAAGCAGTCCCACACAGCCCCATGATGCATTTCCTACGCATGTGCGTGTGTGTGCCGTTGTGCATGTTGACCCACAGCCCCAGATTGCATTTCCTACATATGTGTGTGCGTCCTGTTGTGCATAGTGATCACAATCGAGAAGCATTCTGTAAAAAGTCCCACACAGCCCCAAGATGCATGACCTAATGCTACTTATATACATGCAACCTAAATTGCAGGTTGTTATGAGGACCGCGGCGTGAGTGTGCGACCTACACAGCCCCATGGTGCATTACGTAATCTTTCTTGTACACACGCCACCTGACTCGCAGATTGTTATGAGGAGCGCAGCATGAGTGTGCGACCTACACAGCCCCATGGTGCATTACGTAATCTTTCTTGTACACACGCCACCTGACTCGCAGATTGTTACGAGGAGCGCAGCATGAGTGTGCGCCCTACACCGCCCCATGATGCACAACCTAATCTTTCTTGTATACACGTCACCTGACTCGCAGATTGGTATCAGGACCGCGGTGTAAGTGTGCGCCCTACACCGCCCCTTGATGCACGACCTATTGTTGCTAGTATACACGCCACCTGACTCGCAGGTTGCTATGAGGACCGCGGCGTGAGTGCGCGACCTACACCGCCCCATATTGCACTACCAAACTTTCTTGTATACACGCCACCTGACTCGCAGGTTGCTACGAGGACCGTAATGTGAGTGCGCGACCAACACCAGACAAGGAGAATCTTCCTGTCGAGAAGAGAGTGAAGGTGGGTTAGACGAAGGAATGTAATCATTCATTAAGTGATATATTATTTTACATGTTTTATTCGTATATGTGGTATATTATTACAAGCGATATATTCAAAGCGTGATGTATATATTCAAAGCGTGATGTTATTTGTCAATATGTTCCTTTATTCAAGATGTGATATATTATTACGCGCGATATGTTCGAGACATGATGTATAGATATTGTTATATGTGTCATCATTCAAGGCGTGATATTACTATTATACATGATATATTATTACACGCGATATAATCACGACATGATGTTTCGATATTGTTATATGTGTCATCATTCAAGGCGTGATATTACTATTATGCATGATATATTATTACACGCAATATAATCATGACATGATGTATAGATATTGTTATATGTGTCATCATCCAATACGTGATATTATTATACACGATATATTATTACACGCGATACATTCAAGACCTGGGGGGTCGATTGCTTACACCCTCCTTTAACTTAAATCGCTTCCCGATACCCGCACTCCAACCGCATCTGACTTTCTATGGCGTTTCATTTTCGACGACGCGTCGCCATTCCGTCGCCATTCCGTAGAATGCTACACCCCCCGGACCCCCCCATATCGGGACGCGCTGCCCCCCGACCCCCCCAGGCTCCGCGCTTCGCGCTCCGCCATGCGATGGCTACGCAACTATCCTGAAATCAGGGTTGAGTAGCCCAATTAGCTACTCAACCTGGACTACAGAAATCTGAAATAGAAAAGACTGCTTTCTATGGCGTTTCGTATCCTCCCTATTTAAGCCTTAAAATATCACATGAAACCTGTTTCTCACATCACGCAGGTGGAGGATCCGGAGGTGGTTATCATTGTAGAATGAAATTATCACTGTAGAACAAAGTCAGGGCCTTAGTCGGTAAAACGATTGTTTGGGGTTCAGTTCATCAATGTTTCCCCCCCTTTTTAAGCCCTTCCTATCACGGTTGGGCAAGTCCTTTTAGCCTTTTCGGCCTGTCCCTTGTCTGTATCATACATACATATGCATACATACTTCCATAAATACATGCAGACATGCATACATACAGACGTACATACACACACATATACATACAGACATGCATACACATACAGACATACACATATACATACATACACATACAGACATACATGCATGCATACATACCTACATACATACACACATACATACATACATACATACATACATACATACATACATACATACATACATACATACATACATACATACATACAAACAAACAAACATACACATATACATACGCATACATACATACATACATACATGCATACATACATACATACATACATACATACATACATACATACATACATACATACATACATACATACATACATACATACATACATACATACATACACATATACATACAAACATACACATATACATATACATACATACATACACATATACATATACATATACATACAATCACGCAGGTGGAGGATCCGAAGGTGGTTACAGCAAAGAAAGCAGAGGAGGGGCGGTTGAAGGCGAAGCAAGAAAGGATGGCAAAGGATGCTGTTGGCTCGAAGAAGATCAGTGCATTCTTTGGGAAGGCTGCAGCAAAGAAGGCCTGAAAATTGAAAATGGAACATTCGTACAGGGCGGTTGAAGGCGAAGCAAGAAAGGATGGCAAAGTATGCTTATTCTCTAAGAAGATCAGTGCATTCTTTGTGAAGGCTGCAGCGAAGAAGGCCTGAAAAAAGAAAATAAACATTCACAGGCCTTGCCACGGGGCGTGAGGTTGAAGGAACCCTCCCGTTCGCATGCACCGTGCATACTGGAGAATGGCTACTATGATTGGTTTTGGTTCAGGGTTACCACTACAGCGCCTGAGCATGGACTATCGCGTGACAGCACGGAGGGAAGTTATCTACATCTTGCAAGGTGGCAGGTCTGAAATGTTGGGAAGCCTGCAGCGAAGAAGGCCTGATTCGGGCCGCCTGAACTAGAAGAAGAAGGTTCTATACGCGGGCAATTAGGCGTCTAACCGTCTGAGAAGGAGAAGAAGAAAAGACGACAACAAATTTGTTCAAGGTTCTATGCGTGGGCAATTAGGCGTCTAACCGTCTGCAGGCGTCCAACTGTCTAAGAAGGAGAAGAAGAGGATGAAGAAAAGGTTCTGTGACAAGGTTCTGTGACAAGGTTCTGCGCGTAGATTCATCGTCTAACCCTCTGCAGAATGCAATACTTCCCCCTGTGCGATAGACATGGAAACCAGGGAGTGTGGCAGGGTTTTAACTCAGACCGATTATAGACATGTCCAGGTCTCTGCACCGACAGTTTAACAGCTTGAGAAGAATTGTTACAAGGTTCTACATGCCAGGCTGGGCGTCTAACCGTCTGCACATTGTAGCAAACAATTACCGCCCGTGTGAGAGCCACGGAAACCAGGGATTTCTATGTCGAGATGCAGATTTGAACCGGGGACTCCTCCAGTTGTGGTGACCATTCTAACACGTGCACCACTCGGGGGTACAGCTTGTCAAGGTCAGCTTGTCAATGTCAAGGCCTGAACTAGAGCTGGAAGCTGATCAGAGTTGTTCAAGGGTACTTCTAAATCTACGTTTGAAACAGGAGCAGGGGGGGAAAACTGCAAACGCCATGCCTCAAACCCTGAGGGCTGAACCCCCCCCCCCCCCCCCCCCCCCCCCCCCCCCCCCCCCCCCCCCCCCCCCCCCCCCCCCCCCCCCCCCCCCCCCCCCCCATACACACACACATGCACCCACCCCCTTTGGCAGAGGATGATACCTTCTGTTTGGAACAGTAAGTGCTTTCAAAATGTACGCTTCATGAGGCAAAATCTACATTTCATGGGCCAAAATGCACTACCTATGTGCAGGGAACGGCAATATCATGTCATATGATATCATGTCATCATACAATATCATATGATGCCGGCAGTCTAACTAGGCCAAAGTTACCATTTATATACAATATCATATGATGCGATTTGTACGATACCATATGATGTCATTTTCGCCTTCGGTCAGCATCATCCGATTTGACGGTCCCTACTCATGAGCCAAGTCCTGTGTTTGAGACGTTTTGAACATAGTTTTTCTTTTCAGCTACGAGTAGCAGCTTCTAGGCAGCTCCCTGAGCCAGCCACTGGGCTAAGCCCCAACATTTCGACAGTTGTGGAAAGCGGATTCTGTCAGCTTCCATATACACTAGGTTGCATTAGCTTTGGCTGAATACCCAGTCAAGGGAGCTGCCTAGAAGCTGCTGCTTTTAGCTGAAAAGAACAACAATGGTTTTGAACTACCCTAGCGCCGATCCTTTAAGCTGTTTTTGTTTAACATTAGTTGGTTTGGTTTGATTACCGAGTTGGTATGGTTAGATTGCCGCATGGGCATCAAAGATTGGTGGGGGGAAGGTAGTTCTGACTGTATTGGTCGGATTGGATTGTTACCAGGGTACTTCAGGAGGACCCCCAGCTCTGCTGCAGGGTACTACATGACGCGCGCTATTGCGCTCTAGCGCGCAAGGTATTTAAGCCCGACTGCGCGATTGACGCAATTTTGTATCCTCCCTCTGGGTGCAGCGCACAGATTTCCGTTGTTAGTTGAGTCAAAAGCGCAACCCAAAAGGAGGCAATCACGCCAAAAGCATAACCCAAAATGACACAATGTAGTACCCTCCTCTGCTGCCTGAGACGCTGCCAATTGTATAGCCTGCTTCCTGCAAAGCAACGGACCCTTCCTTCTGGTCAACAGACCCTCCCCACTTTGGATCCTGTGACGCAACGGACCCATGGACGTTGGGTCTGCGATGCAGGACGCAGCGTCCTGAACAACCCTGTTTGTTACATGTTTTTCAGCCAAATCTGGAACTTGAACTTGAACTTGGTTACATAGCTTCAGCCAGCAATTAGGCTGCTCGCCGTCTTCGGCAGCCAAATCTGGGCTGTTCACCGGCTTCCAATTCCAAGTCCCCCAGTGCTATATCCATGGAAAGCAGGGATAGATAGATAACGCCTGGAGGGGCGTGGTGTTAAGGGGACCCTCCCGTACGCCGCAGCTGGGGAAAGTCACCATGGCAGACATAGTAAGTGTCACCCTCCAGGCGGGAGGGACTCCTTCATGCGACGTGTGGCAAGAATGCTGGTACAGGAGGCGGTAGATTCTCTGTGCAGCTTAGAGATGAGTTTGTCTACGTGTTCGCGACTGATCCCTAAGGTGGAGAGATTGGTAATAGTTGGGATTGGTATGGTACCAGTGGTACCTATGGTGAAGACTAGGTAGTGTACAAGGAATCCTTGTTGTTGAAGGATACGTTGGAGCTCCTTATGCTGAACGCTCTTTTCCTGGAATTTGATTTAGTGGTTAGTGTCTGAGCAGTAGCCCAGTTCAACTAGGTAGGCTTTTCTTGGTTTGGATTCGTCGTCAATGAGGAGGAGATCAGGCCTGTATTTATCCCATGTGGCTTGGGGAAGATCAGGGGGTTTGAGGGTGGCTGGGGTCTTGTGGGAATGTCGGAGGTCGCTTCACAAGTGCCTGCATCCATGTACATGGGGAGAGCCCCCAGAGCTCCTTTGGCTACTGCCTTTTGGATGAGTTGGACCGCCTTATTATGTCTGTTAATATACATTCCTTTGAAGACAGGGTGGCTGCACCCAGCAAGAATATGGCCAGCTCCGTCCTGTGCTTTGCGACAAAGAGGGCAGTTATCATCAGAGGGGGGGCTAGTGCTAGTACCATAGGGGCGTTTGTATCTGTACGCCAATTTCCTAGTCCATAAGTGTCCCCACCGAGCCTTGTGGATTTGTATTTTTTGCCACCATTTCATGTCGGTGGATTGCCAGAAACGATTACTAGCCTGAGGGAGGAGGAAGGGGTTGGCTTGCTCCCACATGGAGGCGTATATGCCCGTGGTGTTGGCATGCCCGGTGTGCAGGGGGGTGGGGAGGTTAGCCTTGATACCCTTGGTGAGATTGTTGGCCGGGTGCCGGGGGGGCTGGTCCCCATTAATAGATTTGGGGGGCTGGACAGACGGCCAGTGCATATTGAGGTGCGCATGTTCCCCTGTTTTAACTGGCCCAATTACATTGTATCCTATCGTCGCTTCTTTCGCGAGCGTGTCTGCCTCGTCATTCCCTATGATTCCTGAGTGAGATCGGACCTTAAGCAGGCGCGTGGTAGCAGCAGCGTTGTGTCTGTTGATAATGTGGATGGCGATGTCTTGCAGGAGGTCACGGTGTTTGTTTTCCCGGGTCCTGCTGGGATGGTAAATGTGCAGGTTAATAAGCTGCAAGGAACATAAGCTGTCGGAGTAGATGGTGAGTTCTTCATCTATTTCGGAGTGTATGAGTGCTTGTTGGATTGCCACGAGTTCGGTGCGATTGATGTCGGCAGTGATGCCCTGTCCGCCAGGGTCTATGCGGAGGCAACGTGAAGCGGCCCTGGGGGAGTATACGCCTGCCCCTAGGCGGAGGACGCCGTCTTTGTCTATGATGGCACTTCCATCTGTGTATAGAGCGAGGCCTGGTGCTTGTAGGATAGCATGTGTGCACGGGGGCACGGGGGGTGTTATGGGTGTGGGGTCTATCTGCATGGGGGTGGGTTGTTGTGCCCAGGTCTTAAGGAGGGAGCTAAGTGCCTTGGGTAGGTGGGTGGTAGGAAGGCCCAGTTGGGAGGGGGGGGGACCTGGTCGTGGGATGGAAGTGGCCCCCATGTCCCTCATGGTTTGGGCCCATGTGGTGGGTGGGTTGTGGAGGTACTTGGCATGGCCAGCTGGGTTTGAGATGGCAGTGAGTTTGTAGGTTCCTCTGTGTCTCTTGGCAGGGTTGAGTTTTCCCCCCGTCCAGATTAGGGAGGGGGTGAGGGGTTTGGCCTTGGGAGGCAGAGTGGCTAGTTCCATAACCCATGGGTGATTTAGGAGGGCGTTATGGGCATATGTGGGTTTGTGTGGGACCAAGAGAATGGTGCACGCGGGGAATATCAAGGGTGTGAGCATGTATGGCACTGCCTAGTGCCCATCGAACAGCCTTGTGGGCCTCTTCAGGGTTCTGGCTGGTGAGGTGTGTGTTTCCCCCGTACCAAGGTTGGGTGTAGCAGTGGGGTCCTAAGCCAAATAGTTGGCCAATGGGGGTGGGGGTGTTGCCCATGGGGAGGTGGGGACTCATTAGGAGGGGTGATGTGTCAAGGTCCGTTGTCATCCCCAGGGTGGACATAGCTTTGTGTATGGCAGGGGAGACATTGGAGATGGTAGTGTCTTTGTGCTGTGATAGGAGGGTGGCTACGTCGCCAGTGAAGGTTCCTGTGCTGTGGAGGGTCCAGAGGTGGGGAGAGTGTGCCTTGGTGGTATGGTATCTGTGGTGGAGGAGGTGGAGTTGGGAGAGGGGTATATGACCGACACATTGGCCTGTTGGTGAGTAGATGTAGGTGATGTCTCCGTTGTTGAGTTGGGGAGGGAGGTGGTGGTACCTGTCATTCAGTGTGCCAGCCTGTATGTGGTATTTGCCGGGGGGGTGGATATCCCAGTCTGGGTGGTGGTCTGCCGTGTTAATGATGAGGTTTTGCCTGAGTTCGCTATACCATTTGGCATCAAACTCTCCTCCCTCCGCCCACTGTCCTTGTTGTTGGAGGTTAGTGAGGTGGAGGTCTTGTCTGGGTGGAATGGAGGGGGAGGGGGCTTTGGGCGTAGTTTCAGTGTTGTAGGCATGGAGGAGTTCCTGATATCTGGTGGGGCCAACCAGCAGGGTAATTTGTTCCTCTGTGAGATGGACGGGGGACCAAGTGACCACAATGGAGGTGGCAGAGGAGTAGGTGTGGGAATGCACGGGGAGGCCAGCAGATATGTAACAAGGGAGATGGTGGCAGAGAATGGTGCATGGGGCTTTCTGGACCCTCCAATTTCTGTGATGGGGGGTTTCTCGAGGTTCGTTAGCCTTCCTCTTTTGGGCTCTGAAGCCCAGGAGGTGGGTCAGGCTGTGTTGGTTTCCATATAGGAGGTGGAGGAGCTTGGCTGGGGTTGGGGGAGCAAGAAGGTCTGGGGTAGAGACAGCATGCACCAGGTCGTCGGGGGAGCTGTTCTTACGGATGGTGTGGTGTTTATAGTAGGAGGCGTCAGTACATTTGTGGGTGTCATTTCTGATGAATTGCATTCTGGCAGTCCAAGCAATCTTGGGGTCAGTGCTCCAGGCTTGAGCATACTTGGTGGGGTGAAGATAGGACTCTCTGGCCCACCACATGTGTGCATTGGAGGCAGGGATCTCCTCGATATTATGCGTGGGGGGCTGTGTTGTGGTTGGGGTAAGGATGCCGGCACTGGGGGTCAAGGGTCGGGGCAGTATGGGGGCGGTGGTCCCAGTTGTTAAGGTGGTGGCTGATAGTATATGTGGAGAACTTGGTAATGTGCCGTTGGGGAATGCGTAGGTGTATGGGGAGGGTCCTCGATGCCAAGGGCAGGGGGCTGTGGCAGGAGTAGGGTTGAGGTGGGCTTCCAGGTGGGGGTGGAGAGCACAGGTGTAGGCTGAGTCTGTTGAGGGCAACTTTATGCCTAGTGGAGACTCTGGTGCCATAGGTGTGGGAGAGGGTATTGGATGGGATGATTGTGGTCCCATCAGGGCTCACAATGTCAGCTAGGGAAAGTAATGCCCAAGGGGATGAGGGTTTTGAGAAGGTTGGGGGGAATGGTGTGTTGGGGTAAGTCCGGGAGGGAGTCTTGAAGGGGGTTGAGTAGGGTTTCATCCTCCATATGGATTTGGATGGAGGCTCTTTTGAGGATGTGCATTTGCCTGGCCAAGGTAAAGTACTGAAGTGTATGGCTGGGCAAGGTAAGAGGATCCATACCCTGGAGCATAGTAGCTTCTTTGTGGAGGAGGGCTGTAGTGAGCCTGCCTAGTTTCCCCGTGTCGTTGAGGGACCTAGTGAGGTGGGCTGCTGTAATTTGAGCATAGTCCACCATTAGGGAGGGGATACCCAATCCTGCCTGTCCCAGGGGGAGGCAGACACTAGCAGTTGGGAATGAGAGGTGTAGGTCACAGCATTTTTTAGCCAGGGTCCATAAGGCCTTGTCTAAGATGCCTATATCCGAGTAGCTGTAGGGTGCTACGGTCATAGGGTAGGTGATGGCAGGCTTAATACACGTGGTGATGAGTCTGAGACATTGGAGAGGGGTGGCGCCTTTTGGTTTGGCAGTGGTGAGGATTTGGTGTCCTTTACTATGTATGAGGGCCAAGGCTTGTTTCATGAGGGGTCTCCAGTTTAGGGTGAGGCTAACCGGCACCCCTAGATACTTGTATGGTTCATTTGGGGGAAGGTATGTAGCCCATGTGTCGTTAATGAGGATGGTGTTGTGGAGAAGTTTGGTTAGGGCCTTGTGGTTGGTGGGATCCTTGGGGTGGGAGCCATGCAATATGCCAGTGATCATGCATTACCCCCGTTAAGAGGAATCCCAGACCAAGTACTGAATTGTTGCACTTTAAGGCATTGTACCTTGAGGTTGTCTGCTGTGTTAGTGACCACACTGGTGTCATCAGCATATCCTAGGCTACCTGTTTTATCTTGGTCAGTATTGGATGTTGAGGTTATGCCTTGCGTGTATCCTCTGCTCCCGGCTTGTAGCCATCTGAGGAGAGGTTCGATGAAGATGATGAAGAGTAGGGGGGAGAGGGTGTCACCTTGGATGGTGCCTCTTGTGATTTGAATTGGTTTGCCTTGAGTGTTGTTGAGGTACATGTGGGTAGTAGCCCCGTTGTAAATTCCTTTCACTGTTTCAATGACATCTACCGGGATTCCAAGGTCATACATAGTTTGGAGCAGCTTGTCATGGTCCACCATATTAAAAGCAGATGAGAAGTCAAAGTAGGCAGCAAACAGGTCTCTTTTTGAGTGGGCCGCATCCTCGATGTCATGTAGGAGGTGGGTGAGCTGTCTATGGGTGCTTCTGTTCTGTCTGAATCCCTCTTGGAGTCACTGAGGACTTGGTATTGGTCCAAGTATTTGGACATCACTGTTGTAACCATGTTAGTCCACAATTTACCCATCGTGTTGTTGAGGCCAATAGGTCTGTAGTGGTTGGCTTGGGTGGGGTCTCCTTTCTTGTAAAGCATGATGGTGTTGGAGGTCTTCCAGCAAATGGGGGTGTAGCCGGTGATCCACATAAGCCCAAACATTTTATGTATGGTGTGGTGCCAAGACCAGGGGAGGCAGGTTAGTAGTTCATTGGGGATTCCGTCTGGGCCAGCCTGTTTGCTTTTTGCTACGTGTTGGATGCATGTTTGGTAATTAGAGAACTCCATGAGGTAGGGTAGGATGGGGTTGGAGTGTTGGTGGGGTTGGGCCTTGGTTTCTAGGGAGAATGTGTCTAGCAGGGAGGCCCATGGAGGGGGGGGCGGTCTGTCTGTCCTGGGGTAAGTATTTGCCGGTGCACGTGTGGTGAGGGGGGGCCATCAAGTGTCCCATGTGCTCCCCCAAGATGTCCAGGAGGTCATTAGTGGACGTTTTGTGTTGGCCAGTGGTGGGGTCTTGGAGGGTCTGGGGTGACGTCGGATTATCAGAGGTTTTGAAGATGTTTCTGTGGGCTTGTTTAGGTTTGTTGGATAGTTGGGTCATGAAGGCTGCTTTGCCAGTGGCGGTAGCTGTTTGTCTGCTGTTTGTGAGAATTCTCCGGAGGGCAGGGAGGGCCTCATCGAGGGATATATTGATTGCAGCCAAGAGTGAGGCATGGTCTGAGGCAAGCTGGATATGGGTGAGGGTGGTAGGATGGTTATGGCATGTTTCTAGGAGAGTAGAATGGGCGGTGTGGTAGGAGTTGGGGCCGGTGGTTAGGAGTTTCCTGTACGTCTTAAGTTGTTGGATATGGGAGTTGATTTTGGCGTGGGCTTTGCTCTTCTTTCTGTCAAGGAAGTGCCCTGGGATTTGGTTCCTGGTAGGGCAGGTTTCAAACATAGTGGTGAGGGCCATCCTAATAGGTTCCATAATCTGGTTGCTGAGATGGTCGAGGTCTAATCCTTTTGCAAGGAGAGTGTGTTTGACTAGGTGGAGGTGGGATGGGAGAGAATTGTCTCCTATGAGGTTGGTGGCCTGGTCCCACCAGTCCCTGATGGTTTGGGTGCGTTCCATGAAGAAGGTAGTGTGCGTTTCTTCAATGGCCTTTCTAGTGGCGTTCATGGAGGCCTTGCTGACGGGGGTGACTAGTTGTTGGGGTCTAGGAGGGGGGGTGTCAGTCAATGTCAGGGGTATGGGAAGGTAAATAGGGGGGATAATTTGGTGAAGGGCCATATGGTCTAGGTATCCTCCGACCTCCCTGGTCTTTTCACTAATATGGGGGTGAAGGGGGGTTGGGGCAAGGGGAGATGAGGATGTCATCGATTCTGCTGTGGTGCTCGAGGTTGCCTTCCTGGTAGCAATGGAAGGTGGGTGCTCTAGTGGAAGGGTTGGTGGGGTGGAGGTTGAGTTTGGAGCACATAGATATGTGATGTTGGTCTGTGTGGGAAGTGGCGTGGGTAGATCTATCTGAGGGAAAGAGGGTTGCATTCCAATCCCCTCCACAGAGTGTGGTGTGATTGGGCTTTTTGGTGTGAGTCCCGATGTATGTATAGGCGGCTTGGCGTTGCTGGGGTTGGTCATGGGGCATGTAGACGCCTATGATGTGTGTAGGGGTTGGGGTGGTTGAGCCGAAGGTGATGTGCACCAGGCAACCAGCCAGGTCTGCATTGGCTTCATGGTGGACGGGGGGGCCTAATTGCTTGTGGGTGAGGATTATGACCCCTCCTTTACCGTGGTTGTTGTCCGGGGTTTTGGCCACACTACTGTGGTGAAGGGAGTATTGGGGGAGTTCCTTCTTGATGAATTGAATGAAGGAGAGGCAGGAGAGCAGTTTGGTTTCTGTAAGAATAGCCACTCAGGTTTGTGGTCTAGGATGTGATTGAGAATTAGCTCCCAGGAGCTCCTCAGCCCTCTGCAGTTGAGGAGTAGAAAATGTATGTTATCCATGTAGTAGTCTTGGGGTGACTGGGCATGGTGGGTGGGTTGTTGGGCAGGGTCCATTATCCTTAGGGGTAAAAGGAATGGTTGGCTTAAAGCATGTTTGTTTGAGCTTCTTAGCCTGTTGGGGGGGGGGGGGGGGGCTCCCTTGGAATTGGTGGTGGTAGAGGTGGGGGGGAAAAAGATGTGGATTGCTGTTTGTTGAGTTTAATGTTGGGGCCCAGGTTTTGCGAGTGTTTCAGATGCTTGTTGGGGTGCCTGATATTTTTTGTGGTGGGGGGGTGCTCTGTGGTACCACGTTCTTCAGGTTGGTGACAGTTGAAGGGGCAGCATCTCCTGTATCGCAGTCCATTTGCGTGTTGGGGGGGATGTGCGATCGGGAGCGGCTGGCGTCCTTCATCATGGTATCTTCTATGTTGGGTTGTGAAGGCATGGGTTTTGTAGGAGTTGTAGTAGGGGTAGTGTCTATAGTATCCATCGTCGCAACGTCAAGATGGTATTGGGGGTCCAAAAATCTCATGTCTGCGCTCTCTTTTTTAAGGATGAAGATGTTCCCATATTGGGCCTGCCAGGCTCCCGGTGTGGAGTCCAAGGGGATTGGCGAGAGGTTTTCTGCGTCTATCCAATACCAGATGTTATGGTATTTTTTTAGACAACCAGCATGTTTATAGGCGATTGGGAGGGGGGTGGTAAAGTGCAAGATACATTTACTGTGTCCTTGCAGACGTAGGAGGATTTGGTCTTTGCTACTGCCAGGTAGGATCCCAAGGTTGTAGGGTTCATCATGGATAAGGTCGTGCGGGTTTGGGTGTTCCGGATTATAGTCAGGTTGTACGATTCGGTGAAGTATTCCCATCTGGGGGCATTCGGTGTGCATGTAGGCCTGCATCAGCATATTAGTAAAATTCCCCCTGCGAGGGATGAAGTGGTTCGGCCAAACACACAGGTCATTACGGGTTGCCTTGAGTATCCGGTGATGTCCTCTCCCCAAATTTGAATATTTTTTCTGTGTCGACATATGGTCCACCGAGATAGGCATTGATGGCGTGCACTTGGCAGTGGCATCGAATTTGTTTCTCAATGTATGGTAGGATAGCACTCAGGGTTGGGTCTAAGGCAACATCTCCCATATCGCAGTCCATTCGTGTGTTTGGGGGGGAGGTGCGTTGGGGTGAGCTGGTGTCCCTCCATCATGGTATATTCCATGTTGGTTAGCGTAGGCATTGAGTTCGGAGGGGTTGTATCTTTGGTAACAGCCGACGCATTTCCAAGCTGGAATTGGGGGTCCAAAAACCTCATGTCTGCGCTCCTCATCTTTAAGGATGAGGATTTGCCCATATATGGCCTGCCAGGCGCCCGGTGTGGAGTCCAAGGGGATAGGCGAGAGGTTTTCTGAGTCTATCCAATACCAGGTGTTATGGTATTGTTTGAGGCAGCCGGCATGTCCATATGCGGTTGGGAGGGGGGTGGTAAAGTGCAAGATACATTTATTATGTCCTTGTAGACGTTCCAGGATTTGTTTTTTGCTGCTACCAGGTAGGATTCCAAAG
Source organism: Chlamydomonas sp. ICE-L (assembly GCA_013435795.1). Classification (NCBI taxonomy): domain Eukaryota; kingdom Viridiplantae; phylum Chlorophyta; class Chlorophyceae; order Chlamydomonadales; family Chlamydomonadaceae; genus Chlamydomonas; species Chlamydomonas sp. ICE-L. The sequence continues at coordinate 26,849,559 of JACBWV010000223.1, read as the reverse complement.
TTGTAGGACTCATCAGAGGAAAGGTTGTGGGGATTGGTGTGTTCAGGGTTATAATCGGGTTGTGCAATTTGGTGGAGTATGCCCATCTGGGGGCATTCAGTGTGCATGTAGGCCTGCATCAGCAAATTTGAAAAAATTCCCCCTGAGGTGAAGTGAAGCGGCCTAACGTCTCTCCCCAAATTTGATAATTTCCCCTGTGTTGACATGTGGTCCACCGAGGTAGGCATTGATGGCGTGCACTTGGCAGTGGCTTGAGATTTGTTTCTCAATGTATGGTAGGATAGTGCTGAGGGCCGGGATTGTGGGCTGGCCTTGCTGAAGGGGGGTGCGCTTTCCTCCTCTACATGTCGGGTCATGGGGGGGCTGGAGACAGGCATCGATTGCGTATTTTTGAATAAGTTTGTCCCTAGTACAGTTGGGGGCCAGGAGACGTTCTTTATTTTTTTGTGCGTTGCACCGAGGCACCGTCTCTGTAAGGAGACCCTGTAGGCCATCCAGTGTAGCCACGGAAGAATGTTCCAAAGGAGCCACCAAATCAACCGAGTTGATTCCGAATCAAGGGGGTGTGTGTGCCACGTATCCCAGGACAGAGTCAAGTTAATGGCTTTAGTGGTACTATTTGGGATGGGAGAGGTGGGCATGGGGCTGATGTGGTACTGGGGGGTAGTACGCTCTATTACAAATTGAGGTGCCAAGAGGGGTCTCATATGTATATCATACCAGGTAGAGATCCTTCTAAGAACTATTTGGTCCGCCAAGATTTAAAAGGCAAGATCGCATGTAGGCGGGTGCGGATATCATGAGGGAGAGTAGGCCAGGCTGGGGCAGTGCCTGTTCTCCATGAAGGTTGGCATCCCTGCTTGCAAGTGGTGGGGGAGGGCGTGGCTTGGGGTGCAAGGTCCTTCATCTCCTGGAGCCTCCCCTCCAACTGTCCTGCCATACTCCATGGGGGTGTCGTGAGCCCTGGGCCATCTGGGGTGGTAGGTTGTTGGTTGAGGCATAGGTTGGGGGTGGTAGACTCAGGGTACAGGCATAGGGTGGTGGTGGTAGACTCAGGGTAGAGGCATAGGGTGGGGGTGGTAGACTCGGGGTAGAGGCATAGGGTGGGGGTGGTAGACTCAGGGTAGAGGCATAGGTTGGGAATGGTAGACTTAGGGTAGAGGAATAGGTTGGGGTTGGTAGACTCAGGGTAGAGGCATAGGTTGGGGGTGGTAGACTCAGGGTAGAGGCATAGGTTGGGGGTGGTAGACTCAGGGTAGAGGCATGAGTTGGGGGTGGTAGACTCACGGTAGAGGCATGAGTTGGGGGGTGGTTAGACTCACGGTAGAGGCATAGGTTGGGGGTGGTAGACTCAGGGTAGAGGCTTAGGGTGGGGGTGGTAGACTCAGGGTAGAGGCATGAGTTGGGGTGGTAGACCTCACGGTAGAGGCATCGGTTGGGGGTGGTAGACTCAGGGTAGAGAATTTGTTGGGGGTGGTAGAATCAGGGTAGAGGCATAGGTGGGGGTGGTAGACCACTCAGGGTAAAGGCAATCGGTTGGGGGTGGTAGACTCAGGGTGAGGCATCGGTTGGGGGTGGTAGACTCAGGGTAGAGGCATAGGGTGGGGGTGGTAGACTCAGGGTAGAGGCATCGGTTGGGGGTGGTAGACTCAGGGTAGAGGCATCGGTTGGGGGTGGTAGACTCAGGTAGAGGCATAGGTTGGGGGTGGTAGACTCAGGGTAGAGCATAGGGTGGGGGGTTGTAGACTCAGGGTAGAGGCATAGGGTGGGGTTGGTAGACTCACGGTAGAGGCATAGGGTCGGGGGTGGTAGACTCAGGGTAGAGGAATTGGTTTGGGGGTGGTAGACTCAGGGGTAGAGGCATAGGTTGGGGGTTGGTAGACTCGGGGTAGAGGCCAATCGGTTGGGGGTTGTAGACTCAGGGTAGAGGCATAGGGTGGGGGTGGTAGACTCAGGGTAGAGGCCTTTGGTCGGGGTGGTAGACTCAGGTAGAGGCATAGGCTGGGGGTGGTAGACTCAGGGTAGAGGCAAAGGGTGGGGGTGGTAGACTCGGGGTAGAGGCATAGGGTTGGGTGGTAGACTCAGGGTAGAAGCATAGGTTTGGGGGTGTAGACTTAGGGTAGAGGCATAGGTTGGGGTTGGTAGACTCGGGGTAGAGGCATAGGTTGGGGGTGGTAGACTCAGGGTAGAGGCATAGTTTGGGGGTGGTAGACTCAGGGTAGAGGCATGAGTTGGGGGTGGTAGACTCACGGTAGAGGCATAGGTTGGGGGTGTTAGACTCAGGGTAAGAGCCATAGGTTGAGGGTGGTAGACTCAGGGTAGAGGCATGAGTTGGGGGTGGTAGACTCACGGTAGAAGGCATAGGTCGGGGGGTGGTAGACTCAGGTAGAGGAAATTGGTTGGGGTGGTAGACTCAGGGTAGAGCATGAGTTGGGGGTGGTAGAATCACGGTAGAGGCATAGGCTGGGGGTGGTAGACTCAGGGTAGAGGCATAGTTGGTGGTGGTAGACTTATGGTAGAGGAATAGGTTGGGGTTGGTAGACTCGGGGTAGAGGCATAGGTTGGGGGGTGGTAGACTCAGGGTAGAGCATAGGTTGGGGGTGGTATACTTAGGGTAGAGGCATGAGTGGGGTGGTAGACTCACGGTAGAGGCATAGGTTGGGGGTGGTAGACTCAGGGTAGAGGAATTGGTTGGGGGTGGGTAGACTCAGGGTAGAGGCATAGGGTGGGGGTGGTAGACTCAGGGTAGAGGCATAGGTTGGGGGTGGTAGACTTATGGTAGAGGAATAGGTTGGGGTTGGTAGACGCGGTTAGAGGCATTGGTGTGGGGTGGTATACTCAGGGTAGAGCATAGGTTGGGGTGGAAAACTCAGGGTAGAGGCATAGGTTGGGGTGGTAGACTCAGGGTAGAGGCATAGTTGGTGTGGGAGACTCAGGGTAGAGCATAGGGTGGTGTGGTAGACCTCCGGGTAAGGCATAGGTTGAGGGTGGTAGACTGTATGGTAGAGAATAAGGTTGCGTGGGTGGTAGACGCGGGGTAGAGGCATAGTTGGGGGGTGTTGAACTCAGGGTAGAGGCATAGGTTTGGGGGTGGTAGAGCGTAGGTGAGCATGAGGGGGGGTGGTAGACTCACGGTCGAGGCATAGGTGGGGGTGGTAGACTCATTAGAGGCATCGTTGGGGTGGTAACTCAGGGTAAGGGCATGAGTTGGAGGGTGGGTAACTCACGGTAGGGCATAGGCGGGGGTGTAGACAGGGTAAGGAATTGGTTGGGGGTGGTAGAGCTCAGGGTAGAGGCATAAGGGGTTGGTAGACTCAGTGAGGCATACGGTTGGGTGGTGACTCCAGGGTAGAGGCTAGGGTGGGGGTGGAGACTCAGGAGGGTAGGAAGGCCTGAGGTCGGGTGTCACTAGGTAGAGGCATAGGCTGGGGTGGGTAGACTCCAGGGTAGAGGCATAGCCTGGTGTGGTAGACCTCGGGGTAAGAGCATGTGTGGGGTGGTAGTCGGTAGAAGCAATGGTTATGGGTGGTAGACTTAGGTTAGGGAAAGGTTGGGGTTGGTAGACTCGGGGTAGAGGCATAGGTTGGGGGTGGTAGACTCAGGGTAGAGCATAGGTTGGGTGGTGGTAATGATCAGAGGTCGATGCATGCGTTTGGGGTGGTGGACTCACGTAGAGGCATAGGTTGGGGTGGTAGTCGCAGGGTAGAGGCTAGGGTGGGGGTGGTAGACTCAGGTAGAGGCATGAATTGGGGTGGTTAGGAATCAAGGTAGAGGGGCAATAGGTCGGGTTGTAGACTCAGGGTAGAGGAATTGGTTGGGGGTGGTAGACTCAGGGTAGAGGCATGAGTTGGGGGTGGTAGACTCACGGTAGAGGCATAGGGTGGGGAAGGTAGACTTAGGGTAGAGGCATAGGGTGGGGGTGGTAGACTTATGGTAGAGGAATAGTTTGGGTTTGGTAGACTTGGGGTAGAGGCATAGGTTGGGGGTGGTAGACTCAGGGTAGAGGCATAGGTTGGGGGTGGTAGACTTAGGGTAGAGGCATGAGTTGGGGGTGGTAGACTCACGGTAGAGGCATAGGTTGGGGGTGGTAGACTCAGGGTAGAGGCATAGGGTGGGGGTGGTAACTCAGGTATAGGCATGAGTTGGGGGTGGTAGACTCACAGTAGAGGCATAGGTCGGGGGTGGTAGACTCAGGTAGAGGAATTGGTTGGGGTGGTAATACTCAGGGTAGAGGCATAGGGTGGGGGTGGTAGACTCAGGGTAGAGGCATCGGTTGGGGTGGTAGACTCAGGGTAGAGGCATAGGTTGGGGGTGGTAGACTCAGGGTAGAGGCCTTGGTCGGGGTGGTAGACTCAGGGTAGAGGCCTTGGGTCGGGGTGGTAGACTCAGGTAGAGGCATAGGGTGGGGGTGGTAGACTCGGGGTAGAGGCATAGGGGTGGGGTGGGGGTAGTAGACCTCAGGTAGAGGCATAGGTTGGGGGGTGGTAGACTTAGGGTAAGAGGATAGGTTGGGGTTGGTAGACACAGGGTGAGGCATAGGTTGGGGGTGGTAGACTCAGGGTAGAGGCATGAGTTTGGGGGTGGTAGACTCACGGTAGAGGCATAGGTTGGGGGTGGTAGACTCAGGGTAGAGGCATAGGGTGGGGGGGGTAGACTCAGGGTAGAGGCATAGGTTGGGGGTGGTAGACTCAGGGTAGAGGCATGAGTTGGGGGTGGTAGACTCACGGTAGAGGCATAGGTTGGGGGTGGTAGACTCAGGGTAGAGGCATAGGGTGGGGGTGGTAGACTCAGGGTAGAGGCATGAGTTGGGGGTGGTAGACTCACGGTAGAGGCATAGGTCGGGGGTGGTAGACTCAGGGTAGAGGAATTGGTTGGGGGTGGTAGACTCAGGGTAGAGGCATAGGGTGGGGGTGGTAGACTCAGGGTAGAGGCATCGGTTGGGGGTGGTAGACTCAGGGTAGAGGCATAGGTTGGGGTGGTAGACTCAGGGTAGAGGCCTTGGGTCGGGGTGGTAGACTCAGGGGTAGAGGCTAGGCCGGGGGTGGGTGACTCAGGGTAGAGGATAGGCTGGGTGTGGTAGACTCGGGGTAGAGGCATAGGGTGGGGGTGGTAGACTCAGGGTAGAGGCATAGGTTGGGGGTGGTAGACTTAGGGTAGAGGAATAGGTTGGGGTTGGTAGACTCGGGGTAGAGGCATTGGTTGGGGGGTGGTAGACCAGGGTAGAGGCATAGGTGGGGGTGGTTAGACTCGAGGTAAGCTGAGTTGGGGGTGGGAACTCAACGGTAGAAGGCATAGTTGGGGGTGGAGAGACTCAGGGTAGAGGCATAGGGTGGGGGTGGTAGACTCAGGGTAGAGGCATGAGTTGGGGGTGGTAGACTCACGGTAGAGGCATAGGTCGGGGGTGGTAGACTCAGGTTAGAGGAATTGGTTGGGGGTGGTAGACTCAGGGTAAAGAGGCATGAGTTGGGGGTGGTAATACTCACGGTAAGGCATAGGGGTGGGGAAGGTAGAACTCAGGGTAGAGGCATAGGGTGGGGGTGGTAGGAATTATGGTAGAGAATAGGGTTGGGTTTGGTAGACTCGGGGTAGAGGCATAGGTGGGGGTGGCAGCTCAGGGTAGAGGCAATAGGTTGGGGGTGTAGACTAGGTAGAAGGCATGAGTTGGGGGTGGTAGAAGACGCACGGTAGAGGCATGGTTGGGGGTGGAGACTCAGGGTAGAGGCATAGGGTGGGTGGTAGACTCAGGGTAGAGGCATGAGTTGGGGGTGGTAGACTCACGGTAGAGGCATAGGTCGGGGGTGGTAGACCAGGGTGAGGAAATTGGTTGGGGGTGTGAACTCAGCTCAGGGTAGAGGCATAGGTTGGGGGTGGTAGACTCAGGGTAGAAGGCATCGGTTTGGGGGTGGTAGAATCAGGGGTAGAGGCAATAAGGTTTGGGGGTGGTAAGACTCGGGTAGAAGGTCCTTGGGTCGCGGGATGTAGACCCAGGGTAGAGGCCATAGGCTGGGTGTGGTAGACTAGGGAGAGGCTAAGGGTGGGGGGTGGTAGACTCGGGGGTAAGGCATAGGGTGGGGGTGGTAAGACTCAGGTAGAGGGCATAGGGTGGGGGTGGTAGACTTAGGGTAGAAGGAATAGGTGGTGTTTGTAGACACAGGGTAGAGGCATAGGTTGGGGGGTGGTAGACTCAGGGTAAGGAGAGTTTGTGGTGGTAGACGCACGGTAGAGGCTAGGTTTGGGGTTGTAGACTCAGGGTAGAGGCATAGGGTGGGGTGTAGACTCAGGGTAGAGGCAAGAGGTTGGGGGTGGGAGACTCAGGGTAGAGGCATGAGTTGGGGGTGGTGACTCACGGTAAGAAGGCATAGGTTGGGGGTGGTAGACTCAGGGTTAGAGGCATAAGGGTGGGGTGTAGACGCAGGGTAGGAGGCAATGAAGTTGGGGGTGTAGACTCAACGGTAGAGGCGATAGATCGGGGGTGGTTTGACGCAGGGTAGAGGAATTGGTTGGGGGTGGTAGACTCAGGGTAGAGGCATAGGGTGGGGGTGGTAGACTCAGGGTAGAGGCATCGGTTGGGGGTGGTAGACTCGGGGTAGAGGCATAGGGTGGGGGTGGTAGACTCAGGGTAGAGGCCTTGGGTCGGGGTGGTAGACTCAGGGTAGAGGCATAGGCTGGGGGTGGTAGACTCAGGGTAGAGGCATAGGGTGGGGGTGGTAGACTCGGGGTAGAGGCATGGGTGAGGGTGGTAGACTCAGGGTAGAGGCATAGGGTGGGGGTGGTAGACGTAGGGTAGAGGCATAGGTTGGGGTTGGCAGACTCGGGGTAGAGGCATAGGTTGGGGTGGTAGACTCAGGGTAGAGGCTGGGTGGGGGTGGTAGACTCAGGGTAGAGGCATGTGTTGAGGGTGGTAGACTCACGGTAGAGGCATAGGTTGGGGGTGGTAGACTCAGGGTAGAGGCAATAGGGTGTGGTGGTAGACTCGGGTGAGCAATGAGTTGGGGGTGGTAGTCTTCCACCCCCAAAACGGTGAGGCCATAGGTCGGCGGGGGGTGGTAGACTCAGGGAGAGGAAGTAGGTGGGGGGGTAGACTCAGGGTAGAGGCATGAGTTGGGGGTGTAGACTCAGGGTAAGGCATCGGTTGGGGGTGGTAGAACTCGGGTAGAGGCATAGGGTGGGGTTGTAGACTCATGGTAGAGGCCTTGGGTCCGGGGTGGTAGACTCAGGGTAGAGGCATGGGCTGGGTGTAGACTCAGGGTAAGAGCATGGGTGGTGTGGTGACTCAGGGTAAGAGGCCTTGGGTAGGGGTGGTAGACTCAATGGTAGAGCCTAGGTTGGGGTTGGTAGACCTCAGGGTTCAAGGCACATAGGTTGAGGGTTGGTGGTAGAAACAGGGAGAGGAAATAGCGTGGGGTGGGTAGGATCAGGGTAGGTAGAGCATAGGTTGGGTTGGTAGATCGGGTAAGAGAGGCATAGGTGTGGGGGTGGCTATTTGTCGGTGGTAGGACGCAGGTTCGTAGAGGCCTAGGGTGGGGGTGTGGTAGACTCAGGGTAGAGGCATAGGTTGGGGGTGGTAGACTCCGTACCTGGAAAGTACTCAAGTCCACTCAGGCTTTTGAGGAGTCCAAGCCCGCCGTGGCTCTCCATAGTGATGGATCTGAGCAAGTTAAAAGGGGAAAAAACGGATTGAGTGTTGGGTAGTAAACCAGTTGAGGGCATGAAGATGAGATAAAGGGGGCTCTGGCTGCTGGTCGAGAAGGACGTGGGTCTAACATCTCTAGAGTTAAGGTGATGGTTGCATATAAGGTGATGGTTGCATATAAGGTGATGGTTGCATATATGATCAGTGACAGCGGGCAGGCTAGGCAACGACAGCAGTCTCTCGAGGGTATGATCGTGTTGTCGGCGGCCATTTTGTACGGTCCAGGGATGATGATAATAATTATTGATGGTGTGTGGCAGGCAGGTAAGATCGTGGCTCCTATGAGTTTGATAGGTAGCTCGAGACTTGTCGTGAGCATGAGGTTGATCGGGGAGTGAGATTTGGAGCCCCGTAGGGCGAGACGCATCGTATTGGTTATGGTTAGTGTTAGGATAGAAAGCAGAAAGGGGCATGTGCCTGTGAGCAGAAGTTGAGTAAGGGAAGAGAGCAGCGTAAGAGAAGAGAGCAGCGTGTTGAGTGAGCATCAGGGTCGTGTTGCTAGGATAGCGGGAGGCACACTGGAGAGAAACGGGGTGGAGAGGAGCGCATTGACTCCTACTATCCGCGTAAATCTGATTCCGCTTAGCTTTGAGGTCGCAGATTGGGGACCAACCTGTGCTTCCGTTCTCCTGGCTATGAAATCGGTGCGTGGGGTAACAGAGCGCGTGGGGGGTGTTTTCGAAAGTGGATTGGTATTGTCGAGTGGATTTGAAAAACTGGCAGAAATTAGCAGGGTCCATGAATTGATTGGCGCCGCGAACAGTGGTTGTCAAGGGTCGGCAATAAGAGGCGTTAAGCCCCAGGGTGCTCCAGTTCATATGGTGACTGGCAGCGTCCCGATTTGAAAGAGCAGGTGTCTGTCCTGGAGTCCTGCATGGGGGAAAAGGGGATTCGTTAGTGAGTTTCTCGATTGCATGGAGCCTTCGCTCCTGGCAGCGACCATCAAGAATGCGCCATGGATGTGCGCTTCGCATCCCCCCCTGTTGGGAAGTCCAGGGAGAGGCGCATTCTGTCCGGTAGTGCATACTTTCGGCTGCCCAGAGTTGCAGCTCGCTACCAAAGTAACCGTCTACCACCCTGCGACCACAGAAGTTGCTGCGAGTCGCGTCAGATTTTGTAGACGGCGACTTAGATAGCAGCATTGCCTCTGCGAAAGCATGAGCTCCTGTTTGGTTGCTGTTTCGGGAAGAGTTGACCGAAACTGCTTGGAACAGAGAGCAGGTGGAAGCATTCGATAGCGCAGACGCAGGAGAATGCGAATATGCTACGCGAATGCTAAGAAGGAAAATGAGCAGCGAGAAAGTTACATCGGAAGTTCGAATGTTGAGAAGTCAATGGAAAGCAGGGAGAGCACTAAGTGGATTAGACAGTTTAAAGACTTGTTCAGATCATGGTATAAATAAATAAATACGGTGTTATGCCTTATTACAACGCGTGAGGTTGAGGGGGCCAGCCCACTTGCTTGCACTGGGGCTAACCACCGATAGGGGGGAGGGGGGGGGGGGGGGGGGGGGCTTTATCCGCATAAAGGATTTTTTGGGGCCTGTTCCATATGTTGTCTGCACGCGGCAATGTACTGGAAGGAGAAAGTGGGAATGATGTAATGATCTTGACTTTATAGGGGTTGGGCAACTCCGTTTTGCCTGTGTCAGGGATAGCTGTCTGTTGCCTCTCTGTCGTTCCTGTCTGATATAGGGCGATATGCTGAATTCCCTAGCCCAGACTCAGGTGCTCCTGGCGAGAATCGAAACGCCGACCTCCCAATTGTAAGATATTTTCGTGGACCACAGGACCACACCTACACAAAATAAGGAAATTGTTACGTAGGCAGCAGAGCCCGAACATTGTCTGAGCAGCTGGGCGTTTCGCCTCTTAGCACGATGTATGATCGATAATTGGAGAGAGGATATTGTTACATACCCTCTTTCTCTATCAGCAAAAATCAATGCTAAGACTGAACAGCGCCGGGGCAGCTGGACAGTTTTATAACAGTGAGGGTTTGGGCAACATACCCCTCAGAACCTGGTCCAGGAGGTAACAATGGAAAAAAAATACAAGGGGCTCATGTCCTAGCATTGAAACAACACCGCCCTAAAGTCGGACTCGAGAAACCACCCGCCGTCATCCGGCAGCAGGGCTCGAACTCCGGTGGCCGAAGCCTTAACCACCGGGTCTGGACCATACCGCCCTCCAAACTGGGCTGGGTAACAATAAAAGAAAGATTACAAGGGGCTCATGTCCTAGCAGTGAAACAACACCGCCCTAAAGTCGGACTCGAGAAACCACCCGCCATCTTCCGGCAGCGGGGCTCGAACTCCGGTGGCCAAAGCCATAACCAGTTAACCACCGGGTCTGGACCATCCCGCCCTCCAGACTGGGCAAATAATTTGATAACATGAAGTGTGAAGAAGATGAGAAGATTACAATGGCCACTTATCCTGGAAGTGTGCGTTCTCAAAATCTATACCCCCTAGAATGGGTTAATTGTCAACAGCCCACACAGCTTCAAGGGTCTCAGACCCTGTCTCCAGGCTCAGATGGGTAGAGCGCAGGTCTCATATAACGATGAAGCAATCTTGAGGTCGCCAGTTCAATCCTGGCTGGGTTATTACTCATAGCTATGATTTTTGGAGGAAGGGAGATAGCGTGAGGACTCGTACTCAACAGCACACGGTAAACTTTACGCCAGCACGATATATCCCGGCAATCACGCTATAAAGTACGAAAATCCCGAATATCGTACGATGCAAGTATATATAATTATCGTACGGTACACGATATAATGAATGTAGTACGATACAAAGCTTGACAGCCCTATATATGTCAGACTCACATTGTCAGAGTTAGATGACCGGTTGGTCAGTCTCACTGACAGTGGCGTGTCCACATGTATGAAGACGTGGATATAGCCGCTATCCTAAACCCGTAACCTACTATGTATGAACAGTCCGGAGGCGCTCTTAGCGCCTCCCTTCGTGTAAGCATTGCCCGAGTCTACATATCTCTGTACCTCTCTCCACCCAACGGTGTCATTCTCTCAGTATACAGCACTCACATATATGATATATTACAAGACAGTACATGTATAGCTGTGGCTAGCGGACATGCATATGGATCCAAGCAACACATTAGGGACGGGCTTTTTGCACAATCTAGGAAGGAGTAACTATCACATAATGCATTTATGTTTTACGGTATGTGGACTCCACATTGTGGAGTGTGATCATTTAGCTTCAAGGGGACAGGAATCGCGAGGTGCGTGGCTAACCCAAGCTTTGGATTTAAGTTTACGCAGCAAGCCCCTTCATTTTTGTTAACATTAGGGATTTTCCCCTCAAAAGGGCTAGCTAGCATCTAGTTAAGAGACCAGTTGGTGGTTGGCCTCCGTTCAAGCAAACGGGCTGCCCCCCTCAACCTTCCACCTCGTTATAAGACGTACTATGTATGTATTCAATTAAAGATACCAGTTGCCACCAGAGGGTCTAGAGGGACAAATGACGCAACACCAAGTGACTGTCAGCGTGAACTACTGGGTCACGAGTGGCTAGCGTGATGGGCCCATAACCTGTCAACGGAGCACGGGCAATGATCGAAAGGAAACAGAAATACGCTCCTCCCGGAACATGCATTATTGTCAGCGTGAACTGCTGGGTCACGAGTGCCTAATTGGTATCTGATCAGATACCAAGAAGGCACTCGTGTCCTAGTAGTTCACGCTGACAGTGACCAAGCAGATTAATTCGGACGTCGAAATAGAATATTTGAAGGACTGTACGTCCAAGCTTCAGGTTAGGCCAACATTCGGTGTTTTTATTTTGGGCTGGCAGCTTGCAGCAGCTTCTAGGCAGCTCCCGGAGCCACGTGCTGAGCTAGGCCGTAAGTGATTTGCAGCACTGGAAAGCTGACGAGGTTCTACTCAGCTTCCAGGTGCTGTAGCTTTGACTGAATAGCCAGCCGGGGCAGCTGTCTATAATTCTTATGCGCAACCGAAATCAGAAAAGCAGCATCTATTGCTTCTGAAAGCTGATATGACAGGCATCCCAATGCAGCTGACAGCTTTGGGCTCGGCGCAGTCGCTGGCTAATGGAGCTGGGTGGAAGCTGCTACATGTGGCCCACAAATGAAACCGTGAAGATAATTATATTATACCATGCTCTGTTAATAATTTAATATATATTTTATAATATATAGCTAGCTAGCTTCAGCGTTGGCCCAAGGACAGGGAAAGGGAGCTGCCTATATGCTGCTACGTGTAGCCCCAAAAATAAACAGTGATTATATTCCACAAACTGGGGTTATTGCCCACAGCACAAGCAGATGCCACATCTAACACATATTTGGATACCAAGACCAAGGTTTGACCAAGTTTAGGGTTTAACTTTAGGGTTTTAGTTTAGGGAAGCACATCGGCTCTTGTGCAAGCATGACAAGCAGCGAGACAGAATTTGACATGACAGGCATTCCAATGCAGCTGCAAGCTTTGGGCTTGCCACAGCCGCTGGCTAATGGAGCTGCTGCATACTAATGAAACAAGGAGGTGTACGTCTGGAGGCTACACCATCCCTTTCTAGTTCTCGTCGTTGTTTTGTTTCAACTTCCCTTTTGGGGATGCCAGGATGGTTACCTTCCCTTATGTCCTGACCTCCTCTTTGGGATGTCAAGATAGTTTCAAATTTCCAATTGTTCTAATAGCTCTAAATTTTCTAAATTGTTTCAAACAACTTCATACTTCCAAGCTAAAATGCGCAGGACCTGCCAACACTAGCTATCATCGACTGTTTTCAATTTTCCGGGTGGGAAGTAGCCTCTCTTTGCTTGTTTCAATCATCTTTGTTGAAGTTTAAATGTGGGACCTCGCCAACACTAGCTATCATCAACTGTTTTCAAATTTTGGCGGAGCCCCCTCTTCCAGGGGGCGGGAGCCCCCATGTTTCCCCATTTGTCCGTCCGACCGACCATCTACCCGACCATCCATTCGTCTGACCGGGATGAAGCCTGACACGTCAGCCAACGGTCTCGTAACTAACTCGCTTCCGTTGCCACCTGTCGCTCCGCCGCGATCACTCCCCGCCATTTTTTAGCGTCCCAGGCGACCCTGCATAGAACTTGTCCGGTGGGAGGCAGCCCCTCTTTGTTTCACAAGCCATTCACAAGCCAGTCAGGGCATCAGCACCGATTTGCACGCATGGTCAAGCAGAGGAAGGGCAGGTAGGAAAACACTGCTTGAAGCCTGTGCCCAAATCAAGCTTTCTCAAAAGCGAGGCCAGGTCATGATCGTGCAAAGGAGGCCCCCCCAATGCGATTCCTCCTAGAACCGAGGCCAATTCAACCCAGAAAACATGGATGTCTGGATCATCTCCCAAGCGTGTCTTGTTTCTGTCGTTGGATTCAACACAAGCATATTCCAGACTGCCCGAGTGGCCCCACAGAGAATCAAGCTTAAACCAGCTTTCTCCGATGATTCTCTCGTGAGGCAGCAGCTCTTCACCGCAGCCTACGGTGAATGTGTCATCACAACGAAGGGTGGTGTTGTCACCACAACTACAGGTGGAGTTGTCACCATAACTGAGGATGGATTCGTCACCACAACTAAGGGTAAAGCTGTCACCACAACCGAGGATGGAGCTGTCACCACAACTAAGGGTGGAGTTGTCACCACTACCAAGGGTGGAGTTGTAACCATAACCAAGATTGAATGTGTCACCACTACCAAGGGTGGAGTGGTCACCACAACTAAGGGTGGATTTGTCACAACTACCAAGGGTGAAGCTGTCACCACAACCGAGGGTGAAGCTATTACCACCATACATATTTTTCGTAGGTCCAGGGACTATTGGATCCCAAGCACTAAGACCAGTTTCCATCTGCTCTTCATGGGCAAACAGCAGGGAATCCACTTTGGAGCGATGGTACTGACCATGTTGTTGGTGGTGGTGATGATCTTGCATTAGGTCTGGATGACAAGTGTCGCGCGCCGTCTTCTCCAGTCCTTCAGATAGGGGCAGCGTAGGCAGATAGTCCGGAATGATCATATCCTGTACATTCCCAATCACGCCCTGATTGTTGAATTGCGCAATGTATACACTTCCCATAGCTGTGTCATCTCAATAGGGGAGGGGCACTCTGTGAGAAGAGCAGTCACTCGTGTCCATCCAGAGTGAGCTTGTATCACCTTTGGAAGGTCGCAACCAATCGGCACCACTAACCCCCTTCACCTGGACAGACTGCTCCAGTAGAGAGGTATTCTTATTCCACGAGGCTGGGGTGGAAGGCTAAAATGCTGGCCCTTGGTTGGTACAGTCAGTACGGCTGAGGTCTGTGCGTTCATAAGTATCCGAGAGACAGGCAGGCCACCTGGTGCCAGTCAGTGAGCTCTGCACAAGGCTTTCACTGTCACTTCCAGTGTGGTGCCCTGAGATGAGACCAGAAGTGGCATTCGTGTTCATGGCAACAGCCTGCGTCATCCTCTGCATCTGCCAACCGATGGGGAGGGGAGGGGGGGGGGGGGGGGGGGGGAAGGGGGGGGCTCTGGCCAAGCCACCAGCTGCTAGTCCTGTGAGGTCACCTGGAAAAGGTTGGGGTGATCCACCACCGCACCAGGGTGACCTCCAGAATTCATAATATTCCCATGGAAAGATGGAAGGAAGGGAAGTGGAGGATCAGCTTGACAAGTTGCAGTCTCCACCTGGCTCTCCTTGATAGTGCCACGCCTTGGATGAACGTCGGTGGGATGAACCTGAGGGGGGACACTCAGAAGTTGTACAGATCTTCGACCTGCAATAGGCGTGGGGGTGTAAGCAATTCTCTGCTGCCGAGAAATCCTCTGGACGCTGTCAGCAGGGTTTACCCCATTCTGGACATCGCCTGAAGCACCAGACATCAGTGGGTCTTGTGGAGGGTAGGAACGTGACACAGGCAGAGTCCATCCCCTTGCGCCTTCTGCTGTGGTGGGCAGCGTGATGTCGGAGGGCGGTTGCCTTCGCGGCAAACCAAGAGGTAGCACCTGCTGCTGCTGAGACCCTTCTGGATCTCTAGCTCCTATCGGATCGTAGCTACCACGAGCTGCAACAGCTCCTGGGGAAACAGGGGGGAAACGGGAGGGAAACGGGGGGGTTCGAACCCCCCCAGAAGGTCGCGGTACACAGGCGGGGTGCGGGTCTGATCAGTACGAAGTTGCCCCCAATCGTTAGACCACAGCCGAGAGCGTGCTTGGCTGTGGACTAGTGGAACCTCTGGGTAATCTGTCTCCCTCCCGGGACATGCATTATTGTCAGCGTGTACTACTAAGACACGAGCGCATCATTGGCATCTGATCAGATGCCAATGATGCGCTCGTGTCTTAGTAGTACACGCTGACAGTGGGCAAGGTCGGTCCAGATGTGGGCAAGGTCAACTGACCATCGCAGTGGGCGAGGCGGTGAATTTGCGCTTGGTTGCACTTGCTAGCATGGGAGCGATTCATGATTGTCTGGCTGGGAGAGAGATCACTCTCATGCATGGGAGGCCGAGAAGCTCGCAGCTGGAATAGCGCTTATCAGCTTAAGGGAGTACATAAATAGTCACCAAGTCATAAAACGCGTGAGAGCACCGCTATACATGCTGATAGCGCTCGGAGGTTGACGTACAAGAATTGCGCCTGCATTCTCGTGCGGTCTGGACACAGACTGAAGATCTTCGAACGGCCTCACAGATTTCAGAGAATGCAAATCCTGAAGGACTGCAAAAGGGGTGCGAACATGTACGGAATAAGCAGATATGAATTGGAATATACGAAGAAAAAAGCCATGGCGTGAAGACGCGCACTAAAACAGATTGGCGCTGGTCTACACTTTGTCAGAGAGGGATTGGCAAAGGGGTGGGAAGAGCCTCCGACTTATAGAAGGGCCGGAAGGGGTGACAAGCGAAGCAGCTGATAACAAATCACGTCGTACACCCGAACGAGTACGGCGATAGCAGGAAGGGATTATAGCCAGGTTACTACATGAAGCGCGCTATTGCGCGCTACCGCACAAGGTGTCGGAGCCCGACTGCGCGATTGACGCAATTTTTGTACCCCCTCTAATTTCCGTTTTCAGTTGAGTCAAAAGCGCGACCCCAAAGGAGGCAGTTGTGTTACTAGCTCAACCCAAATGACACAAGGTAGCACCCTGATACGAACTCTCCTCCTTAATTATGACCCACCAGGCTGTTGCTGAGCGTGAGGCATTCGCGAAAGCAGGAGCTGATCCTGCGGAGGAAGACAGTGGAAGACAGGGGACGTTGAGACTCAGGATCAGGCACGCGGAGCGAAGGAGGAGGGCAATGAAAGTGGCCATGCCTACCCAGACTGAGCACAATGCTTTGCTCTACTGCAGATGGAACTCAGTGATAATGTGCACTCCGGTTACGACTTCGGTGAATGAATTTATGGCAATGTTTGGCAATGTTTCTCAACCAAAACCTCCATTGTCGTTAGAAAACCCCGTTTCGGAGCAGTACACGGTGGGGTGTACAGAATTTGAAACCCACCAACGACTCGCTGGATTTAGTTGGGTGGTTGAAGACTCAGCCAGTGGCAGTGGCTCAACAGTCAACAGTTCAACACAGGAGTCCTGCGGGTGCGAGTGCCTGGATTGTTGGCAGGCCATACCGTATGTTGCGCATATAATGGCAAATGATTTGGCAAACGACCATTTGCCAACGTCGTTTCAGCACGTAAGTGATCCGGTCCCAGGTCACCGGCGTTTGCCAAGTTACACCAATCACGCTTTTAACCGCCTCAAGTGTACTCAGAAGGGGCAGAAGCACGTCAAAGGCTTGGGACTGCACGACGGAGCGTCTGGTGATGGTGATGTGCAGCTTGCAAGAGTGGGGCAGCCCGTGGTTAACTACAATTAGTAACTGGGACTTTGTTGTTTTCACTGTAAAAGTTGGTTATTAAATGCAACCCTTGGCTGGGTTGGCATGACCCCAAGCTGGGTTGTCAGAATTATTTGAGCTAAGGATGTGTAGCTTGTAGCAGTGGGACAGCCTGTGGTAAATGCAATAAATACAATAAGTAATTAGTACTTCTGGCAGGAGTGAGGATGACCAGCCCACTGAAGATAGTGACAAGGAGTTGGATAGTGTCCAGGAGTTGGATGCCGGTGCATAGCTACTTGGCTGCAAGGAGTGCACCTTTGCACGCACAGGACGCCTATCTTGCAAGAAATGATTTAAATTGTTCTGATTTAATTAATGTTTCTGGCATGAGTACCGTGCTAACCTCTGCTCCTGATTTGCAGTTAATGCTTCCTTGATTTAATTGATTTTCTTTCTTCCTGATTTAATTGGTACACCGTTAGCCAGGCAGAGCCCTGATTTGGATCATTTCTTTTCCAGACTATGACCAAGAGGAACTGTTTTTTAACGCATTCCCAAGCAACCTACTTTTAAACATGGAAGAAGGAAATGCAACAAGCAAATTGGAGCTTTGCCAAATGTTTCCAAGTCAAAATTTGAGCAAGTCACAGACTCAAACCCTTTGCCAAATTAGTTTGCCACACATTTGTGAACCATGAAATAAGGTTAAAAACCACATTTGCCAATGTTTATTCTTGCCATTGCTTGTTTTTCAACTACGCGGTCGTCCGGTCGAACAACTTACAGACAGGTTACGGTGTACCCAAGTACTACTTATTTATTGAATAAGTGCGCAAGTGGTTATTTGTTTTTCAATCTCGCAGTTTGGTAACACAACGTACATCAGTACTGCAGTTCAACTCACTGGGCTGTAATTTTGCAATCTAAGAGTTCTTACTCGTAATAGTACCATTGGTAGCATCCGGATGACAACGATTGGTCGCAGGCTCGAGCCCGCTTCCGAACGGTGTGACAGATAACGATCCGTCACCTGCGCTACCTCGAGGTGGTGACGACTTCCCCGAGGACGGGGACCTGACGTGACCTGTCGGACGGTTCGAACCGTTCACCAGGTCCGCACCTTACGTCCGCGCCCTACACGCGCCCTTCAGACGGTCCGAGGACTCCGGAAGTCTAAACTCGAATAGACGGGTTTATCGTTAAACCACGGGAGAATGTATGAGACTTAAGCCCGAAGCTTAACTCTCTAGGCCAGAAAACAGAGAGGTTCAATTCCTTTCTCTCCTGATACTTTATATCAAGCTAAGACGTCTTTCAGACGTCACATTTGGTTTACGGAGCCTGATCTCTTTTTTTCACGCTGGCCCACCCCCCCACCTATCCGCAGATCAACGCCCTCTTCAGTGGACTTACTTTCCGGACCCTCGCTGGACACTGCACCCACCCAACCGTCCGCCCCGCTTCTTGGAACAGAGGCTCTCCTACCTCGAGGCTACTCCCCGTCGGTAAGAAGTCGTGATGCCTCTGCCTGCCCTCGAAAAAACCCCATTGGACGGGCCATGATAATATGCCTTTGATACCTGTTGCGCTACGCTTGTCCCTTGTTCCGTTGCAGCAGCGAATACTCGTTCCTTGTTCCGTTTCCCGTCCCCACTCACGCCCCGAATTACACCTCCCATGCTTTCGCCTCTGGTCACCGGCCACCCTCTGGGTCCCCAGGACGGGCCTGACCCGACAACGGCTCACGACAACATACCCTGAACTTGTAGCCTGCAGGTTGGGTCGAAACGAGCTCTTCGAAATTGCAGAACGCAACGCCCTTGGGCTACTGTCCACCAGCAATTCACAAGTGAAGTGAACGCACCTCCAGCTGAGACGGGGCTCGTGTCCACCAGCAAAGTGAACGCAGCTCGAGCTGAGATTGTTCAATTGGGAATCGTTCAACTTCCGGAAATCCCATGCGAAACGAATTCAGGTCCTTCGACAGGACACCTCGTTTGTTTGCCCCATCACTGGCGGCATCCCTGAAATCCTCACGCGGACACCGAGTGTCTCCCGCTGAACTCCTCTTCAGTAGACGATGCAGAACACGAAGGGACAACCGAATGGTCCTAACCCGAAACATCAGTTCTTAGAACGCCCCCCGGCCTCGAAGGAAGCGTCCGTGACAGCTCGGAATTGAAAGTTGGATCGGGGTGGGCAAGCAGAGGAGCGTTGGTAAGGCTTTCGTTTATAGCGTTGAAGGCACTTCGACAGTCTTGGGTCCAGGCCGCCCCAAAACCTGATCCGCAGTCCGGCGTTCGTTACCCAAGGGCTTGCAGCCAGCGTTGGTATTTAAATACCAATCCACGGGTCGTGTCGATTTTTCAATCGCGGTCAGAGGGGGTGCGAGTGCGGGGTATCCTTAGTGGAACGGTTGTACATGCTTCGAGCAGGTCGGAGTCGGGCAGGCGTGACTGCCTGACGTGCGTTTTGTTGACTCGATTGCCATCCCCCGAGAGCACGTGGCCGAGATACTTCACTTCGGGAGTTCGGGTTGGAGAATCGGCC
>JACBWV010000223.1:26598339-26825975 GCA_013435795.1 Chlamydomonas sp. ICE-L | reverse complement strand
ACCACAACACATCCCACACACAACATCACACACCCACACAACTCTCATTTTGATGCCCTACGTCCTCAAGCCAGTGGGCTGGTTTGTGCATGCTAGGCTTTAAAAAACCAGCTTCCTTACCTAGCCTAAAGGTAGATTCCTTATGACCGCCCTTACATTTCTGACCTTGCAGCTCCCTTACAGGGGGCGGGTCTGTGTCCCATGGACTTGATACCCTTCTTCCTTAAACCTGAATGGTAGATTCCAAATGACCGCTCTTATTTTTCTGACCTTGTAGCTCCCTTCCAGTAGGAGGGTATGCTTCAGACCCTGTTGGCCCTATAGTGAGCGTGGGCTGCTGGGGTCTGTGCCCTATATAAAATATACATAATTGAGAATCGGACCCCTCTTTAGTGAGGGGGGAAATAAATAAATAAACCCCTGGAGGGGCGTGGTGTGAAGGGGACTCTCCTGAACACCGCAGCTGGGGAATGTCACCATCTTAGTGAGGGTATTTGAAGTGTAAATTTAGTCCACTAGTAATAGCATTACCTTGTGGGGCGTGATCAAAGTCAACAGAGGTCATTCTATATGTCGATTCCCGACCTTCCTCCTCTCTCCTTCCCACTCCCCACCCCCCCACTTTCTTCCCCCCCCCCCCCCCCCCCCCCCCCCCCCCCCCCCCCCCCCTGGCATCCACCTAGCAGTGACTCATGAACTGCGTGATGATTACATCTGGTGGGGCGTGGTATTAAGGCAGCCCCGTCTTATGGCGGTAGGGAACGGGCTGCTACTTTGCCTGGACAAGGCTACCATAGCGATTGGCAGCGACCGCGAACACTTAAGCGCTCGCGTAGGGATTCAAACCCGGCCAGTGATTTTCCTAAGGTTTTTGGACGAAACATTAATAATCGTTTGGGTCCGATTCCTGGGTCTGCACATTGGGAACATGAAATCATTAATAATCGTTTTGAACGATTCTGCACGATTACAGTTTTTTTCTGGAAGAAGAACGACACTAGAGTATGGCAGTGCGCCCGTCGTACCTACCGACGGCAGCAGCGCCCCCCCCCCCCCCCCCCCCCCCCCCCCCCCCCCCCCAATACTGGTCAAGACTGGTATCTAACATGTTCCTGTCGCTGATTCGAACCTCCCAGTGCTGGTCCGCGAATACGAAGTTAGTGGTGCGTTGGGGCGTAACAGCTAGCGAGCTCGAGGTTTCACGCAGCCGTTTGACGAGGTTATTTCTTGGGGTACGTGGCCTCAACTTCCCCCTGCCCCTTTCGCCTCCCCCAGGATGACCTGGCTGGAATCTGTCCAGCGTGTCAATCAGCGTTCTGGTCAAGGCATGCTCACATGGGGGACTTGGGATGCGCGATGCCCGAGCCAACAGTATGGCGATGCTAAACATTAGTAATCGTTAAGCACAATGCTGGAGCCAGCGTTTGGGTCAACCGGAAACATTAATAATCGTGCATGAACGATGCCCAGGCCAAAGTTTCGCGAGCTCGAAAACATTACCCAGACCTGAGAAAACGATGGACCATTTCGCGAGAAACATTAATAATCGTGCCTGCACGATTAATCGTGCTTAGGAAAAACGCTGAACCCGGCACATTCTTAGTTCAAGGAGCTCAACCATTGAGCCATTCGTCGAAGCGGGGATATCTTAGTGAGGGTATTAGATGTGTATTGATTCCCGTTCTTGCTAAAACAAAACAGCAGGGGGGCATAGCATTGTTTCTTTTGGCGCTGAGCATAGCAGCTTCTGAGCTGCTCCTTTCTCTCACCCTTGGGCCTACCTGAAGCTAGCTAGCGTGTCTTTAAGCTCGCATGATGGGCATTCCAATGCAGCTGACAGCTTTGTGCTTGCCCCAGTGGATGGAAAATGGATCTGGGTGGAAGCTACCATGCGTAGCCCAAATCATAGACAGTGCGTCGCATCCCCAAGGTCTGTGTCCAATGAATTTGAGGTCAACCTGCTTTCAACCTGTTTGAACTCCAGCTTTATTTCCCCTATATTTGAGGCCCTGCCCCCTTTCCAATAGGGTTGGTAAAGGGTTTGTGTCACATGGGTTTGTGGCACTTCTCCCTCCCCAGTGATGGAGGGCCAGGGTCTGTGTCCAATGAATTTGAGGCAAAGCTGCTTTCAACCTGTGTGAATTCAAGTTCGTGAAACTCAGATTTTAAACCCCTTCCCTTTCCAATATGGTTGGGAAAGGGTTGGTGCCACGTGTTTTTGTGGCCCTGCTCCCTCCCCAGTGGGTCACTGTGCAAAGTTCAATGAATTTGAGTTCAACCCGCTTTCAACCTGTTTGAACTCCTGTTTCGTTCCCCCTAGATTTGAGACCCCGTCCTCTTTTCAATAGGGTTGGTAAAGGGTTGGTGTCCCATGGGTTTGTGGCCCTGCCCCCTCCCCAGTGGTGGACGGCCAGGGTCTATGTCCAATGAACTTGAGGCAAAGTAGCTTTCAACCTGTACAAACTCCAGGTTTGTGAACCCCAGATTTGAGACCCTGACCCCTAAGCAATAGGGATGGTAAAGGGTTGGTGTCCCATGGGTTTGTGGCCCTGCTCCCTCCCTAGTGGTGGCGGGCCAAGGTCTGTGTCCAATGAATTTGAGGCAACCCTCCTTTCAACCTGTTTTAAGTCCAGCTTAGTTTCCCCTAGATTTGAGACCCTGCCCCCTTTCCAATAGGGCTGGTACAGGTTTTTTGTCTTCATGGGTTTATGGCCCTGCTCCCTCCCCAGTGGTGGAGGTCCAGGGTCTGTGTCCAATGCATTTGAGGTCAAGCATCTTTCAACCTGTGTCAGCATGAATTGCGGTGCTCTCACGCGTTTATGACTTGGTGACTACTTATGTACTTCCTTAGAACTATCGGCTCTCCCAGTCCTGTGCCAGCTTCCCGTAGACTGTGTCATCCTTGAGTGACACAGAGACAGTTTACTGTCAGCTGCGTCACCGGTCATGCCTGTACCCTGCTAGGTTCCTGGCCTGCCGCCTCCTTTCACCACTGGTGTCTCTTGAGAGATCTCCAGTGCTTGTAACGCTATTCTTGTCTCCGTGTATAGATTGGCGCGTCTGTCTCCGCTGCATACATCTCTCTCCACTCTTCGAAGTGCTTTCTAGCTGATAGGTTACGGGCTTCTCACTTTCTACCACTGCTTTACAATGCAACTTCCGCGTGGGCCTCCTGCCGGCTTCGAGAAACTTACCCCACAGAATGGTATTTCCTGGTCGCGCGGTATGGAGAGCGTCATTATCAGTAATGACTGCGACCTGATTCTTCCTCCAAAGTTTCGGGTTCCCACTGATTGGCTAGATGATTGCGCGCCAGCGGCCTCTGCTGCCTGAGATGAGTCTCCTTCCGCCATCATGGAAGCCACCCCCCCCTCCAATACCTCCATTTCTCCGTCTTCTTCTCCTTTTGTCCAACGCCTCTCTGTTGAGGTTGAGGATGTTTCTGATGAATCTTTGCTGTGTTTGAGCCTGCTGTCCAGTCGGCGCCACTGCCTACACCTGCACTTCCGCCAGCGCCCTTGCATGCACCTCTGCCTATTCCACTTCCACCGGTTCACCCGGAGGTGGCTGAGCCGTCTTTGCTGCAACGC
Source organism: Chlamydomonas sp. ICE-L (assembly GCA_013435795.1). NCBI lineage: Eukaryota > Viridiplantae > Chlorophyta > Chlorophyceae > Chlamydomonadales > Chlamydomonadaceae > Chlamydomonas > Chlamydomonas sp. ICE-L. The sequence goes on along the minus strand of JACBWV010000223.1, from coordinate 26,822,385 downwards.
TCTGCGTCCTTCACCACCACCAACACTCTGGAGCGAGGTCTCTCCGGCTACAACACTCGTGCCCGAGAAGCTGCTGCTACGGCTTCCCGCACCTCTGCTGCTGACCCCTCTATTGAGCCTCCTCCTCCCCCACCTGTGGATCTGCCCCCTCCAGGGATCCCACCCCCTCCAGTCTTCCCTTCGCGGTCTCACGATTCTTGGGAGCATCTGCTCTATGGTGAACCTGTCAGCTGTACTACTAGGACACGAGTGCCATACAGGCATCTGATCAGATGCCTGTATGGCACTCGTGTTCTAGTAGTATACGCTGACAATAATGCCTGACTCGGGAGGAAAACGGGGGGGTTCGATCCTCCCCAGAAGGTCGCGGTACACAGGCGGGTTGCGGGTCTGCATAAGTTTCCCCCAGCGTAAGACCATAGCCGAGAAAGCTTGGCTGTGGATTAGTGGAACCTCTGGGTAATCTGTTCTCCTCCCGGGACATGCATTATTGTCAGCGTATACTACTAGAACACGAGTGCCATACAGGCATCTGATCAGATGCCTGTATGGCACTCGTGTTCTAGTAGTATACGCTGACAATAATGCCTGACTCGGGAGGAAAACGGGGGGGTTCGATCCTCCCCAGAAGGTCGCGGTACACAGGCGGGTTGCGGGTCTGATCAGTACTAAGTTTCCCCCAGCGTAAGACCATAGCCGAGAAAGCTTGGCTGTGGATTAGTGGAACCTCTGGGTAATCTGTTCTCCTCCCGGGACATGCATTATTGTCAGCGTATACTACTAGAACACGAGTGCCATACAGGCATCTGATCAGATGCCAATATGGCACTCGTGTCCTAGTAGTATACGCTGACCTCCTCCTACTCTACTGCTGCGGGACTACCGTCTTGTCCGCCGAGCTCAATCCGAGCTTGGATCTCTGGATGGCCTCTTGTACGGTAGGCTGGATCACCACGCCACTATGGCTAATGTAGATCTCAGAGTCGTGTTCGACGAGTGATGGCATTCACTGAGCTAGGCCTCAAGTGCCGGGTTTTTTCTAGGACCTGTTCTGGAGACGCTTAGATATCCATCTCCTGGTGGGGTTACCGTTGGTGGTGTGAGGCGTAGGGATGCTGATCGGAAGGGTTACCAGTTCTTGAAAGTTCCCCGTCCTCTCTGGACCTGTCTTGCAGCATATAGATCATTAGATTTCTTGAATGTGTCTCTCCCCAAGTCTGATCCGAGGCATCCTGGTTGGTCCCGCGACCCTCCCCGTGTCCCTGCCCATGCTGCTTTTCAGCGTGGCAGGGAATCTGGTTCTCAGGGTTCCGGGGCTACCAAGAGGCGCTTGGATTGCACTTGGGGCCCCTGTCTTTCCAAAAAAAAAAAAAAAGCCACTCGGAGGACCGTTGCTGGACGAAGCATCCGCACCTGCGAAAGGCCAAGGCTAGTGCACCGGGTAATGAACCCGTGCCCGTTGCCTTGGCCCTTCCAGGTTCGCTGACTCGCAAGCAGCTGTCCTCCTTGCAGGCTCAGATTGATGGGTACGCCATATCCAAGAACTAGGAGGTACGCTCTGTCCTATTCTCTTGCACTACGAAGTTCTCTAACGTTTGTAGCCCAAGTCTTTCTGAGGGTGTCTGGCATGTGGACTCTGGAGCTGGGATGTCAATCACAGGTGATAAGTCATTGTTCACTGTATTTGAATCCTCTGCTGTTGGGCCTACAGTTCGATTTGGTGATGGGGTGATTCAACGGTCAGCGGGTAAAGGGTCCATCGTGTTATGTAGTGATTGGTTACCAACATCAATCACTCTAACAAATGTTCTTTACATCCCTCACTGTCCAGTGAATCTCCTGTCAATAAATGCTGTAGCCCATTCTCTTCACTGCCAGGTTTCTTTTGATAGTCTTAGTTGCACTGCCACTCAGGGCTCTTCTGTACTCTGGTCCTTCCCTGCCTCAAGTGATGGTGTGTACAAGTTTGCATGTAGGCCTTGTCACACCTCCAGTCGTTGTTTGAGAGTTGCTGACAATTATCCAGCATTTGCACTTGATGTTGATGAGGACGGTGGAGTTGTTATCCCTACTACTCCTGCATGGTTGTGGCATAGGCGGCTGGGTCATCCCGGCTATAATGCCTTACACAAACTTGTCAAGGGTGGTATGGTTAAGAACTTACCCCTCACTCTAGGTCAAGTACAAAGGTTGGGTAAGATCCCATGTGATGCTTGTCACAAGGCTAAGGGCAAACGTCTCCCTTTTCCTAAGGAAAGCAAAACTGAGATCCGTGCACCTCTCCAACGACTTCACTTGGATATAATGGGACCAGTTCATATTAGGGGTCTGCGTGGGGAGTTTTATATCTTGTGCCTTGTAGACCAATTCTCTGGCTATGCTGAAGTATTGTGCTTGAGGACCAAGGATGAAGCTCCCTTAGCAGTCCAAACTATCATCCTCAGATGGTCAAATCAGCTACAGGGGTTTGCCTTTCAATGTCTGAGATCTGACAGGGCTAAGGAGTTTATAGTTAAATGGTTCGAGGATTGGCTGATAACGATTGGGGCAGTACATGATCGACTGCCCAATCAGGGACGCAAGACACCTTGAGCTGTTTTATGGGGTGATTCCTGATGTGTCGTTGTTACGTGTGTTTGGATGCCCCTGCTATATCTGTTAGTCAATTGGGAAGAAACGTAACAAGCTGGACGAAAGGGCGTTATCTGGTAGACTGGTTGGGTATTCTCTGGTGAGTAAGGGTTATTTTGTTTGGGTTCCAAAGTTGCGCCAGGTAGTAGAGAGTCGTGATGTCCTCTTCTATGAACAGTTTAGCCATAACTGCATTCCTGGGCTTTCTCCCTATGATGGGTCGCCGTATGTTTCTAGCATCCCTGCCGCTATCAACGGACACATGCCTGAGGCTGCGGTAAGTTCCTTAGACCCTTTGCTTTCCCCAATTGTTGACCACTGTCCTGGCCATAGAATGACTCTGCGTTCCAGGTCAGGGGCTACTGGTGCTGTATTGCGTGGGAAGGCACTGGGCGGGCGAGAATCTGCGGTTCCTACGGACGGAATCTTAGCCGAATCTCAGGGGGTCGCCAGGCCCTCCTCTGCGTCAAATTCCGTCGGTGAAGCTCTAGGATTACGACAATCTCAGATCATAGTGGAGCCTTTTATAGGTCCATTGCCTACTAGTCGCCCTGCTTCAATCATCTTGGATAGCTCGAAGGAGTTGGTGAGCGCTTCGCCTCCTGCCGTTCCTGATAGATTACTCGGAAGCCCGGGTGATGATGTAGCTTTTGCCGACAGTGCAAGTGATGATCTTGATCATTGGTCAGGCTCCGATACTGCGTATGGCTGAGGTGTTTCCAGTCGACCCAGGCTTCGTTGAATTAGAGGCAAATAAGGCCGGCCATGTTCAACCAGACAGTACTTCTGCACTGGGGGCTATACTACCGGTTACTAGCTTGATACTGCGTATGGCTGGGGTGTTACAGTCAACCCAGGATTCATTGTTTTAGGTGCTGATGGTTCTCATACGTAGGTTAACATGGCCCTATGTGTGGGTGCCTATTCCTCAGCACCGCCTAGACTGACTTATAGGGTAGTCTAGATTGGTGGAGCGTTATGACGCTTTTTTTAGGCAGCTTCCTTTCAGCTGTCTTTCTTGGTTTTTGGTGGAAGGTGGTACTTAATTCAGACCACCGTTATAGCGTCTTGATGGTTTCTGACTCTTAGTTCCATAGGCAGATGGTTCATTCGGTGGAGCTCATCATAGATTAGCTATTTCTTTTTACTCCACACTGTTTTTCAATCACCGGCATCTCATGTGATTATAATTTTTTGTGGAGTGTAGTAGTTGTTTCCCTTCGGATTTACTGTGAATTGGTGGGCTGGGTAATCTTGCAGTTGTACTTGCAGATGTACCGCCGCTCACCTCTTTCTTGTTTTCCGAATGTACTTCAAGCGCCCTTTCAGTCCTTCCTTTGCAGCAAATTATTTAAGTCCTTTTTTCTGCGTTTACTTTTTTCAAGTGGACAATAGGTTTTATGTACTATGGTTGTACATCTCAACTCCTATTGTTCATTGACCTATGTTTCCTTTGTTGGTTACAAGTTTCTTGAAATTTCTCTTCGCATCCTTTGGATTTTTTCAGTTGCTGCAGGTTTGGTTTACTTGTGGTTAGGCGCTTGGTTTGTCTTGAGTGTATGAGTTCTTTGCGGTGCGATACCCACCTCCTAGAATGTTTTAGTTAGTGCCGTAACTGGGGATTTATGATAATTAACTTTCATACATCTTCTTACTTCCATCTTTGAGTAAGAAACCAGTTCATCATGGTTTTTTCATCCCAACCTAGTCATGAATTCTATGCTAAGAATGGTTTTTAAGGTAGTGGATTTTTCCATCGACTTTGTTTTTCCATCGTAGTCTTTAGTGTCCTCTTGTCTGCGTCCTTTCGGCTTTGATTCTCTCGTGTGCTGCTCTCACACAATATTTCAATCCGTCTCTTTGGTTATCATTGATTGGCGTTAGGTTCCTATTCCCGGATCGGGTTTTCTATACCGTTGTTCCCCAACTTTGATATACGTTTTTTCAGTCTTCTCTTTAGTTTACGTTCTCGGTTCTTTCAGTCACCGTTGTTCCCCTTCCTTTGGTATTTGGGATTGATTTCTGTTTGGCCTCCCTGTGATTTTCTGGTTTGGTGCCTACTATTCTGGATGAATAGTATTTTTGCGCTTACCATGGATGATTACATTTCCATTTTGGTCTCAGCTCACCTCGGTATGACCCAAGTTTTTTGCTGCTACATTTTCGGAGTACTACAGTGGTTTTTGGTCCATCGTTTCTCATCCTTTTATCTTTAGACGAGGCTTTCTTCAGGTCTCCTGTTTTTTCCGCCGTTCATTAATTTGTTTTGTTGGCTACCAGTTTATAGTTCTATTTCCCCAGTGCCATAGGTGGAGAAGTAGTATTGTATGTCACCTGTGTCAGAGGTGGAGTGTCAGCATGAATTGCGGTGCTCTCACGCGTTTATGACTTGGTGACTACTTATGTACTTCCTTAGAACTATCGGCTCTCCCAGTCCTGTGCCAGCTTCCCGTAGACTGTGTCATCCTTGAGTGACACAGAGACAGTTTCCTGTCAGCTGCGTCACCGGTCATGCCTGTACCCTGCTAGGTTCCTGGCCTGCCGCCTCCTTTCACCACTGGTGTCTCTTGAGAGATCTCCAGTGCTTGTAACGCTATTCTTGTCTCCGTGTATAGATTGGCGCGTCTGTCTCCGCTGCATACATCTCTCTCCACTCTTCGAAGTGCTTTCTAGCTGATAGCCGATAGAAAAGCCATCATAACTTGGGGCAGGTTTGAAGGGTCATAGACCGTATGCGATATCCGTGCGTGTCCCCAGTACATGTTCACCCATGACCATCGGTTTGAACTGCGCCATACATCTCTGCCTTACACTTCCTGCAGCCCGAAAACTGCGCGTTCACATGCGCAAAGGGAATATAATGAATGACCGCCCTTTTACAAAATTCAGTACTAGAATATATGGCCGAACTCTGTGTCGGCCCTAGCTGTCCTTCAGTTATCATTAATTTCCCGCGCCCTCGCCACCCGCTCCCTCGTCCAATTATTACACCATGTGGCGCTTTGTTTCCTCTGGCAGCTCGGGGGGGCCACTGCTGCGCTCCCTGAATGACAACCAAGGCAGACAGACCTGGGAATTTGACCCCAACGCGGGCACCCCGGAAGAGCGAGCCAAAGTCGAGGAATTGCGCGCAGCATTCACGCGCGATAGATTTAAGCAGAAGCACTCTAGCGACGAGCTTCTGCGCTTGCAAGCTGCAGACAAGATCAATGCACCTCGCCCGCTGCCCCCCTCAGGTTAGTTGGCATTTAAGGGGGCCTCGTGGATCTGGGGGATGCTGGGTGCATGCGGTCTGGTCAATGAGAATTGGTATCGGCGAGGGTTATGTTCATGAACTCATGCATGGGTGCATTGGCACCTGGCAGCTTCTTTCTGGCTCTAAGTGCCCTCCCCCCCCCACTCCCCCCCTCCCTAACTCCCCACTCCCCCACTCCCCCACTCCCCACTCCCCTCTCCCCCCACCCCCCCCACTCCCCCACTCCCCCACTCACCACTCACCACTCACCACTCACCACTTACCAACCTCAACCCTGACCCCACCCCCGACCCCACCCCCCCACCCCAACCACCCAACCCCAACCCCAACCCCAACCCCAACCCCAACCCCAACCCCAACCCCAACCCCAACCCCAACCCCACCCAACCCACCCCAACCCCAACTCCACTAGATCCTGTCCCTAAGGGCCCCCCCCAAGCTGAGCGTGTGGCTGAGCATCTCAAAGGTGGCGTTTCCTTCTACTCCGCCCTGCAAGACGAAGATGGCCATTGGCCCGGGGATTATGGGGGGCCTATGTTCCTCTTCCCTGGCCTTGTCATCACCTGCTACATGACAGGTGTCTTGGACACGGTGTTCAGCCCTGAGCATAAGAAGGAGGCTCTGAGGTACCTCCGAAACCACCAGAACGAGGACGGTGGTTTCGGACTACATATTGAGGGGACGTCCACAATGTTCGGAACCGTGCTCAGGTAATGATAACGCCTGGTAGTGATTTCAGGAAAGTTGAGTAGCCACCATCTGTGGCGCGAAACGCCGCTGCATTATAAGGGATCCTTAAGGAAACATGCATTTTGCAAACGAATGGCATACGAAAGTAATGATAACGCCTGGTGGGGCGTGGTATTAAGGGAGCCCCGTCCTACGGCGGTAGGGAACGGGCTGCTACTTTACCTGGACAAAGCTACCATGGCGGTTGACAGAGACCGGTGCTCAGGTACATTTCAAAATCATATTTCAGAGGACAAACAAATGTAAATTAATTTGTGCGTGATATCCATATTCAATTTTAATGCTTATGTATAAGCTTGTAAGCTTATAAGTATACTATACTATATTCGAGCTTATATCCATGTACCTGTTTATAAGCTCATATTCAAGCTTATAAGCTTATAAATATACTATATCATATTCATATACTATAGTATATTCATATACTATAGTATATTAATGTACTACATCATATTCATAGTATATATAGTATATTCATAGTATTCAGCATATACACATATGTATATACTTCAGATTCTGCACATACACATATTTATACACTTCAGATTCAGCGTATACATATATTTATATACTTCCAATTTAGCATGCAAGGATATTTAACGTTTTATATTTGTAATGGATCAGCATATACATATATTTATATACTTCAGATTCTGCATATACATATATTTATATACTTCAGATTCAGCATATACATATATTTATATACTTCCATTCTAGGATGCAAGGATAACTAACGTTTTATATTTGTACCGGTTCAGCATATACATATATTTATAAACTTCATATTCAGCATGCAAGGATATATAACGTTTTATATTTGTACCGATTCAGCATGTACATATATTTATATACTTCAGATTCAGCATATACATGTATTTAAATACTTCAGATTCAGCATATACATATATCAGTATGCTTCCGATTCAGCACATACGTGTATTTATATACTTCCGATTCAGCATATACATACATCAGTATGCTTCCGATTCAGAACATACGAGTATTATATACTTCCGATTCAGCATACACATATATGTATAAACTTCCGATTCAGCATGCAAGGATATTTAACGTTTTATATTTTTACCGATTCAGCCTAGAAGTAATTTATACAATTATTGAATTATAGTACGGTAATTATAATTCTTCTAAAAAAAGTGAAACGCGTTGGATTGATTTCAATTTAAAAATGTATATACCAGCAGATGCTAGTATGAATCATACCTTTAAAAATATGGATTGATTTCAATTAAAAAATCAAAATATGGATTGATTTCAATTTAAAAATGTACACACCAGCAGATACCAGTATGAATCATACCTTCAAAAATAAAACTGTATGGAACACTTTCCCACCGCTCCCCACTCCTGCCTGCCCTCTCCCCTCAGCTACTGCACCTTCCGCATCTTTGACGTGGGACCTGATGATGAGATGTCCATCAGGGCTAGAGCATGGGTGAGTGCAGAAGTGTGTGTGTGTGTGGTGGTCATGGTGGTAGTAGTAGATGATAAGATGTACATCAAATCTAGAGCTTGGGTGACTACATTTGAGTGCATGAGTGTGTGTATGTGGTGGTGATGGTGGTAGTAGTAGATGCTGAGATGTACATCAAATCTAGAGCTTGGGTGACTACATTTGAGTGCATGAGTGTGTGTATGTGGTGGTGATGGTGGTAGTAGTAGATGATGAGATGTACATCAAATCTAGAGCTTGGGTGACTACATTTGAGTGCATGAGTGTGTGTATGTGGTGGTGATGGTGGTAGTAGTAGATGATGAGATGTACATCAAAGGTTGAGCTTGGGTGAGTGCATGGGTGTAGATAGAGTGTGGGAGGTTGTGGTGTGGTGGTGATGGTGGTATTAGTAAATCATGAGATGTCCATCAAGGCTAGAGCATGGGTGACTGCATGTGTGTGTGTTTGTGTGTGTGGTGATGGTGATGGTGGTGATGGTGGTAGTAGATGATGATGAGATGTCCATCAAGGCTAGGGCATGGGGAAGTGCAATGTGAGAGTGCATAATTGTGCTATGCAACACGCGTAGGGGAGGAGACCTGGGTGCGTGTGTGTGGTGGTGGTGGTAGTAGTAGATGATGAGTTGTCCATCAAGGCTAGAGCATGGGTGAGTGCATGTGTGTGTGTGTGGTGGTGGTGTGGTGGTGATGGTGGTAGTAGTACATGATGATGAGATGTCCATCAAAGCTAGAGCATGGGTGAGTGCATGTGTGTAGAGAGAGGGTGGGAGGTTGTGGGGGTGAGATTTTAGGGAGGGATGGGGAGGGGGAACCAGGATTAGTGCATGTGTGTAGAGAGAGGGTGGGAGGTTGCGGGGGTGAGACTTAAGGGAGGGAGGAGGAGGGGGAGCCAGGGGGATCGCATGGGTGTAGAGAGAGGGTGGGAGCTTGTGGGGGTGATAGTTTAGGGAGGGAGGGAGGGAGGGAGGGGAAGCCAGGGGGAGCTAGGAGTTAGGGGGAACTGATGAAGAGATGTCCATCATAGCTATAGTATGGGTGAGTGCATGGGTGTAGAGAGAGGGTGGGAGGGGGAGCTAGGAGCTAGGGGGACCTGATGATGAGATGTCCATCAAAACTAGAGCTTGGGTGAGTGCATGTGTGTGTGTGTGGTGGTGGTGGTGTGGTGAAGGTGGTGGTAGTAGATGGTGGTATGTCCATCATAGCTTGAGCCTGGGTGAGTGTCCCAGCTGGGGAAAGTTCTGGCTTGCTACGTTGGGTGTGTTTTCATGAGACGGGCTGACCTTTTTGCCCCCCCCCCCACCCACCCACACACACACCCACCCACACACCCACCCACACACACACACACACACACACATACCACCACCACCACACACACACACACCACACACACCACCACAAAACAAAATCCCCCCCTCACCCCACCCCACCCCACCACTCCACCACCCCCACGCACCCCCACGCACCACCATCACCACCACCACCACTTCCTAACCCCCTGTTGCCAACAACATTTCCCCACCCAGATCCACGAGTGCGGTGGTGCCAACAGGATCACCAGCTGGGGAAAGTTCTGGCTTGCTACATTGGGTGTGCTTTCATGGGACGGGCTGAACCTTTTGACCCCACCCCACCCACCACCCACCACAAAATAAAATCCCCCCCCCCCCCCCCCCCCCCCCCCCACACACACACACACAAAACAAAGACAAAATCAAACACACACACAAACACACTGCCCACTTTCTAACCCCCTATTGCCAACATCATTTCCCCTCCCAGATCCACGAACGCGGTGGCGCCAACTGGATCACCAGCTGGGGAAAGTTCTGGCTTGCTACGTTGGGTGTGTTTTCATGGGACGGGCTGAACCCTTTGACCCCCGAGATGTGGCTCCTGCCTTACAGCAAATGGACTGGCATAGGCTATGTGCACCCCGGACGCTTCTGGTGCCACTGTCGAATGGTATGATGATGCACATGTATAACATAATATATATAAGAATATGTACATGTACACAAATATGCATAAATATACTATGTGCACCCCGGACGCTTCTGGTGCCACTGTCGAATGGTATGATGATGCACATATATAACATAATATATACGTGTATATGTAAGTATATATAGCTATACAAAAGCATACAAAATATACACAAGTATGCATAAATATACTATGTGCACCCCTGTCGCTTCTTTTACCAATGTTGAATGGTATGTTGATGCACATATATAACATAATATATCTTTGTATATATAAGAATATATAAGTATGTGTAGCTATGCAAAAGCATACAAAATATACATAAGTATGCATAGATAGACTATGTGCACCCTGGACGCATCTGGTGCCACTGCCGAATGGTATGATGATGCACATATATAACTTAATATATATAAAAGTATATATAAGTGTGTGTATCAATGTATATATATATATAGGTAGGTATACAAAAGTATATGAAAGTATATATAAATATACATAATTATGCTTACTGTGTGCATCCCTGACGCTTCTGGTGCCACTTTCGAATGGTATGATGATGCATATGTATAACATAATATATACGTGTATATATAAGTATACATAGCTATACAAAATATACATAAGTATGCATAAATATACTATGTGCCCCCCTGACGCTTCTGGTGCCACTGTCGAATGGTATGTTGATGCACCTATATAATATAAACCCTTGACTGGAATCATGCTTGTGTCACACCTTTTGCCACCGAACTTGACCTACAGAAAGCTGAAAACTAACTGAAACAGCGCATTACAGCACCAGACAACACAAATATACAGTAAGGCCCATGACTAGAATAAGGCTTGTGTCACTGCTTTTGCCAATATCCAACTTGACCTGCAGAAAGCTGTACAAGTCCTAGGCGCCTCGCGAGCGACTCAGAAAATTGGCGGAGAGTGTTGGCTGTCAGAGCGATAGGTGTCACCGGAATCGAGTGCAGCGGATCGAAGCCAGGGTTTACGACATGCCAGTTAGGCCTAGGGTTGGAACGCGACGGACAAATAAACAAACATACAAACAAACAAGCAAACAAACAAGCAAAAGGCAAACAAGCAAACAAACAAACAAGCAAGCAAGCAAACAAGCAAACAAAAGGCAAACAAGCAAACAAACAAGCAAATGGCAAACAAACGAACAAACAAGCAAAAGGCAAACAAGCAAGCAAACAAACAAACAAACAAGCAAACAAGCAAACAAACAAACAAGCAAAAGGCAAATAAGTAAACAAACAAGCAAAAGGCAAACAAGCAAACAAACAAGCAAAAGGCAAACAAGCAAACAAACAAGCAAAAGGCAAACAAGCAAAAAAACAAACAAACAAACAAACAAGCAAACAAACAAACAAACAAGCAAACAAACAAGCAAAAGGCAAACAAGCAAACAAACAAGCAAAAGGCAAACAAGCAAACAAACAAGCAAAAGGCAAACAAGCAAGCAAGCAAGCAAACAAACAAGCAAACAAGCAAACAAACAAGCAAACAAACAAGGAAAAGGCAAACAAGCAAACAAGCAAGCAAACAAGCAAACAAACAAACAAACAAACAAACAAAAAACTGACAACGGGGTGACTCTGGGGGCTCCCGCCCCCCAGAATGGGGGGCTCCACAAAAAATAAAACTTCACCCCAGCCTACACCACACCAAACCCACTCTCTTCTCCTTGCACGACAGGTGTACCTGCCCATGAGCTATGTGTACGGAAAGAGAGGGACTTGTAAGGACACTCCCCTCACCAAGGCTCTTAGGTATGTGCTCTTATACCTACCCCCCCCCCCCCCCCCCCCCCCACACACACACTGCTTTCTGAATTATGTTCTGGTGTATGTGCCCCTATGAGCTGTAGTCCACCTGACTGCCCCCCCCCCCCCACACACACACACACACTGCTTTCTGAATTATGTTTCTAGTGTATGTGCCCTATGAGCTGTAGTCACCTGACTGCCCCCCCCCCCCCCCCCCCCCCCCCCCCCCCCATACACACACACACACAAGCACACACACACCCTGCTTTCTGAATTATGTTCTGGGGGTATGAGCTCTATTCACCTGACTGGCCCCCCCCCCCCCCCCCCCCCCCCCCCCCCCCATACACACACACACAAGCACACACACACCCTGCTTCTGAATTATGTTCTGGGGTATGAGCTCTATTCACCTGACGTGCCCCCCCCCCCCCCCCCCCTCCCCCCCCCACACACACACACACACAAGCACACCCTCCCCTGCTTTCTGAATTATGTTCTGGGGTATGAGCTCTATTCACCTGACTGCCCCCCCCCCCCCCCCCCCCCCCCCCCCCCCCCTCCCCCCCCCCCCACACACACACACACACACACACAAGCACACCCTCCCCTGCTTTCTGAATTATGTTCTGGGGTATGAGCTCTATTCACCTGACTGCCCCCCCCCCCCCCCTGACCTCACCCTACTTCCTGGGTTATGTGCCCTATTCACTTGACCCCCCCCCCCCCCCCCCCCAATACACACATACACACTGCTTTCTAAATTATGTTCTGGGGTATGAGCTCCATTCACCTGACTGCCCCCCCCCCCCCCTGACCTCACCCTACTTTCTGGGTTATTCGCCCTATTCACTCCACACACACACACACACACACACACACAAGCACACCCTCCCCTGCTTTCTGAATTATGTTCTGGGGTATGAGCTCTATTCACCTGACTGCCCCCCCCCCCCCCCCCCCTGACCTCACCCTACTTCCTGGGTTATGTGCCCTATTCACTTGACCCCCCCCCCCCCCCCCCCCCCCAACACACACACTGCTTTCTAAATTATGTGCTTGGGTATGAGCTCTATTAACCTGAATTTTGTACTGCCTTTTCACAAAACGAGGTCGCTAAAGAAGACTTCTTGACCACCACCACCATATTACTGCCCTATGTACTGCCTTTTGTACTGCCTCTTGCTCACTGCCCTCCCATGGTATGGTATGATACAGGGAGGAGCTGTACCCCTTGCCCTACAAGAGCATCGACTGTAATGGAACAAGACACAAGGTCGCTAAGAGAACCTCTACACCACCAACACCACCTCAACTACCATCACCACCCATCGCCATTATACTGCCTTTCGCGCATTGAGGTCGCTAAAGAAGAATTCTTAACCACCAACACCACTGCCACCACTACCACCACCATGTGACTACCTTATGTACTGCCTTTTGTGCTGCTTCTTGTTCACTGCCTTTCCATGGTATGGTATGATACAGGGAGGAGCTGTACCCCGTGCCCTACGAGAGCATCGACTGGAATGGAACAAGAAACAAGGTCGAGGACTTATCTACCACCACCACCACCACCCATCGCCATTATACTGCCTTGTTACTGCCTTTCCAAGAAACAAGGTTGCTAAATAGGGCTTCTCTACCACTACCACCACAATCATATTACTGCCTCTTGTACTGTCTTGCTCACTGCCTTTCCATGGTATGATATGATACAGGGAGGAGCTGTACCCCGTGCCCTATGAGAGCATCGACTGGAATGGACCAAGAAACAAGGTCGCTAGAGAAGACTTCTCTACCACCAACACCACTATCAACACTATATTACTGCCGCTGTACTGCCTTTTGTACTGCCTTTTGTACTTCCTCTTACTCACTGCCCTCCCATGGTATGGTACAGGGAGGAGCTGTACCCCGTGCCCTACGAGAGCATTGACTGGAATGGAACCAGAAACAAGGTCGCTAAAGAGGACCTCTTCTACCCTCACCCCTTCATCCAGGTCAGTCCTCGCGGCCTTTTATTGAGATGTTTCTTGTGTATGTATGTGTTTGTTTGTGTGTGTGTGTGTGTGGTGGTGGTGGTGTGGGGGGGAGGGGGATGAGGGTGCGGGGCGGAGGGGGGGGGGGGGAAACAGTTGCTCTAGAACTTCACTGTCAACCCGTGGCTTCACTCCTTCATATAAGTTGGTGGGTTGAAAATCCTTTCATTCAGGTTAGTACTTGTGGCCTTTTGTATTGAGCTTTTTCTTGTGTATGGGGTTGAAGTTCGGTTTTTGGCCCTACAACAGCCTGCACCCTGTTCAGGTTGTTTAAAAGGTGTTCAAGAACAAGAAACAAGGTTGCTAAAGAAGACCTCTTCCATCCTCACCCCTTTATCCAGGTCAGTCCTCCCGACCTTTTTATTGAGATTATTCTTTTGTATGGGGTTGGGTTGTGTGTGTGTAGGGTGGGGGGTGTGTGGTGTGTGTGTGTGTGTGTGGTGGTGGTGGTGGTGGGTATATAACAGTTACTCTAGAACTTCACAGTCAACCCGTGGCTTCACCCCTTCATAAAGGACAGGGGGGTGAAAATTCCTTCATCCAGGTCGGTCCTTGTGGCCTTTTTATTTATATATTTTTTGTGTATGGGGTTGTGTGTGTGGGTGCGGGTGAATGGGGTTGGGGGTGTGGGTGGGTGGGGGGGGGGGGGTATGGGGTTGGGGGGGGGAGGGGGGTATATAACAGTTACTCTAGAACTTCATAGGCAACCCATGGCTTCACTCCTTCATTAAGAACAGGGGGGGTGAAAATATCTTCATCCAGGTCAGTGCTTGTGGCCTTTTTATTTGACCTTTAACTTGTGTATGGGGTTGTGGGTGGGATGTGTGTGTGTGTGGTGGTGGTGGTGGTGGGGGGGTATATAACAGTTACTCTAGAACTTCACAGGCAACCCATGGCTTCACCCCTTCATTAAGGACAGGGGGGAGAAAATACCTTCATCCAGGTCAGTGCTTGTGGTCTTTTGTACTGAGCTTTTTCTTGTGTATGAGGTTGGGGTTGTGTGGGTGGGTGGGTGGGTGGGGGGGGGGATGAGGGTGCGGGGGGGAGGGGGGGGGGGGGTATAACAGTTACTCTAGAGCTCCACAGTAACCCCGTGGCTTCACCCCCTCATTAAGGTTCGTGGGGTGAAAACCCTTCATCCAGGTCCTCATGGCTTTTTGTTTGAGATTTTACTTGTGCGTGTGGTTGGGGTTGGGTGTGTGTGGTTGGGTGTGGTTGGGATTGGGTGTGGTTGGGTTGGGGTTGCGTATATGGGGTTGGGTTTTGTGTGTGTGGGTTTGTGTGTGTGTGGGGTTTGTGTGTGTGTGTGTTGGGCGTACAAGGCTGATACCCCCCCCCTCCCCCCCCCCCCCCCCCCCCCCCCCCCCCCCCCCCCCACACACACACACACACCACCACCACACACACACACACACACACAAACCAAACCAAACCACACCTACACACACACAAACCAACCCTTTCTCCTCCTAGGACTACTTGTGTGTTATTTCTGTACAATGCTTGATACTCACCCCTCTCAACCTACATTCATACCCCTCCCCCCCCCCTCCCCCCCCCCCCACCCCCCCCCCCCCCCCCCCTCTCAACCCCCCCCCGCACAACCCCAACCCACCCCAACCCAACCCAACCCACCCAACCCCAACCCAACCCAACCCAACCCAACCCAACCCCTACCACAACTACCTATACACACACCCCTCCCCACCCCACCCCTACCCCCCTCCCAGGACTGCGTGTGGGTGGCTGCTGTACAAGGCCGAGAACCTCCTGATGGGCTCTTGGTGCGTGATAGGGCGTTCAAGGAGATCATGAAGCACATCCACTATGAGGACGAGAACACTCGCTACATCGACATTGGACCTGTGAACAAGGTCATCAACATGCTGTGCTGTTGGATAGAGGACCCTGAGTCAGAGGCCTTCAAGAAGTGAGGAGGGGGCTGGTAGGGGGGTAGAGTGTTTGAAAGCGGGTGGGTAGGTGGGTGGGTGGGTGGGTGTGGTGGGGGGAGGGGGGGGAAGGGGGGGAGTGGCGGTGGGTGAGGGAGGGGGGGGGGATTTGCTGTTGGATAGAGGACCCTGATTCAGAGGCCTTCATAAACTGAGGCCTTCATAAACTGAGGCCTTCATAAACTGAGCAGGGAGATTGGAGCTGGCAATGTGGGTGTGGGTGGGTGGGTGTACATATCAGGCACATACCTTGTATCCAGGATTACCTCTGGGTAGCTGAGGGTACTAATCCTACCCCCAAGATACCTACCCCACCCCACACACCACACACACACCCCACCCCACCTCGCCTTGCTTTCAGGCATATATCTCGCATCCAGGATTACCTGTGGGTAGCTAAGGGTACTAATCCTACCCCAACCTACCTCCCCACCACCACCACCACCACCCACCACCCACACCCACCCACACCCCACACACACCCCACACACACCCCACCACCCCCTGACACCCCCTGACACCCCACCACGCTTTGCTCTCAGGCACATCCCTCGCATCCAGGATTACCTGTGGGTAGCTGAGGACGGTCTGAAGATGCAAGGCTACAACGGCTCCCAGCTTTGGGACACTAGCTTTGCTGTTCAGGTGGGTAATGTGTTAAGGCTAAACTGCTGCAGCTGATGTATGGGAAGTTTCTTCTACCACCCCCATCACCAATGCCAGAACCACTATCGTCTACCATGCCCGCTATCATCACCACTGTTACAAGCACCAGCACCACCACTATATCCACCACCACAACCTTCACAATATCCACACTCACCCTACTCCTCATCACACACCTCCAGGCAATTGCTGCAGCTGATGTAGGTGAGGTCTCTTCTGCTTCACTATCACCAATGCCAGCACCACTATCGTCCACCATGCCCGCTATCATCACCACCGTCACCAGCACCACCACTATATCCACACTCACCCTATTCCTCATCACACACCTCCAGGCTACTGCTGCAGCTGATGTAGGGGAGGTCTCTTCTGCTTGCTTGAGGGACGCACCCCATTCACCGCACCATCACCCTCACCCCATTCTCAGCACCCGCACCCCCTTCCTATTTCCACCCCCACCCCCACCCTATTCCTCATCACACACCTCCAGGCTATTGCTGGCAGCTGATGTAGGGGAGGTCTCTTCTGCTTGCTTGAGGGACGCACCCATTCACCGCACCATCACCCTCACCCCATTCTCAGCACCCGCACCCCCTCCCTATTTTCCACCCCCACCCCCACCCTATTCCTCATCACACACCTCCAGGCTATTGCTGCAGCTGATGTAGGGGAGGTCTCTTCTGCTTGCTTGAGGGACGCACCCCATTCACCGCACCATCACCCTCACCCCATTCTCAGCACCCGCACCCCCTCTCTATTTTCCACCCCCACCCCCACCCTATTCCTCACCACACACCTCCAGGCTATTGCTGCAGCTGATGTAGGGAGGTCTCTTCTGCTTGCTTGAGGGACGCACCCCATTCACCGCACCATCACCCTCACCCATTCTCAGCACCCGCACCCCCTCTCTATTTTCCACCCCCACCCCCACCCTATTCCTCATCACACACCTCCAGGCTATTGCTGCAGCTGATGTAGGGGAGGTCTCTTCTGCTTGCTTGAGGGACGCACCCCATTCACCGCACCATCACCCTCACCCCATTCTCAGCACCCGCACCCCCTCCCTATTTTCCACCCCCACCCCCACCCTATTCCTCACCACACACCTCCAGGCTATTGCTGCAGCTGATGTAGGGGAGGTCTCTTCTGCTTGCTTGAAGAATGCACACAAGTATATTGACAACTCTCAGGTGGGCTTTTTTATCTTCAATGTTCCATGTATGGAGTGTTTGTTATTGTCACTTCTTCTAACCTCCTGTAATGAGCACACGAGTGCATCAATAAATGGCATGACGTGACATGGCTTGGCTTGAAGAACGCACACAAGTACACATCGATACATGACATGACATGCATGACACGTCTTGGAATTAAGAAAGCACACAAGTTTATCGATAACTCTCAGGTGGGCCCTTTTATCTTATCCAAATTGATTGAGTGTTTGTTATTGTCACGTCTTCTAACCTCCTGTAATGAGCGCACAAGTACAAAAATGAATGATATGAACTGACTTGGCATGAATAAAACACACAAGTATATTGACAACTCTCAGGTGGGCCCTTTTATCTTGTTCACATTTATTGAGTGTTGGTTATTGTCACTTTTTCTAACCTCATATAATGAGCACACAAGTGCATCGATAAATGACATGGCATGACATGGCTTGGCTTGAAGAACGCACACAAGTACATCAATAAATGACATGGCATGACATGGCTTGGCTTGAAGAACGCACACAAGTACATCAATAAATGACATGGCGTGACATGGCTTGGCTTGAAGAACGCACACAAGTACACATCGATAAATGACATGACGTGGCGTGGCATGACTAGGCATGAAGAAAGCGCACAAGTATATCAACAACTCTGAGATGAGATATTTTATTCAGTTCAAGTTTATTTTTCCATTATCTCCATAAGTGCCTAAGTCCGACCCTGAGTGGTACGGATGGTTTTCACCTATTACCTCAAGTCCACATCAGTTCAATATATAAATACTCAGAGTTGGGTTCTCACAGGTTGTGGGAAGCAGGCAAATCAAACCATGTGATTTGTTTCACTATGGGGCTCCCTAAGTCGGTACGGATTTTATGTTGAAGTGGAACGGAGCCTATCGCTATCAAAAACAAGTTTTTGTAAAATAACAGTAGGTAGCCCTATTTTGCACATCTTTCCTCATTAGAAAATGTTACATCAGGTTTGGGATGGCAGTACATGGGCAGTACGGGTGAATATGGACCCCAAAAAGACTGATTATTTACATATTGTGGGTGCCCTAAGTGTGGTACAACGCTGCACAAGCTGAATTGTTTCATTTTGGGTCTTCGCTTTGCTTCGAAGCACGAAGACGAACTTTTTTTTTTTCAAAATTCAAAATTCAAATTTGTTTTCAAAAGATATTCAAAAGATAAGTTTTTTTTAACTTTGTTTCAAACATCCACATCTGAAGTTAGTTTTTGATTTGGGAAAGGGGGGTGAAATCTCAAGTTGGGAGGTGGGATTGGGAGGTGATCAGGTGAATTTTCGAGTTGTACTGCTATCTCAGTAAATTCCGAGGCCAAGGCTGAAGTGCAGCCTCCGACCTTGTGGTAGGGGTTTGATAAGCCTTTCGTCCCGCGGTAACATGATTCGGAATAGCTCGCGCGGCCTCGTGTCTGGCGCGATCTGGATTTGTACCACAATTTATCGCACATCTTATGTAGTGCCACCGGCCTTCCGTACAAGGCTGCTCGCGACCGCATGCGAATGCGGACCGGAAATACATGAGCGCGTAGCTGACACAATTGCGCGAAAGATGGGCCAGACAGAATTCGATTCCGAGCATTTTGGGGCCTGTACGGCTCTGTACCACAATATTGTACCAACTTAGGGCGTTTTTGGACTTAGGCACCTATGGAGATAATGCACTCATTAATTCAAACATTTATCTTGTTCGAGCTTAGAATTTCGAGTTCGAGTTCGAGTGTTTGTTATTATCAGTTCTTATACATTATAATCGCATATAATGATATGCATACTGTAGTGCTGTGTGCAAAACTGACGTGATGTGACATGACGTGACATGAAGAATGCACAAAAGAGCATTCATAAATGACATGACATGAATAAAGCACTTGAGCGCATTGATAAATTACTTACAATCTTCATTTCTCAAGCTCATTCATGCAAATATTTGATCTTGTTCAAGTCGATTCATTCATTCATTCATTCTTTCATTCATTCATTCATTCATTCATTCATTTATATTATCTTGTTCAAGTTTATTGAGTGATTGGTACTACCACTTCTTCTAGCCTCATACAATACTACAATACAGTACGATACAGTACAATACAAGATAAAATAAGATACTGTAGTGCTGCGTACATAAATGCCATGACATAACATGAATATGGCATCGGAATGATAACCCTACCAACCAGCAAAGCAAGGCAAACAACTCCAGCAACAAGCAAAGACCACTTCTTAAAACACTGCCCCACCCTCAAATCACAAGTTTACTGCACTGCACCCCACCCCACCCTGTAAACAGCATCAGGGTACTACAAAGCGCGCGCGGCTGCGCGTTTACGCGCTGCCTTTTTGAGCCCCACTGCGCGTTTCGCACAGTTTTTTCAACCGCCTGTGCGCGCAGCGCGCAGTTTTTGCGCTTTTCGCACTAGAAAGCGCTGATCAATTTGACGTTTGTGCGCTTTGAGCGCTGACCAATTTGACAAAATGTAGTATCCTGAACATCACCCCACCTTGTTAACTGCACCCCACCCTCTCAGGTGATTGAGGAGGCCGAGGCCCCCCTTTCCGAGTACTACCGCCACATCAGCAAGGGGGCCTGGCCCTTTTCCACTAGGGACCACGGCTGGCCCATTTCGGACTGCTCTAGTGAGGGCCTCAAGGCTGCTCTCGTACTGAGCAAAATGCCTGCAAACATTGTAAGTGATCTGGAAGTCCATAGTTTATTAGTTTGTTCAAGCTACATGTCAAAATGTTGGTGAAGCAAACCAATCCAAACCAAACAGAATCAACCCAATCCAAACAGAACGAATCCTAACCAAACCAAACCAAACCAAACCAAACCAAACCAAACCAAACCAAGGCATCTCTCGTACTGAGCAAGATGCCTGCAGAGATTGGAATTGCAGTGATCGTATTCCTTGCATCCTCATTGATTTTATGTGATCTTGTTCAAGCTCTACGTCGAAATCTTGGTGAAACAAACGAAACAAAACAGTACCAAACCAAGGTAGCTCTTGTGCTGAGCAAGATGCCTGCAGACTGTGTAAGTGATCTGGGAGTCCATAGTTTATTAGTTTGCTCAAGCTGCATGTCAAAATGTTGGTGAAACAAACCAATCCAAACCAAACAGAACCAACCCAAACCATACCAGACCAAGCCTAACCAAACAATGCCAAACCAAAGCAAGATGCCCTCAGAGATTGGAAGTGATGTTGTTGTGACAAGCAAACCCAAACTAAACTAAACCACACAATACCAGACATTATCAAACCAAGCCAAACCAAGGCAAACCAAACCAAAGCAAGATGCCCTCAGAGATTGGAAGTGATGTCATTGTGACAAACAAATCATACCAGACCAAGCCTAACCAAACAATGTCAATACCAAGCCAAGCCAATCCAGACCAAAGCAAGATGTCCTTAAAGATTGGAAGTGATGTTGATGTGACAAACCAAACCATGCTAGACCAAGCCTAACCGAACCATACGAATCCATACCAAACCAAGCCTAAACAAACCAAACCAAACCAAGCCAAGCCAAGCGGAACCAAAGCAAGATGCCGTCAGAGATTGGAAGTGATGTTGTTGTGACAACCCAAACCAGACCAGACCAAGCCTCATTGAACCATACCAATCCATACCAAACCAAGTCTAACCAAACCAAACCAAACCAAGCCAAGACAACCCAAAGCAAGTTGCCGTCAGAGTTTGGAAATGATGTTGTTGTGACAAACAAATCCAAACTTAACCAAACCAGACCAGACCAAGCCAAGTCCAACCAAACAATACCAATCCATACCAAACCAAGGCAATCTTTCTCTACCCACTCACTCCCAACATGTTTTTGGCAGGTGGGCAAGTCTATTCCCCGGGAGCGTCTGGAAGACTGTGTCAACGTCATCCTGTCGTACCAGAACTTTGATGGTGGCATGGCTACCTATGAGAACACACGCTCCTTCCACTGCTTGGAGGTGGGTGTTGGTTGTAGGGGGTGGGGGTGGGCAGTAGGTGTGGGTTGGTGGGTGCGAAGGGGGGGGGGTGGGTGGTGTGGGGAAGGAGTTAGTGAGGTGGGAGATGGGGGGCAGACGTCATCCTATCCTACCAGAACTTTGATGGTGGCATGGCTACCTGTGAAAACACACGCTCCTTCCACTGCTTGGAGGTGGGTGTTGGTTGTAGGGGGTGGAAGGGGGCTGTAGGTGTGGATGAGTGGGGGTGAGGGGGAAAGGGGGGGGAGGATGGGCGGTGGAGGGAAGGAGTTGGTGGGGGTGGGGGCAGACATCATCCTGTTATGCCATAACTTGTATGGTGGCATGGCTACCTATGAGAACACACGCTCCTTCCGCTGCTCGGAGGTGGGTGTTGGTTGTAGGGGATGGAGGGGGGCAGTAGGTGTGGGGGGGTGGGAGTGGGGGGGCGGAAGGATGGGTGGTGGGGGAAGGAGTGGGTGGGGTGGGGGATGGGGGGCAGATGCCATCCTGTTATGCCATAACTTTTATGGTGGCATGGCTACCTATGAGAACACACGCTCCTTCACTGCTTGGAGGTGGGTGTTGGTTGTGGGGGGTGGAGGGGGGCTGTGGGATGTATGGGGGGAGGGAATGGGGGAAGGAATGGGAAAGGATGAGTGGTGGTGTGGGGAAGAAGTTGGTGGGGTGGGGGATGGGGGGCAGACGTCATCCTGTCCTACCAGAACTTTGATGGTGGCATGGCTACCTATGACAACACATGCTCCTTCCGCTGCATGGAGGTGGGTGTTCGTTTTAGGGGTGGAGGGGGGCAGTGGGAGGCATGGGGGGGGGGGAGGGGAAGGGGGGGAAAGGATGAGTGGTGGTGTGGGGAAGGATTTGGTATGGGGGGGGGGGCAGACGTCATCCTGTCCTACCAGATTTTGGATGGTGGCATGGCTACCTATGAGAACACACACTCCTTTTACTGCATGGAGGTGGCTGTTGCTTGCAGGGGCTGTATGTATGTCGTAGGGTGGTGGGTGGTGGTGTGGAGGGATGCGAGGAGTTAATGCCCCCCCCCCCCCCCAACACACACACTCTTTGTAGCTCTTGGACCCTTCGAAGACCTTGGGCGACATCATCGTGGACGACTCCTAGATTCAGTGTGCCTGGGTGTATCAAAGAAATTTCTATAATCTATCTACCGCCCCCGACTCTGTTCTAAGCTCCACAAGACTACGCGCCCTCCAATAAAAACCTAAATCCTTGGCTTCCTCACATTGTAGGCCTCTTGAACGCCTCGGACCCTTTGGCAACATCATTGTGGACTAACTCGCGATGTGGATTAGGCAGGGCGGTGCAGTTGCTTGTCAACTCACACATACAGATGCAACTCTAGACTCCTATCCCGGTCTAGCTCCCCCCCGTCCTCCCGGGCTATGTTTAAACGGGCACTATGTAACCCTCTCAGAGACGTTGGCGACGATCTATCGTGACTAGCTCCTATGATTCAGTGTGGCTTGGTGTATCAATCTTAAAAATTCTATCGCCACCGCCCCCGCCCGTCGCATTGTAGCTCTTTGTAACTCGGCCTGCGAAACTTTGGTCATAGCAGATTATGTAGGACTTACTGGTTGCTATGTGAGTAGCAGTCCAGTGCTTGCATCACGGCAATACTAATCTCATGAATTCTCTCCATCGCACTCCTCCCGCATCCCCCGGTTTCCACCTAGCGTAGCTAAACTCCTTAACGCTGCCTGCAGAGACGTTTGGGGGCGAGGCTATCATTTGCGTGGACTACTTCTAGCATTTAGATTTGTCCTGGCGTGTGTCAAACTAAAGATTTTAGCCCCGCCAAGCCCCCCCCCCCCCCCGCCCCCATCCGCGCCCGACCTACACAGCTCGGGCGCCGCTTCGCCATTGTAGTTTTTGGACCCCCTGGTCAGAATCTGGGCGGCGATATCATCGTTGACTATCTCCATACTCGTGCGAGTGCACCAGTGTCATTTGCATGCACGGCGCCCTATTGTGGGCCTTCGATTCATAGGCCGCTTCTTAGCCCCCGCTTTTAGCTCTTGAACTCTCGAGAGATCCTATAGGCGAGCATCAACATGGACTACTCGCTACGTAGGGCCAATCTTATAACGCCTGAAACCCATAAATTACGATGATGGCCGCATTACTAACCAAAGAGATTGAAACTGCTAACACACTCACTGCACCGCATCCGCCCCTCCCCCCCCCCTCGGAATACTACCGCACCCGTCTCCACCCACGCCTGAATATGTAGCTCTCGAAACACTCGGAAACCTTTTGCGACATTATCGTTGACTACTCGCTGATGTCGAGTGTCACGCAGTGCTTGGCATCAGACGGGCATACATAAACATTCCTGGCACACCCCACCCCCCCTCCCCAACACACATGCAACATTTTAGGCGCATTGAAAGCGCCTGGTCTTCTGAAAACCTTCGGCGTCATCATCGTTGACTACTCCTATGTCGAGTGCACCAGTGCTTGCATCAAACTACAACTCTTTCCCCCCACACACACCCCACCCCACCCCCCATCCCCCATTGTAGCTCTTGAACCCCTCGGAAACCTTTGGCGACATCATCGTGGACTACTCCTATGTCGAGTGCACCAGTGCTTGCATCACGGCACTGTGTGCCTTTAGAGCTCTCTACCCAGACCACCGCGTGGCTGAGATCCAGAAGGTTCTGGACACAAGTGAGTGGCGTATATATGTATTGGTACATATATATTGGTTCCTTCTATCCAGACCACTGTGTAGCTGAGATCCAGAAGGTTCTGGACACAAGTGAGTGATGTATATATAATATATTTGTTGGTGTATATAGATTGGCTTTTTCTATCCAGACCACTGTGTAGCTGAGATCCAGAAGGTTCTGGACATAAGTGAGTGGCATATATATATATATATATATATATTTATATACATATACACTAATCCGATTTCATACACCTCAGAGCCGTCACCATCCACGACACCCATTCACAGCAGCCCCTAACACCCATGTCCACACCTGCATACCAACCACACAATTCACTACCATCCAACTACCATCCAACTACCATCTACACTCACCATCGCAGGACCAGCTCATTCCACCCATCCATCCCCAGCACCATCCAACTACCATGGTCCAACTACCATCGCACACAACTGCATGTCCAGCACTACGCCTCATCCAGCTAAGCATCGCAACTAGCATACCACTAACCATCTCACATAGCACATCGTCCTGCTACCACCAGCGCACCCATCCACACCCACAGTCCACCATCACACCCACCATCCCTCCCCACCATGCCACCCAGCCTATCCACCCACCATTCCCGCCCCCCATCGCAGCTCCAACATTCCTCACCATACCATCCACACCACTCATCCACGTCCACGTACATCCACTCCATCCCGATCCATCCACCCAGCGGCATCTCCACCCACCATCGGACAACCCCCATCTCAGCCCACCATGGCTCACCTACCATCCACCCACTGCATCCACGAGCACGTCACTCCACGCATCCATCACCCTCTCTCTATTCATAGCCTCTCCCAAAGCCACCCAATTCCAACCTTTAAACCAGATAACCCCAAGCTTCTTCTTTCCACTCAACCCAAGCACTCACGGTGCATTATACCTACGCTCACTCAGACCTCATCGCACTACTCACGCCACCAACACACCGATTCGCATCGCACTGTGGCCTTCTTACTCCCCCAGCCCACCCTCAACCGCCTGCCCACGATTGCCTTCCTGACCTCACCTGCCACTCCCGGCCCACATCTCTCTGCCCTTCGGCTTACCCCCCCCCCCCCCACCCCCACCCCCCCGGCGCTTCCACATTAACCACTCACTCACCACATCTTCACACATCTACTCCCGTCTCTCTCTACTCTTTTCCTTCTCTACCTTGCCCTACCTCTTCAACCCATCCCCCCACAGCCACACTTAATCCTATCACCCACACACTTCACGCAGCTACCGCAGCTACAAATACACAACTACCTTTGCCTCCTTATCCCCCCACGCACTTCGACTTACCGCCCAACTTGGTGCTCCCCACCGTCACCCATTCAGCTGAAGGGTTCATTCGAGGCATTCAGCGTGCAGATGGCTCCTGGTAAGTTCTATATATGTATGTATGTTTTTACATATATATATATATATATAGAGAGAGAGAGAGAGAGAGAGAGAGAGAGAGATGTTTTTTATGGGATTGGATGGATGGAATGGAATCATTCGAGGCATTCAGCTAGCAGATGGATCCTGACAAGTTCTAGCTATATGTGTATTTTATGTTTTATTATGGGATTCGATGGGTGGAATGGAATCATTCGAGGCATTCAGACGGTCCCTGGTGAGTTCTAGAATCTTAGGTGGAAGAGGGAGGGGTTGGGGACGTATGTTTGGTGGTCTTTGTGTGTAAATGTGTGTGTTTGTTTGTGTGTATTTGTGTGTGGTTGTGTATAGATGCATGTGTGTGTAAATATGGTGGGGGCAATGGGTGGAATGGGTTCATTCGAGGCATTCAGCGTGCATATGTTTCCTTGTGTGTTCTAGCAACTATGTTTGGCGGTGTTGGTGTGTTCTTGTGTGTGTGTGGTGTGTGTACTTGTGCGTTTTATGTGTGTGTGTGGTTGTTTACAGTTGTATTTGTTTGTAATTATATGGAATCATTCAAGGTATTCAGCGTGTAGATGGTTCCTAGTGAGTTATAGCAACTTAGGTGGAAGAGGGAGGGGTGGGGACGTATGTTTGGCTGTTTTAGTGTGTTTGTTTTTCTGTATTTGTGTGTTTGTATCTGTGTACTTGTGTGTGTGTGTGTAGTTATCTATAGTTGTGTGTGTGTGTAAAGGTGTGTGTGAATATGCAGGGGTCAACGTGTGGAATGGGTTCTTTCTCGGCATTCAGCGTGCATATGTTTCCTTGTGTGTTCTAGCAACTATGTTTGCCGGTGTTGGTGTGTTTGTGTGTGTGTGTGGTGTGTGTATTTGTGTGTACTTGTGAGTGTGGTTGTGTGTGTGGTTGGGGACAGTTGCATGTGTAAATATGCAGGGGCAATGGGTGGATTGGATTCATACGAGGCATTCAGTGTGCATATGGTTCCTGGTGAGTTCTAGAAACTATGTGTAGGGGGCGGCAAATAGATATATATTGCCCAAAAATATAAATCTATATAGATCTATATATAGCAAATAGATATATTGTGTATATCTACAACATATGCAGTTACATCAGATAGACACCGGAAAATCCAGTCGAAGCGCCTGCAATATGATATGGTGCCCTATGCCATAATTGTAAAACCAGATTTTAATTTTTGTAAAGTGCCCTATGCCGATTTTCAAAAATCCAGCTTCGCCAATATAGATATATATATATAGAGAGAGAGATCTATATAGATCTATCTCTATATAGATCGATGCCTCTCCCTAACTATGTGTGTGTGTGGTTGTGTATAGTATGTGTGTTAATGTGCTGGGAGAGATGGGTGGAATGGAATCATTCGAGGCATTCAGCGCGCAAATGGTTCCTTGTGAGTTCTAGCAACTATGTTCGTGTGTGTGTGATTGTGTATAGTTGTATGTGTGTGTTAATGTGAAGGGAGCAATGGATGGAATGGAATCATTTTAGGCATTCAGCATGCAGATGGTTCCTAGTCACTTATTGCAACTTAGGTGGAAGAGGGAGGGGTGGGGGCGTATGTTTTTGCGGTCTTTGTGTGTTTGTTTGTGTCTATCTGTGTGTATTTTTGTTTGTATTTGTGTGTCTGTTTGTTTGTATTTGTGTGTTTTTTGTGTGTGTTTGTGCGTGTTTCATGTGTGTGGTTGCGTATAGTGGTATGTGTGTGTAAATGTGTGTCTGGTATGTACGTGTAAATGTGCAGGGAGCAGTGGATGGAATGGAATCATTCAATGCATTCAGCGTGCAGATGGTTCCTGGTGAGATCTAGAAACATAGGTGGAAGAAAGATGGTTGGGGATGTTTGTGTGTGTGTGTGGTTGTGTGTATTTGTGTGTGTGGTTGTGCATAGTTGTATGTGTGTGTGTGTGTAGGTGTGTGTAGGGACAATAAGTGGAATGGTTTCATTCAAGGCATTCCGGGTGCATATGGTTCCTGATTTGTTCTAGCAACTTGGGTGGAAGAGGGAGGGGTGGGGATGTATGTTTGGCGGCCTTTGTGTGTTTGTTAGTGTGTATTTGTGTGTGTGGTTGTGCATAGGTGTGTGTACGTGTGTGTAGGTGTGTGTAGGGGCGATGAGTGGAATGGGTTCATTCGAGGCATTCAGGGTGCAGATGGTTCCTGGTGTGTTCTTGCTACTACGGTGGGAGAGGGAAGGGTGGGGAGGGCTTATGTGTGCTTCTGTGTATTTTTGTGTGTGTGTTTGTGCACGTGTCTTAATGTGTTTGTTTGTGTGTGTGTGTGTGTATTTGTGTGTTTGTTTATGTGTGTGTAGGTGTGTGTGTAGGGGGCGATGGGTGGAATGGGTTCATTCGAGGCATTCAGCGTGTATATGGTTCCTGGTGTGCTATAGCAACCTAGGTGGGAGAGGGAGGGTGGGGAGGGTTTGTGTGTGCTTCTGTGTATTTGTGAGTGTGTTCATGCACGTGTTTTATGTGTATGTTTGTGTGTGCGTGTGTGTGTTTAATTTGTTGTACATGTGTATATGTGCAGGGAGCAATGAGTGGAATGCTGTGTCTGGAGGTTCGCTTGGGTGGATTAGGGACACGTGTAGGTGTGGTGCCCATGGGTGGGTACACCACCAGCACCACCACCAGCACCACCAACAACAACTACAACTACAACATAAACAGCAACAACAACAATCACAACCTTAAACAGCACCAACCCTATACAACAACCCTAAACAACGACAACAACAACGACAACAACAACAACAACAACAACAACAACAACAACAGCAACAAGGAGAAACAACAAACCTAAACAACAACAACCACATGCAACCTCCAGGTGTCTGGGCAGTGTGTATCACATACGCAAGCTGGTTCGGCATCTTTGGACTGGTGTCCCTAGGGTGGGTACACCTCCACCATCACTGACAACAACAACAACAACAACAACAACAACAATAACAACAACAACAACAACCACATGCAACCTCCAGGTTTCTTGGCAGTGTGTTTCACCTATGCAAGCCGGTGCGGCATCTCGGGTCTGGTGTACTTGAATAGGCACACCACCACCACTACTGCCAACTACAACAACAACAACAACAACAACAACAACAACAACAACCACAACAACAACAACAACAACGAACCTAAACAACAACGACAACCACATGCAACCTCTAGGTTTCTGGGCAGTGTGTTTCACAAACGCAAGCTGGTTCGGCATCTTGGGTCTCATGTGCTTGGATGGGTACTCCACAACCACCAGCACCACCACCACCACTGCCAACAACAACTAAAATAAACTACAACAACCACATGCAACCTCCAGGTATGGTTCCTGGGCAGTGTGTTTTACACACGCAAGCTGGTTCGGCATCTCGGGTCTGGTGTGCTTGAATAGGTGCACCTCCACCACCACCACCACTGCCAACAACAACAAACAACAACAACAACAACAACAACAACAACAACAACAACCACATGCAACCTCCAGGTATGGTTCCTGGGCAGTGTGTTTCACACAAGCAAGCTGGTTCGGCATCTCGGGTCTGGTGTGCTTGAATAGGTGCACCTCCACCACCACCACCACTGCCAACAACAACAAACAACAACAACAACCACATGCAACCTCCAGGTATGGTTCCTGGGCAGTGTGTTTCACACAAGCAAGCTGGTTCGGCATCTTGGGTCTGCTGTGCTTGGATGGCTACACCACCACCACCACTGCCACTGCCACTGCCACTGCCAGCAACAGCAAACATAAACAACAACAATCACTTGCAACTTCCGGGTATGGTTCCTGAGAAGTGTGTTCTCCTACACAAGCTGGTTTGGCGTCTCGGATCTGGTGTGCTTGAATAGGTACACCACCACCACCACTGCCAACAACAACAACAACAACAACAACTACAACAACAACAACAACAATATTAACAGCAACAATCTCATGCAACCTCCAGGTATGGCTCCTGGGCAGTGTGTTTCACCTATGCAAGCTGGTTCGGCATCTCGGGTCTGGTGTCACTTGGCCACACCTACGACAGTGACACGGGCATCCAGAAGGCTGTTGACTTCCTCCTGGACAAGCAGCAGGAGGATGGAGGCTGGGGAGAGAACTACTTGTCATGTCAGAACAAGGTGAGTGTGCGATAGTGTAGTGCATAGCACGCCATGGCATGGCATGGCTTAACATGGCATGGCATAGGACAGTTTAAACGGCCACAGCTACGACAGTGACACGGGCATCCAGAAGAGTGCCGTCTTTCTCCTGTATAAGCAGCAGGAGGATGGGGCTGGGGGGAGAACTACTTGTCATGCTAGAACAAGGTGGGCGTGCAGTAATGTAGTGCATAGCATGGTATAGCAAGGTGAGCGTGCAATAGTGCACTGCATAGCATGCCATGGCATGGCGTAGGACAGGTAGACTGGGCAATGTAAATAGTGATACGGCCATCCAGAAGAGTGCCGACTTCCTCCTGGACAAGCAACCGGAGTATGGCTGGTGGGGGGAGGCCTACTTGTCATGTCAGAACAAGGTGAGCGTGCAACTGTGTATAGCACAACCACCACCACCACTGATCTTCCTGCCCCAACACCCTTATGCCCACTCAACCTTCCAACCGTAGGTGTACAGCCAACTGGAGGGTGACTCCGGGGGGTGACTCCCATGTGGTCGACACAGCCTAGGCTATGCTCAGTAGCTTATTTTTCACCACCACTACCACTACCGCTACCACCGCTACCGCTACCAACACCACCGAACACCTTGCCCCAACACCCTTATACCCACTCACCCTTCCACCCGTAGGTGTCAGCCAACTGGAGGGTGACTCCCATGTGGTCAACACAGGCTGGGCTATGCTCAGTAGCTTAGTTTCCACCACCGCTACCACTACCACTACCACCGCTACCACCACCACCAAACATCCTGCCCCAACACCCTTATGCCCACTCACCCTTCCACCCGTAGGTGTACAGCCAACTGGAGGGTGACTCCCATGTGGTGAACACGGCCTGGGCTATGCTCAGCATCTTGAAGTCGGGCTACCACAAGCGGGACGCAACGGCACTTCACAAGGCTGCAAGGTGGGTGGCGTCTGCCTTGAGTAGCTGGATGTGTGTCAGGTCTGTTCAGGTCAGATAAGGCGAGGTCTGGTCTAGTCAGATCATGTGAGATCTGGTCTAGGTAGGTCAGGCTAGGTCTGGTCTAGTCAGACCAGGTGAGGTCTGGTCTAGTCAGATCAGGCGAGGTCTGGTCTGGTCAGTCGAGGATAGGATAGGCTTGGTCTGGTCAGGTCAGACAAGGCTTGGTCTTGTCTGGCCAGACGAGGATAGGATAGGCTTGGTCTGGTCTGGTCATATCAGGCGAGAATAGGCGAGAATAGGATGGTCATGTCAGGTCTGGTCAGGTCAGACGAGGCGAGGCGAGGTCTGGTCTGGTCAGGCGAGGATAGGATAGATCTGGTCTGGTCAGATCAGGCGAAGATAGAAGAGAATAGGATAGGCTTGGTCTGGTCAGACCAGGTGAGGATAGATAAGGTCAGGTGTGGTCAGGTCGGACGAGGCGAGGTCTGGTCTGGTCAGACGAGGATAGGATAGGCTTGGTCTGGTCTGGTCATATCAGGCGAGAATAGGCGAGAATAGGATGGTCGTGTCAGGTCTGGTCAGGTCAGACAAGGCGGGGTCTGGTCTGCTCTGGTCAGGGGAGGATAGGATAGGTCTGGTCTGGTCATATCAGGCGAAGATAGGCAAGAATATGATAGACTTGGTCTGGTCAGACCAGGTGAGGCGAGGTCTGGCCAGGTCAGATCAAGCGAGGATAGGATAGGTCTAGTCTGGTAATATCAGGCGAATATAGGCGAGAATATGATAAGGTCAGGTCTAGTCCGGTCAGACGGGGCGAGGTCTGGTCTGGTCTGGTCAGGCGAGGATAGGATAGGTCTGGTCTGGTCATATCAGGCGAAGATAGGCGAGAATATGATAAGGTCAGGTCTGGTCCGGTCAGACGAGGCGAGGTCTGGTCTGGTCAAGTCGGGCGAGGATAGGATAGGCTTGGTCTGGTCAGACCAGGTCAGGTCAGACGAGGCGAGGTCTGGTCTAGTCAGATCAGGCGAGTATATGAGAGGCTTGGTATGTCAATATCACCACTGAGTATCTCGCCCATGTCACCCATGTCCCTGGTCCCTTGCAGGTAGGCCAGGGTTGGCTAGACCTCTCTAAGGAGAGGTCATGAGGCAGTGCTTCAGGAAGGCAGTGCCTCGCCTCAGGCAGCGCCTAAGGAAGGCAGTAACCCCCCAGCTCCCTTTCAATAAACATCCCCACCTACACAGCCACAGCAGTGCAACTCGACTGATTGTCTGGACCATGCTCTGCTAGCTTACAGAGAATGACCCCACCTACACAGTCCAGCCACGCAACCCCACTGGGTGTCTCGCCCGTGTCACCCATGCCCCTGAGCCCTTGCAGGTACCTCATGCAACACCAGCTCACTGCCAGTAAACATATACACCTACACAGCCGCAGCAGTGCAACTCAACTGAGTTTCTCACCTATGTCACCCATGGCATGCCTTGCAGGTACCTCATAACCCCCCAGCTCCCTGCCAGTAAACATCCCCACCTGCAAAGCAGCAGCAGTGCAACTCAACTGATTGTCTCAACCATGCCCCATGCCATGCCTTGCTATCTTACAGTGAATGGCCCCACCTGCACAGCCCAGCCACGCAACCCCACTGGGTGTCTCGCCCATGTCACCCATGCCCCTGGGCCCTTGCAGGTACCTCATGCAACACCAGCTCACTGCCAGTAAACATCCCCACCTACACAGCCGCAGCAGTGCAACTCGACTGACTGTCTCAACCATTCCCCATGCCTAGCTCACTGCCAGGAAACATCCCCACCTACACAGCCGCAGCAGTGCAACTCGACTGACTGTCTCAACCATTCCCCATGCCTAGCTCACTGCCAGGAAACATCCCCACCTACACAGCCGCAGCAGTGCAACTCGACTGACTGTCTCAACCGTGCCCCATGCCTAGCTAGCTTACAGTGAATGGCCCCACCTACACAGCCCCAAACATGCAACACCAGCTCCCTGCCAGTAAACATCCCCACCTACACAACCGCAGCCATGCAACTCGACTATGTGTCTATGTCCCATGCCATGCCTTGCAGTGAATGACCCCACTTACACAGTCCAGCCATGCAACTCGACTGATTGTCTCAACTGTGTCTTTGTCCCATGCCATGCCTTGCAGGTACCTCATAACCCCCCAGCTCCCTTTCAGTAAACATCCCCACCTACACAACCGCAGCAGTGCAACTCGACTGATTGTCTCGACTATGTGTCTATGTCCCATGCCATGCCTTGCAGGTACCTCATGCAACGCCAGCTCCCCTCCGGTGACTGGCCCCAGCAGCACATCAGCGGCGTGTTCAACCGCAACTGCATGATCACTTACGCGAACTACAGGTAGGTAGTGGGTGCAGGTGTAGATGTGGGTGTAGAGGTAGGGCTGGGTGCAGGTGTGGGTGTAGAGGTAGATGTGGGTGCAGGGGTAGGTGTGGGTGTAGGTGTCTGCCCCCAGCAGCACATCAGCGGCGTGTTGAACCGCAACTGCATGATCACTTACGCGAACTGCAGGTAGGTATATGTGCGGGTGCAGATGTGGGTGTGGGTTTAGAGGTAGGTGTGGGTGTAGGGGTCTGGCCCCAGCAGCACATCAGTGGCCTATTCAACTGCATGATCACTTGCGCGAACTACAGGTAGGTGCCTGATTTGCATTTATGCATTAATTCATCCATTTGTCCATTCAGTCACTCACTCAGCAAGTCGTTCAGTCATTAATGCATCTATTTAGTCAGCCAGTCAGTCAGTCAGTCCTCAAGTCGTTCAGTTATTCGTGCATCTATTTAGTCAGCCAGCCAGTCAGTCAGTCAGTCAGTCCTCAAGTCGTTCAGTTATTCGTGCATCTATTTAGTCAGTCAGTCAGTCAGTCAGTCCTCAAGTTGTTCAGTTATTCGTGCATCTATTTAGTCAGCCAGCCAGTCAGTCAGTCAGTCCTCAAGTCGTTCAGTTATTTGTGCATCTATTTAGTCAGCCAGCCAGTCAGTCAGTCAGTCAGTCCTCAAGTCGTTCAGTTATTTGTGCATCTATTTAGTCAGCCAGCCAGTCATTCAGTCAGTCCTCAAGTCGTTCAATTATTCGTGCATCTATTTAGTCAGCCAGCCAGCCAGTCAGTCAGTCAGTCCTCAAGTCGTTCAATTATTCGTGCATCTATTTAGTCAGCCAGCCAGTCAGTCAGTCAGTCCTCAAGTCGTTCAGTTATTCGTGCATCTATTTAGTCAGCCAGCCAGTCAGTCAGTCCTCAAGTCGTTCAGTTATTCGTGCATCTATTTAGTCAGTCAGCCAGCCAGTCAGTCAGTCAGTCAGTCAGTCAGTCACTTAGTCACTCAGTCCTCAAGTCCTCAAGTCGTTCAGTCACTCGTGCATCCATTTGGCCAGTCAGTCAGTCAGTCAGTCTTCCATTCAGTCACAGAGTCATCAAGGAGGTAAGTCATTCATGCATCCATTTGGTCAGCCAGCCAGTCAGTCAGTCACTCAGTCAGTCAGTGTTCCATTCAGTCAGTCAGGCATGCATTCATCCTTCTGTGCATCCATCTGTTCATCCAACTGCATGATCACTTATTCTAACTACAGTTAGGTGCCTGTTTTGCATTCATTCATTCATGCATGCATTCATCCATTCAGTCAGTCACTCAGTCTTCAAGGCGTTCAGTCATTTGTGCATCCATTTGGTCAGCCAGTCAGTCAGTCAGTCAGTCAGTCAGTCAGTCAGTCAGTCAGTCTTCCATTTGGTCAGGCATGCAAGCATCCATCTGTTGAGTACCAACATACAAAACAATGCCAAACTTGCCAAAGATAGCAACCATGCTAAACATACAAACATGCCAAACACACAAACATACTAACTTACAAACATGCCAAACATACTAACGTACTAACATGCCAAACATGCTAAACATACTAACACACTAACATGCAAACATGCCAAACATACTAACATGCCAAACATACCATTCCTTCCCCCACAGGAATATCTTCCCCATCTGGGCATTGGGCCTGTACCGCAAGGAGGTTCTCCTTGGAGGGAAGTAAAGGTTGTGCAGCTTAGGTACATAGTGGAGGTACTGCTTGGAAGGAAGTACAGGTTGTGTATGTACGATACAGACATCAGCCCGAGGACGCGTGGGGCATTATCCTTAAAACAGTTTTCAGTTGGTGAACCGGCACCCTCCGTCTGCAGACAACACTGCCTTCTTGATACAAGCACCTTGGGCGCATGCCTGCTTTGTCCATTCTGCTTGCTGCACTGTCTTATCTTGCTTGCCACCTGCCACCTAAATGTATGTTATAGACCTGAGGACCGATGGTGCTGATAAGACCGTGGTTTACTGTGTGCGCCGGTACGTTATGGGCAGCAGACGACTAGGACATCATCATCGTTTTTTCCTTATCATCTTCGTTTGGCTCGCGTTGCAGTTCTCACTGTGTATTGTTCTGCCTATTCAAATGCATGTTACAAGATGTATGCTACAGGTCCTTCTGCGATTTACAAATGCATGATACAAATCCTTCTGCGATGTACAATTGCATGTTACAAATCCTTCTGTGAGACCCATCCGAGTTGTATGGAGTCCTTACTTGATTGTCCTGCTTTTACCCTGCATTTTGCGCCACATTGTGTATTTTGCCCAAAATTTGCACTCGAACCGAGGACATATGGTGGCATGGTTTATAAAACTTGTACAGCTTAGGTGCAAAGTGGGATGGTAATCCAACCCCTCCATCCTGATAATCTAGGTTGCGCAAGTCCACGTAGCCTAAGTTGGCTATCTAGATACCCCTTGGACTTTGATAACATACTAACAGAGAGTGCGCCGGTCAATTCACCAACGACCCCTGTGCTGGATGGTAATCCAGAGTAAATCTTGATTAATTGTTCGAGATTGTGCTAGCCCATTTGGCTTAAGTTGGATAGCCAGCTACCTCCTGGACTGTAAAAACATACTAACAGACCGTGGGTGGGCGGATGTACACGATATCAGAATACATCCGAGAATATCGTACTCTTGACAACTGTAAACATGGGTAGCTAACTCTTGGTTGTACTCTCCTAGCAGAGCAAAGCTCTTATCGACAGTCCGCACCAGGTCCGCACATCAATAAAATGCTAGTCTCGACTTCAACCTTGCACGGTCATGATTTACAAATGTTAAGGTAGAAGATTGTTATGCAGTAATGCAGCCGATATAACAATGCCCAATGAGGCAATGATGATTGACAAGGAAGCAGGGAGCACAATAGCACATTACATACACCCGGCAAGGAATTGTTACAGAAACTCAGCAAAACAATGCCGAGATAGGACAGCGGCACACCCTACCTATTACAGCCACTTTTGCGAAAGAGAGGAGTATGTTAGATAAACTCAGCAAAGCAATGCCGAGACAGGACAGCGGCACAGGTTGCCTGATATCTAGTGTTTAAACTGGAGGAGGGTCTATGAGGCACCCTCACAAACCTTGAATACATACAAAAAGAAAAAAGCGCCCTGATAGGAAGCAAACAGTAGGAGGAAAAGAGGGCGGAAAGGACAGGGATGTCAAGGGAGTCAAACCAGGGCATCGAGCCCGTCAACCACGAGAGAGGGGGGGGGGGGGGGGGGGGGGGGGGGCGAATCAAAAGAGCTAAAGACAATCAAGGGCGCCCCCTAAGAGCAAATTCAGATGCAGCGATAGTGCCCTCGACAAAAACTTAGCGCATTTCAAAACGGCACGACCATCTTGCAGAAATTGACCAGAGTGCCTAGGAAATATATCTTAGGCACCCCTGGGAATAAAGGGAGAGCCCAGACTATCCAAAGAGAGTCCATAAACCAAACTAGCAAGACTCCATAAGTAAGCAAACATGACAGGGCGGCATGAATTTGCAGATAGAGATCGTTACATAAACTCAGCAAAATAGTGCCAAGACAGGACAGCAGCACAGCCCGCCCACGGTCAAATTTTATAACAGTACGCATGAGGTTTTTTTGAGGCACCCCCACAAACCTGGAAAACAAACAAGGAGCATAACAGTCAAAGCAAGCAAGCAAGCGAGAGAGAGGGGACGTAACATAAACTCAGCAAAAAAATACCGATACAGTATAGAGGAATAGCAAGCAAAGAAAGGTTACAAGGGACGCTTGAACCTAGTGGAAGCAACATAATGCCGTCATACTTTTGGACGCGAGAAACTAAAACTCCGGCTGTTGAAGTCAATGCGACGCGTGCTGGCAAGAAAGATAGATATGGATCGTTACATAAACTCAGAAAAACAGTGCTGAGACAGGATAACAGACTTTATCAGCTGAGTTGATGTAACGATCTCTATCTAGCAGCAGAACAGCCTGCCGGCCAATTTTAACCCGATTTATTTTAATATTCGTTTATATCTTGTTTGATTCTAGATTTTGTACCAAGTCTCGTTGGTGTAGTTGGTTATCACATGTGCTTAACACGCACAAGGTCACCGGTTCGATCCCGGTACAAGACACGTTTTGATTTTTACTCCTGTTTTCTCCCGCACCCCCCCGACCGTCCTGATGCCTGCACCTTGTTTGTTGCTAAACGGTATATGCCAGCTGCCCTCGTGCCAACACTCCACTACAGCACCAGGCTCCTGCTAGAATCCCTGCCCTTGGTGAATTGAAATCAGACGAGAGAAATCAGACGCTGCAGGGTCGAACCGGTCAACCAGGGTACGATTTTTCGAAATCTCAGTACAGCTGGATACAGCCTGTAGCCTGGGACACACTGCCTCGCACCCATGCACTGGAACACCCCAGTCGAGTGCCTGGCAGCAGCGGACGTCCGTATTTCTACCTTTGCGGGTATCCGCAGAGTTGCCGAACCTCTGAAATTAAAAGCTCTTCGATTGCTGAATTTGTGCAGTCGTGTCTGGTTAGTTAGCCGTACTACCAGTTGGTTGACCTCTGGAAGCTCGATTTACCGTAGATGACGTATACTTGCTCTTATCATTAATGCGCAACCAATTCCACAATATGCAGCTGTAAATATCTCTCGGACACTCGGACAGCCTTCAACCTACTTAGGTCTCGCACGAGGGATTGGTTCACTCTTTTCGCCCTACCCTGTTTCTTAACCTACGCTCCTTAGCGCGAAATTCGTTCGTTCGTTCGCTCCTTCTTTCTTTCGTTTCTTCGCTCTTTCTTCCGCTCTACTGGGCCCTGTGTCACTCGAACTCCTTATCAACGAGAGGTGGCATCTTCTCTCTTCCTCTTCCTTCTCTCCTTGGGCTACTTTTCTTGCCCAGCCTAGTGCCATAGGAGAGCCCAGCACCTGGTTGTTGTGCTGGGCCTTGTGCCACCCGGCCCCTTATCCACGAGAGTTGGCATCTTTTCTCTTCCTCTTTCCTCTCTCCTCGGGCTTCTTTTCTAGCGCAGCCTAGTGCCGTAGGAGAGCCCAGCAGCTGGTTGTTGTGCTGAGCCCCCACCCCTGGAGTATCCCTGGGTATCCATGGCCAGTATCTCTCCGAGCTCTGATCATGTAGTTTCCAAAGATGCTGGGGCGCGGATAAAAGCGCTGACAAGGGAAGTTGGGAGCTTGAAGGAGGACTTGAGGCGAGAAACAAAGAGACGGGAGCGGTCAGTTGCTCAGGTGAGAATTGTGTTTGTTCTGCTGTCTAGCTCGCCAGCCCCTCACACACCCATGCATGCATCCATCCATTCACGCACCCATCCATGCATCCATGCATCCATGCACACACACCCATGCACACAAGAGACGGCAGCAGACAGACGTGCATGCGATAATTGTTCTGCTGTCTGGCAAGCCAGCCACTCACCCACCCACCCATCCATGCATCGAAGGGACAGGAGCAAGCGGTAATATATGTTATAACTATTGTGCTATCTGGCCGGCCAGCCACTCATCCACCCATCCATGCATCAAAGGGATAGGAGAGGGCAGTAGTACATTTAAGAATCGTCCTGCTATCTAGCCAGCAAGCCACTCACCAACCCATGCATGCATGCATTGATGGGCAGTGGATACAATATGTCGGCATGCATTATTTGCGGGGGCTACTGGTAGCAGCTTCTAAGCAGCTCCCTTTCCCTGTACTTGGACCAAAACTGAAGCTAGCTAGTGTGCCTGAAAGCTGACATAAAGGGCATTCGAATGCAGCTGAAAGCTTTGGGTTTGGCTGAGAGGCTGGCTAATGAACTTGACTAGAAGCTGCCATGCATAGCCCCCCCAAAAGAAACACTAATAGCATGCAAAACAAACAGGTGAGAAGCGGCTGTGGCACAGGCAAGCACAGGCACTGGCACAGGCAAGCACAGGCAAGCACACGCAAGCACAGGCAAGCAAAAGCAAGCACAGGCACTGGCATAGGCAAGCACAGGCAAGCAAAAGCAAGCACAGGCACTGGCACAGGCACTGGCACAGGCAAGCAATGGCAAGCACAGGCAAGCCCTGGCACTGGCACAGGCAAGCATGGGCAAGCAAACCCAGCACAAGCAAGCACAGGCAAGCACACGCAAGCACAGGTACTGGCTTAGGCAAGCACAAGCAAGCACATGCAAGCACATGCAAGCACATGCAAGCACAGGCACTGGCATAGGCAAGCACAGGCACTGGCACAGGCAAGCACAGGCAAGCACAGGCAAGCACAGGCAAGCACAGGCACTGGCACAGGCAAGCACAGGCACTGGCATAGGCAAGCACAGGCAAGCACAGGCAAGCGCAGGCAAGCACAGGCACTCGCACAGGCAAGCACAGGCACTGGCATAGGCAAGCACAGGCACTGGCATAGGCAAGCACAGGCAAGCACAGGCAAGCACAGGCACTGGCATAGGCAAGCACAGGCAAGCACAGGCACTGGCATAGGCAAGCACAGGCACTGGCATAGGCAAGCACAGGCACTGGCATAGGCCAAGGCAAGGCACTGGCATAGTCAAGAAGCAGGCAGAGAACGAGGCACGGGCATAGGCAAGAAGCACAGGGCAAGCAGGAGGGCAAGCACAGGGCATGGCGTAGGCAAGCACGGCAAAGCACAGGCACTGGCATAGGCAAGCACAGGCAAGCACAGGCACTGGCATAGGCAAGCACAGGCACTGGCACTGGCATAGGCAAGCACAGGCAAGCACAGGCAAGCACAGGCACTGGCATAGTAACACAGGGCATTGGCATAGGGGCAAGCGACAGGCACTGGGCAAGGGGGGCAGCACAGGCAAGGCACAGGCACTGGCATGAGGGCAAGCACAGGCAGCACGGCACTGGCATAGCAAGACACAGGGCAAAAGCACGAGGGCAGAGCACCAGGCACGTGGGCAGTAGGCAAGCAAGGCACTGGCATAGGGCAAGCACAGCAGCTGGCATAGGCAAGCACAGGCAAGCACAGGCACTGGGCGTACGGGGGCAAGCACAGGGGAGAGATGCATAGGGCAACACAGGCAGAGACAGGCACGGGCAGTAGGCAGAAGCACAGGCACTGCAAAGGCAAGCACGAGGCAAGCACATGCACTGGCATGGGCACGCACAGGCACTGGCGATAGGCAAGCAGCAGGCACTGGCATAGGGCAAGAACAGGCGAAGGCACAGGCACTGGCCGTAGGCAAGCGAGCATGAACGGCAGAGGCAAGAACAGCAAGTCTACAGGCAAAGCACAGGCACTGGCATAGGCAAGCACAGGCACTGGCATAGGCAAGCACAGGCAAGCAGAGGCACTGGCATAGTGACGAGCACATTGGCACTGTGACACAGGTCAAATCTGTCTAAAATAAATAGCACTAATTATCATAAATAAACAACCACACAGAACAACCAGTAGTCGCCCTAGAACATACCAAGTCAGGTAGGATACAGTCCAGCGCTATAGGATTTAATAAGATTAAGTTAAGTAAGATTGGTGAGACGGCACACGGCTCAAGTATTCATATGATGTATGGCCAAAGTTAGCAGTAAGTAGTGTGTTGAATTGATATCATTACTAAATATGTCAGTTACATAATAGCATCACTATAGGATATTTTATAAAAATTAAGGGTTATGTTATTAACTGATAAGGTATCTCTGTCCCTGAAGGTGATTCCATCCGCTAACGCATGCGCTCCAACAGCTCAGCAAGGTGGCAGGCCACACCTCACCACCAACACTACTACCACCACCACATCCCCCTCATCCCTCCCATCCCTCCTCCCTCCCTTCCTCCCTCCCCCCCCTCTCCCCTCCCCTCCCTCCTCCCTCCCCTCCCCCCCTCCCTCCCTCCCTCTCTTCCCTCCTCCCTTCCTCCCTCCCTCCCTCCCTCCATTGCCACGACCAACTACACATACACACGCAGACACGAAAGGATGCGAGCAGGCACACTAACCAAACCTGCCCAAACACACCTTCCCAAACCTGCCCAAACACACCTGCCCTAACCTGCCCAAGCACACCTGCCCAAACCTGCCCAAACACGCTTGCCCAAACCTGCCCTAACACGCCTGCCCAAACCTGCCCAAGCACACCTGCCCAAACCTGCTCAAACCTGCCCAAACTTGCCTAAGCACACAAACCAAACCAATCCACCTGACCTCCTATTGGAGCCCCCCCTTGCTCATTTTAGGTCAGTGAGCTACAGGAGCGCTGTTCGCACCACGAGGCCAGGGTCCGAGAGCTCGATTACGCAAACAGCAAACTTGTAGCGCAGGTGAGCAGCAGGGTACTTACAAGCGCGCGCTTTTGCGCGCTAGCACGCTGCCTTTCTGAGTCCCACTGTGCGTTTCACGCAGTTTTTTGCACCCCCCCCCCTGTGGGCGCAGCAAGCAATTTTTGCGCTTTTTGCACTACAAAGCGCACTTTTGTTTTTTTCAAGTGCGCTTTAGCGCTGGCCAATTTGGTCAATGGAAGTACCCTGGTGAGTAGAGTAAAAACAAATGAAAATTCTTACACCTTGCAACGGGGCGGGAAGTGAAGGGAACCCTACCGTTCGGTTGCTCCAGGGAGGGTGGGTTTTGATTCAGCAGACCGCTACTGAGCCTGAGCTCGGACCACCTTGCAACTGCGGCATATGACAGTCGGTGAGCAGAGTCTATACACCATCCAGCCATCTATGCATAAGGACCGGCATATCATATGATGTTGACCAAGGGCGAGTATGATATCATATGATATCATACAACCTGCATCATATGAAAGTGCATATAAATGGTAACGTTAGCCTAGTCAGACTGCCGGCATCATATGATATCGTATGATATCATATGATGACATGATATCATATAATATCATATTGCCGTTCCCTATCTATGCCTCTATCTATCCGTGCACCTATTCATTAATCCATCCATCTACCCATCCATTCACCCATCCGTACATCCATACATCTATTCATCCACCCACGCAACCAACCATCAATCTGTCCAGCCAGCCAGCTATATATCCATCCATTCATTTTTCCATTTATCCATCCATCTATCCATCCACCCATCCATCCATCCATCCATTAATCCACCCATCCATCAAATCATTCACCCATGCAACCAACCATCCATCTGTCCAGCCAGCCAGCTGTCTATCCATGGATTCATCCATCCATCCATTCATTCACCTATCCCTCCACCCATCCCTCCACCCACCCATCCATCCATTCATCCACCCATTCATCCATTCATCCATTCATCCATTCATCCATTCATCCATCCATCCATCCATCCATCCATCCATCAATCCATCCATCCATCCATCCATCCATCCATCCATCCATCCATTCACCCACCCCATCCACCCATCCATCCACCCATCCATCCATCCATCCATCCATCCATCCACCCATCCATCCACCCATCCATCCATCCATCCATCCATCCATCCATCCATCCATCTATCCATCCATCCATCCACCCACCCACCCACCCACCCACCCACCCATCCATCCATTCATCCGTCCACTCATCCACCCATCCACCCGTCCACCCATGCAACCAACCATCAGTCTTCCCAGCCAGCCAGCCAGCTATCTATCCATCCATGCATCCATCTATCCATTCATGCATTGTCCATTACACAGGTGGAAATGTGCCTTGATTTTTGTTTGTTTGTTGACGCTATGTGCTGTCATCCCGCCATCTAAGCATAGGTCAGTCCGTGTGTGTGTACTTTCGTCCCTACGTCTATCCGTATGTCAATCCATCCACCCACCCCACCCAAGCACCCAAGCACCCACCTACCCACCCATCCACCCAAGCGTCCACGTACCCGCAAAACGCACAGGTTGAGGAGGTGTCCACCAAGTCCCACCCACCTTCCCACCAACCTTCCCTCCTACCCGCCTACCCACCCACCTACCCACTCACCCAAGCGTCCACCCATCCACCCAAGCACCCACCCACCCACCCACCAACCTACCCACTCACCCAAGAGTCCACCTACCCATCCACCTACCCACGCACCCATCCACCCAAGCGTCCACCCACCCACCCAACGCACAGGTTATGGAGTTGTCCAGCAAGTCCCACCTACATACCTACCTTTCCGCCCCACCCAACCACCCCACCCAACCACTGACCTACTCACCCACATACCCACCCATCTACCCACCTACTCACCCACCAAACTACCAGTCCACCTAAGCGTATACCTACCCGCAAAACGCACAGGTTGAGGAATTGCCAAGCAAGTCCCACACAACTACCCACCTATCCACCC
Source organism: Chlamydomonas sp. ICE-L (assembly GCA_013435795.1). Classification (NCBI taxonomy): domain Eukaryota; kingdom Viridiplantae; phylum Chlorophyta; class Chlorophyceae; order Chlamydomonadales; family Chlamydomonadaceae; genus Chlamydomonas; species Chlamydomonas sp. ICE-L. The sequence continues at coordinate 26,778,734 of JACBWV010000223.1, read as the reverse complement.
CACCCACCCACTGACCTACGCACTTACATACCCACTCACCCAAGCGTCCACCCATCCACCCAAGCACCCACCCACCTACCCACTCACCCAAGCGTCTACCCACATCCCCATACACCCACCCACTGACCTACGCACTTACGTACCCACTCACCCAAGCGTCCACCCATCCACCCAAGCTCCCACCCACCTACCCACTCACCCAAGCGTCTACCCACATCCCCATACACCCAACCACTGACCTACTCACCCACGTACCCACTCACCCAAGCGTCTACCCATCCACCCAAGCACCCACCCACCTACACATCCACCTACACACTCACCTGAGTGTCCACCTACTCACCCACTTACCCACCCATCTACCCACCTACTCACCTACCTACCAGTCCACCCAAGCATCCACCCACCTGTAAACACACACACATTGAGGAGTTGTCCAGCAAGTCCCACCCACATACCCACTCCACCCACCTGCCTACCCACCCACGCACCCACGCACCCAAGCATCTACGCACAGACCCATACACCCACCCCACCAACCTTACCACCCACTCACCCATGCGTCCACCTACCCGCCTACCCACACACCTACCCACCCACGTACCTACGCACCCAAGCGTCTACCCACATACCCATACACCCGCCCCACCCACCCACGTACCCACTCACTCAAGCGTCCACCTACCCGCCTACCCACACACCTACATACACACCTACCCACGGACATACCCACTCACCCAATCGTCTACACACATACCCATACACCCACCCTGCCAACCTACCCTCCCACGTACCCACTCACCCAAACGGCAATCTACCGGGCTACCCACACACCTACCCACCCCACCCACCCACGTACCCACCCACATATCCACTCACCCAAGTGTCCACCTACCCGCCTACCCACCCACCTACCCACGCACGTACCCACTCACCAAAGCGTCTACCCACATCTCCGTACACCCACCCCACCCACCTACCCACCCACCTACCCACTCAACCAAGCGTCCATCTACTCACCTACCCGCCTTCCCACACACCTACATACACACCTACCCACGCACATACCCACTCACCCAATCGTGTACACACATACCCATACACCCACCCTGCCAACCTACCCACCCACGTACCCACTCAACCAAGCGACCATCTACTCACCTACCCGCCTACCCACACACCTACACACACACACGTACCCACGCACGTACCCACTCACCCAAGCGTCTACCCACGTCCCCATACACCCACCCACCCCACCCACCCACCCACCCACGTACCCACTCACCCAAGCGTCCACCTACCCGCCTACCCACCTTCTCACCCCACCCACCCACGTACCCACCCACGTACCCACTCACCCACCATCCACCTACCCACCCACGTACCCACCCACCAACCCATCCACCCACCCACCCACCCACCCACCGACCCACCCACTCACCCACGTACGTACCCACCCACGTACCCACTCACCCACCCATCCACCTACCCACCCACCTACCCACCCACCTACCCACCCACCTACCCACCCACCCACCCACCCACCCACCCACGTAACCATCCACCCAAGCGTCCACCTACCCGCAAAACGCACAGGTTGAGGAGTTATCCAGCAAGTCCCACCCACATACCAACCTACCCACCCCAGCCACCAACCTACCCACCCACGTACCCACGCGCCCAAGCGTCTACTCACATAACCATACACCCACCCCACCCACCAACCTACCCACCCACGTACACACGCACATAAGCGTCTACCCACATAACCATACACCCACCCCACCCACCAACCTACCCACCCACGTACCACTCACCCAAGCCCCTTCCAACACACCCAACGCACAGGTTGAGGAGTTATCCAGCAAGTCCCAAGGCCTCACCCGTCGCTACCAGCAGGCACTCTCTTCCGTGCAAGCAGATGTCGCCGAAGCAGAAGCAAAGCACATAAGTCGCTGCCAGCGCCTCGTGGGCTCAACGCAAGACTGCCTCACCTCTCTACAGAGCATAGTGCAAAGCCAACTCCCTCAACACCCTCCCCCCCGCTGGGCTGAAAAAAGGCTGCCTGAGGGCTTTGCAGAGGTCTACAGCTTGCTAAGCCAGCTAAGGTCGGCACTGGGGGAGGGGTGTGTTGGAACAGCTTTGAGGTCCTCCCCTGAGGAGCTGAAACAAAGCGGTACAATGTACAGTCAAGCTCAGAAGGAGCCCTGGGCGTCCTCGGCTTCTCTGTCTGTGTCTGACGCCCCTGGGGAGGAGAAGGCTGAGGCAGAGGCTAAACAGCAGCTTGCTATAGACAAGGTGCGCATGGGTTGAATTCGTATTTGAATTTGAATTTATGAGGGCGCAGTGTACAATGAAGTACAGAAGGATCCCTGGGGATCCTCTGCTTTTACGTCTCTGTCTGATGCCCCTATGGGGGGAGGGGGGGGGCTGAGGCTGAGGCCAAACAGCAGCTTGCTGAAGACAAGGTGCACATTGGTTTGAATTTGAATTTGAATGTCTAACAGCGCAGTGCACAGTCAAGTACAGAAGGAGCCCTGGGCTTCCTCTGCTATATGTCTGTGTCTGTCTGATGCCCCTGGTGGTGGTGGTGGTGGTGGTGTGGTGTGGGGGGGGGGGGGGCTGAGGCAGAGGCCAAACAGGAGCTTGCTGAAGACAAGGTGAGCATGGGAATGAATTTGAATTTGAATTTGATTTTTTAACACTGCAGTGTGTAGTCAAGTACAGAAGGAGCCCTGGGCGTCCTCTGCTTCTTCGTCTGCGTCTGTGCCTGTTGCCCCTGGGGAGGGGAAGGCTGAGACAGAGGCCAAACAGCAGCTTGCTGAAGACAAGGTGCGCATGGGTTTAAATTTGAATTTGACTTTTTAAATAGCGCAATGCATACGGTAGTCAAGTACAGAAGGAGCCCTGGGTATCCTCTGCTTTTACGTCTGCGTCTGTGTTTGATGCCCCTTGGGAGGGGAGAGCTGAGGCAGAGGCCAAACAGCAGCATGCTGAAGACAAGATGCTCTTAGGATATGATTTTTGATTTGAATTTGAATTTGAATGTTTAACAGCGCAGTGCATAGTCAAGTACAGAGGGAGACCTGGATGTCCTCTGCTTTTACATCCGCATCTGTGTCTGATGCCCCTGGGGGAGGGGGGGAGGGCTGAGGCAGAGGCCAAACAGCAGCTTGCTGAAGAAAAGGTGTGCTTAGGATTTGAATTTGGATTTGGATTTGAATTTTCAACAGTGCATAGTCAAGCACAGAAGGAGCCCTGGTATCCTCTGCTTTTACGTCCGCGTCTGTGTCTAATGCCCCTGGGGAGGGGTAGGCTGAGGCAGAGGCCAAACAGCAGCTTGCTGAAGAAAAGGTGTGCTTAGGATTTGAATTTGGATTTGGATTTGAATTTTCAACAGTGCTGTGCATAGTCAAGCACAGAAGGAGCCCTGGGTATCCTCTGCTTTTACGTCCGCGTCTGTGTCTAATGCCCCTGGGGAGGGGTAGGCTGAGGCAGAGGCCAAACAGCAGCTTGCTGAAGACAAGGTGCGCTTAGGATTTTGATTTGAATTTGAATGTTTAAAAGCGGAGTGCACAGTCAAGTACAGAAGGATCCCAGGGCGTCCTCTAATTGTACTTCTGCGTCTGTCTCTGATGCCTCTTGGGAGGGGGAGAGCTGAGGTAGAGGCCAAACAGCAGCTTGCTGAAGACAAGGTGCGCTTAGGATTTGAATTTGAATTGAAAACAGCACAGATTCCATTCAAGCCCAGAAGGATCCCTAGTCATCATTTGCTTCGGAGTCAGCGTTTGCGTCTGATGCCCCTGGGGAGGGGAGGGCTGGGACAGAGGCCAAACTGTAGCTTACTGAACACAAGGTGCGCTTGCGTTTGAATTTTGATTTGAATTTGAATTTAAAACAGCGCGGTGCACAGTCAAGTACTGAAGGATCCCTGGGCATCCTCTGCTTATACGTCTGCGTTTGTGTCTGATGCCCCTTGGGGGGGTGGGGGGGGAGGGCTGAGGCAGAGGCCAAACTGCAGCTTGCTGAACGCAAAGTGTGCGTGGGGGGTTGAATTTGGATTTGAATTTATAACAGCACAGTGTGTAGTCAAGCACAGAAGGATCCCTGGGCATTGTCTTCATCTGAAGGGAAGGCTGGGGCAGAGGCCAAATAGAAGCTTGTTGAACACAAGGTGGGCTTGCGTTTGAATGTATAAGTTACTGGACAGGTTTGAATTTGAATTTGAATGGTACTGGGCTGGGATTGGATTTTAATGTTAGAGATACTGAATATGTTTGAATTTTAATTTGAATGGTACTGGGCTGGGATTGGATTTTAGTGTTAAAGTTACTGAATGGAAGTGGGTTGAATGGGTGAAATCAGATTTAATTGATGAACGGAGTTAAGATGACCATTCCCAGTCAGACATTAACAACGTTTGGCAGCAGGTGCAGAGCTTGGAAATCAAACCAAACAAAGCACACCAAACCAAACGCAAGTACAAATAAAAAGTTTGGTAGCAGGTGCAGAGCTTGGATAATAAACCAAACGAACCACACCAAACCAAACCAAACCAAACACACCAAATATACCAAACAAACCAAGCAAACCACACCAAACCAGACAAACCAAACTAAACAAACCAAACAAACCAAACAAACCAAGCAAACAAACCAAACCAAACGCAAATACAAATAAACAGTTGGGTAGCAGGTGCAGAGCTTGTACAGTAAACCACACCAAAAGAAAACAAAACAAACAAAACAAACAAAACAAAACAAATGTACCAAACAAAGCAAACAAAACAAACTAACTAACCAAGCAAACCAAACCAAACTGAACAAGCATACAAAATTCAGAACCTTCTTTCAACAGGACCGGCTCCAGTCAGAAGTTGATCGTCTAAGGCAGCAAGTGTACAGCTTAGAGCAGCAGCTGCACCTTGGCCAACATCAATTGCAGCAATCACATAGCCAAGACAAACATCATTGGCAAGATCAGCGTAGTGGTGGACATGCATCAGCAGTTGTGCACTCCACCAAGCAGCTGCATTCGGTTGCAGACGATTTGCATGCCGAGAACGCCACCCTGAGGGTGGACATGGAGCATCTCCAAGGCCGGTTAGAGAAGGCAGAAGCAGAGGCAGAGGCACTTCGGATGGTTGAGGCTGATCTGAAGTCCAGGTGGGTGGGTGGCTGCAAGCCGTGTGGGTGAACACGAGTCTAAAGCTGTGAGTTCTGGGTGTGTGTGGAGTGATATAGAGTGGAGCGGGATGGGATGGGGTTGGAAGGAGTAGGATTGGGTAGAGTGGGATGGGGGTGGGGGTGGGGGGGCCCCCTAAGGGTTGCCATGGTGCATTTCAAACCTTGAATCAAGAGGGCAGAAACAGAGGCAGAGGCGCTTGTGGCTGATCTGAAGTCCAGGTGAGTGGCAGCAAGTTGAAATTTGTCAGATTTGGGTATGGGTGAGGTGGAGTGGGAGGAGGTAAGGGGACCAAAAAGGTGGAACAGTGATATGTGCTAATTAGCTGTGTTTGGGAAAGCTCTCATAAATGCTATTGTTCTATGATGCAGGCTTGAGCGGACTGAGGATTCCAACCAACACGACTACGTCTTGACAAGACGACTTTACAATGAAAAGGCTCAGATAGAAGATCAGGTGATAATTCATCATTTTATTTTTTGGCGGAGCCCCCCCTTCTGGAGGGCGGGAGCCCCCAGGGTCACCCCGTTGTCCGTTTTTGCGACCGACACGAAGCCTGACACGTAAGCCAACTGTCTCGTAACTAACTGGCTTCGGTCCGCTCCATTCCGCTGCCACCTGCCGTTCCATTGCCAACACTCTCCGCCTTTTATGTACGTGTTGGCAGTCAGAAGACCCTAACATTTGATTTCATTTGTTGATTTGCCTGCATTTGTTCTTCTGTTCATTTATTCAATTACAGCTGTTCGTTAGACCTTGTTCATCTGAACATTGTTAATTTTTCTGTCTATCTGTCTGTCTGTCTACTAGGCTCATCTCACACGCATATGTAGGGACCGACATTTCATATGATGCTGACTAAAGGCAAGTATGACATCATATGATATCACACAAATTGCATCATATGATATTTTATATAAACGGGAACTTTAGCCCAGTTAGACTGCCAGCATCACATGATGCCATGATGCCATATGATATCATATTGCCGTTCCCTACACATATGACATATCCATCGGGTGTCCACCTTTGCAGGTAGCCAAGCTGAAAGGCAAGCTAGATGATACGATCAAGGTGGTAGAGGAGCTACGATCTGATATCACCAGATTACAAAGACAGGTAATCGATCCATATTTGCTTACGCTGCTTCCTGCATTGAAGTCCTTTGGTCACGGGAAGCTGAAGGAAGTTCAACATGTCTTCATTCATACTTATAGCCAGGTTAATTTCAATTTGAATTTTGTGGTTTTGCATGACATCTTAATAATACTTGATAATGTACACTGGTCCTTATCCGTACCATCTGTGTATGTTTGGGTCGTGATTGTCATGCAAGCACCCAGGACAGAGATTCCCCCCCCCCCCCCCTACCAGTAGTGATCGCTACCTGGGACCCCATTTGGCAAAACCTTCCGCTAACACGAGGTTTGAATCCCAATTCCTGGACTTCGACCCAATCCGCAACCCAGCAGCCCTAATCGACCAAATCCGCTACCCACTTTACTCAAAGAGGCCAACTGGCTACATTACTTGAAACCAGAAATTGCTACCAGGAGCCCAACCTTGACAGACACCAAATCCCTGATCATTACCAGAAGACTCCCTTTCTGAAACTATGAAACAAACTCTGACCCAGGATTCAGCATGAAAACAAATCAGAGTACTCGGATTAAAATTGCCCCGGCGCAAACCTGACCCTCTGCATGCAGCTACAGTGTTTATGAAACCTGGATGGAAAACTCCCCCCTATTTCAACCCTCTGCAGGTATTAGAGGGAGACCAGCAACGCGAACTGTTGCAGTCTCAGCTGTCCGAGAAGGCAAGTCAATTAACGGAACGCTCCAATCAGCTGGCTGCTCTTCAGAGCAATGTTAGTGCTCAAAAGGAGGATCTTCTAAATGCTTTGAGCTTGGTTTCCATGTCCAGGGGGACCAAGCCACCTGCCGTCACATCTCTGACTCTCTCACACCCCCAAGCGGAGCTCTCTGTACCTTCAGCCACTCCAGCCCAGCTGACCCTGCGCCCTCAGTTTGAAGCAAGCACAATTGAAGCTAACAGGGCTGAGGCAAACAGGAGAATCGTGGCAGAAGCAGTAGGATCCATGATGGCGTGGCCTTCCCATGGTGATGGATATACATTTCCAAGGGGGGGAGCAAAAAGTGGTATGATGAAGCTTCATGATATGCCCACACCTGCAACGATGGGAGACGTTCTCCAATATGGTAAAGCAACTGATCAGTGGAGCCACCCTCTTTCAGATCCTCCGCCTGGTGCACTTCAGAGCCACAGTGCGCAGCTATCAAGCCAACAAGCTGATGTCGATCCGTGGCACAGGAGGACTGATCAGCATAAAATCAACAGCAGCATGCAACAATCCACATCCGCTGGTCCTCAGGACACTGCGCACCTTGGGACAGTGTCCTCCAACGTGCTACACCACCCACCATCCCAAGTTATGCACAGACAGGCAGCTCAGCAAGAACAAATGGGTAGGCCACCCCAAGCCCCAGCCATGGAAATGGGGCCTGAAGGGCAGGCTCAGACCTTTGGTTATGCTCAAAAAGGGGGGCCGGTTTTAGGCTTGCATTCTGGGGTTGCTTGGCAGGAAGGCTTGACATCGTTCAAGGAGGCTTATGATCCCACAACAGGACATGCACCTCAGCCACAGCATGGAGCACATTATCAGCGGCAGCATGAACCACAGCAACTCCTGCAAGCAACACAACATAGCCGGGTGGACCAAGTGGACGTTCAAGGAGCCTTTTCTGGCACACTCTCCATGTCGCCCCCTGGTATGAGAGGCACTGGATGGGAAGCACGCAATGACCAGCACCACTATCCTGTGCGCGCTTCTGTGCCAGCGCCAAGAGCAAATCAAATGCAAGCCCTTGCTGATATGCAGAAGTTGGATGCCGAGATAGAGCTGTTAGAGATGTCCTTTAAGAGGGCTGCAAGGAGATGTGCATGAGAAAGAATAATGTCCTCTTAAGGCTTGTTCAAAAGTCCCGATGCTGACGAGAATCAATTGGGCTAACAAGCTTTTCCGTACCTGTCGCCTTCCACACTGGGCTATTTGGGGAATTCACGTCGCCAACTTACTGCGCTACACTTTATCTTTCTCCAATACCCGAGCAAGGTCCTGTAGAAGAGCTTTTATTTTTGAGATATACCACGCGGTTTCGGCCGTTTTTGTATTTCACCGCTTTCAAGCCCCCGCGAGCATGTCGTAGCATGGTGGGATTCAAGTGCTTCCCGCATGGTTGGTATACCAGACTCGTGTTGCATGCACAGGATACACCAATTCAAATCTGAACTGTCTCTTGGGGATGGGGTTCCATGCAAGGTGCCAAGTGCTCATGTAGGATACTAGGGAAATAGAGAATAGAGGCATCCAAGTGAGCATGTGTGCCCACAGCACACACCAACATCAGAGTATCACACCATGTGAAGTAGCCTGGACCTCTGGATACATCCATGCATGCAATAGGTAATTTGGGGAGGGGGTGCATTGTGTACTATAAGGGACTTGTGGCATGCCCCAAGCACCCATGTTACTTGACTAGTCCAATGGAAAAAATACCAAATGCTTTACATCTTCCTTGTCAAGGCTCCTTACAATATGATGGGACATGCATAAAACAAATCATCACACAAGCACTCATCCTGCATAGTACCTGTGTGGTTTAAGAAGGTTGCTGTCCTGATTTATTTTTTAGAAAAATCCAAAGACTTTTGAACAAGCCTAGTATGAGTAATATCTGGGGGGCACTTCATGAAGCATTTTTTATTTATCATCCCGAGGGCATAGATTCCCAACAGTTTTTTTGCGGGGGTTGTTCCACCTGGGTTGCATTTCATCAGGCCTTTTCATGCATCAGGCTATTCAGACTCAACTGTTCTCACCTCTCAGCGGTATCAATTACAATCGTGATAACATAGCATTCGATTATTTGGCTCTCGATCAGACATGTAAGAACTAAGAAAGTATGCAAGAGCATCTCAATATATGTCGTCTGGTTGGTTCTGGTCAGAACTTGAACTTTATTACATGGATCCAGCCAGCAATTTGGCTGCTCGCCGTCCTTGCCACTTTGTTTCTGGTAAAACTATAGTATGAGGCTAAGCTGCTTAGCCATTGAATAAGTACATTTTGCACCTGCTTGCAATGGCATGTCGATAACAATGTAATGTAACAATGTCACTACAGTATGTTTCAACTCATGGGGGATGCTGCCAGAACTCTCCCAGGATGATAGAAAGAACAACAAAAAGCTGCGAAGAGTCCTCAGGTATTTTGGCATATTTTTGTAGTTAGTTCTTTCGATCATTTGTATATTCAAAACCTTAAACTGGTTACAATCCACGCATAAACTGGAATTCTGGGAAATCTGACAATCTTGCAGAAGATTCCCTGGCCTGTTACCATACCGAGTTACTCTTGCCAGCGAGGGGTCGATCGTAAGTTCAGAATCTCATAAATGATAAAGGTCAAGGCTGCTTACCCTGGATCCCTGATCCTGCATTCCCACCAGGCGCCAGCCAACTAGCCAAGTTCCTTACTCCCATAAATCAGAGTAACTCAAGATCCAGGGAAGCTTGAATTTGAGTTTGGTAAGATGTCTCCAGCCAACAATCTGGCTGCTAACCGTCTTCGGCGAGAAACATAAACAATTTAAATCAAGGTAAGATCGGCCAGAAGTCAGTCCTTCGGGGATATTTTCAAATTCGGCTTCGACTGGAGGAGTTCAGTTCAGTGTTGTCAGGAGGTAGAGTACCGCGTTCTTGTCAGGAGGTGAAGTACCGTTGCGTGCGGTACGAGAGGACTTCAAAAAAGAAAGTACCGACTAAGATATCCGCCGAGGCTACATGAGCAGCTACCCGGTTTTCAGCCAACCATAAATCAATCATTATATCTGGTTAACAGTCTGCTACATTTGTGTACAAATTTGAAGACCGAAGCACCCGTGGCCAATCATTTGTAATTCGTTTATAAATATCAGTGTGCCTGACTCGTGATCCGCATCGTTTTTTGAGATTATTTAGCATCAGACCCAAACTCCCAGATCATCTGAATAACTTGCCTTATCTTCAATTCTGGATCCACTCCTGACTCCGATTTATTCTTCGCATCTGAAACACTTGCTCCTGTGATCGACAGTGCCTTCAATTCTTTCCGTGATCATCTCTTCTCTTCTCAGCCGAATTCCCTTAAAATATGGAAGGTGAAGGATTGGCAACCACACAGGCTGCTGCGCAGCTTGCTACTCAAGGGTAGGTTTCCTTGAATTGTAGCAACCGGTAATACTATGTGACAAACTGAAAATACTGTGATATCGATTTGATGAATTCATCCACAATTCCTCACATATTGCAGGGCCGTAGAGGAGGAACAACAAGACGATGTCGTGGACTTCATCGAAATTGAGAGGCTGATAGAACAAGGCATTGCGGCAGGTTTGTTCAAAATATCGTCCCGTTGACCATTCCCTTATATTTATTTTGTCTGAGTTTGACTGTAATGTGGCAGCTCTGTAATTTACCAGCTCATACGGTAGCAGCCATAGCCTCAGGCTGAACTTCCCAAATATCAGTTGGATCCCGGCACTGCCTACTCCCCAAATACGACCAGACAAATCATATGCCAGTAGTGAAGGGCCTGCTTAGAAATACCTACAATCCATTGATCACAAATAAAAATGCAGAGAGACACTCTTGCCTACATCATATTACTCCTGCTTCCTGGTGCTTCTTAGAGTTTCAGGATGGTCTTGAGAATAAGAAAACAGCAAACATGTTCACCACAAGTGGTTTTCAATACTGCAAGATATTAGTGTCTCCATTGTTCAATGTGTTAGGAATGCATTGGATGCGTAATGGGGTGCGTGGACTGTCACTTATTCCATTCAACATATGGAATGGGGCTGCTTGCTTGCAAGTTATGACATTCTGAATAAACCATGTTTTACCAGGTGATCTCAAGAAGGCCAAAGATGCTGGATTTCACACATGCATGTCTATCGTCATGGCCACAAAGAAGGTATGTTCTTAAATCTATACCATATTCATAGGGTAGGTAGCATGTCGAACGATTCTGCTTGGATTTCCCTTTGCTCCACCATTTTATGTCTCCTGCCAAATGATCATGGGCATGATCAAATCATCCGACAAGTGCAATCGACACTTCAAATCTGTCGACTGAACGGATTCCTGTGTGTTGTTATGTGTTAGCTACATGGAAATGTTGCTATGCTGCATTTCCAGCTCAGAAATCAGCAAGCAAGGGAAGGTCGAACAAGAAAAACACTTGAAGACTGCAAGGAACAACATACCCCAAACTGCACCACTACTTTGAATTCCGCATGTTTGTGCTGGCCCAATATTTACACTGCAATCCATGGTGCCTTTGCTTGTGTCAGGTTTTATGCAACGTAAAGGGCCTTTCTGAAGCCAAGGTGGACAAAATGGTGGAAGCAGCGACACGTTTGTCGCCAGACATTGGTTGGCACTCGGGTACAGCTGAGCTCCAGAGCGTAAGTTAGTCAGCATGACGTCTGCCCGAACATGCAGCTGTGCAGCACTTGTCTTGGATTTTCAACACACAGTTTTCAGCTGTGTAGCACTTTGATCTCATGTCTAATGCAATTATTGTCACTATAGTACAGAAGGATATACACATCATTTGTACTGCTTCACCACACGCTCTTGCCCCCCCCCGCCTCCCCCCCAACACACACACAACTCTCCATATCAATGAAGTGTTGGTACAGCAACATACAGAAACATGACCGCTTTCTGCACTGAATAGCCCCCAATGCTAAGTTTTCAAACCCACTATCGTGTGCAGAGGCAGAGAAATATCGTCAAAGTCACTTCAGGATGCGCGGCTGTGGACGATATGCTTGGTGGTGGTTTTGAGACCAAAACAATTACTGAGATACATGGAGAATACAGGCAGGTTGACAGATATTCCACACTTTCAACTGTTAATTTGAATGGACTGTCCTATTCTTTGCTGTACCTGTGGGTTGTGCCCCACTCTACCCCCACCCCAGCCACCACACACCAATCTCAGCATTTCCCACCCCACCACTCAAGCAACAACTCACCCACCCACGCTGTCAGCAACCAAATTCGCTTGCATGAGCAGGTCACGCGGCACTCATGACTCAACGCGATGCATGCTACTAATTCGAAGCGAGGCGAAAAAGGGGAATGGTCTCATGTTCATCGTTTGTAATCGCTTCGTAGAATATACAACTGGGCTGACCTTAAGAGATAGATAGATAGATAGATAGATAGATAGATAGATAGATAGATAGATAGATAGATAGATAGATAGATAGATAGATAGATAGATAGATAGATAGATAGATAGATAGATAGATAGATAGATAGATAGATAGATAGATAGATAGCTTGGTTGTCTCTTCAACAGTCGAACACGATGTGACAATTAGCAGGCACTGTAGAGAGAATTCGAGAAGGGTCTGGACGAAACTCGCGAACACAGCCCAGGAAGTATGTGGGGGGCGGTGGGGGGGTTATGATGTACTGGCACAAAAGTACTGGGGCAGGTGCGCCCCCCTCACCTGTGCGCCCTCAGGTGCGCTCCATTACAAAAGAGAGCCGGTCAAACACACGTTGAGTCAAATCAAGGCGAATGAAGTCTTTCGAAGTCGGAGCGAATTTTACATTGAACTTCGAACCAGAATTCGAGGCTGCATCAGATTGGAACCTGCCGTATTCCAGCCGTATTCCAGCCGTATTCTGCCTTTTATTTCGTGAATGACCGTCGCGAGCAGGGTGGTTGCGAGTGCACCCTGGCAAGATCTTTTTTCCTTCGGAATGGACTTGTTCGAATGTGACCTTTTCCGAAGCACGTTGCACTTCATCGCGAGGTCTAAATGGTCGGCCACACCAACAGAGAGCAGAAAGTAGCCTGCATGGCGAAAATGACAATGTGGATACTTTAATATCGTCAGAGGAAGCATACAGCTGCAGCATCACCCCAGAACGATGTTGGTAGGTTCCCACAGTTTTGGGACAATGGGACTGCAAGACAAGCCAATACCATTTCAAACTATATCACCATGAAACTAGAAGACATATACATAAAAATGACCATTTGATGCTTATCCTCATGCAAATCAACTTCATAAAGGGGTGAAAGTTGTTTGGAGTTGAGCCTCAACAGTTGAGGTCAGAGTCCCCAATTGGGACAGCAAACCCTTGCACTCTAGCAAATGATTCTGAGGAGCCCTGAGGAGGGAGATTTCTCTCTCCTTAGAATCATTTGCCAGAGTGCAATGTTTCGTTGTCCCAATTGGGCCTCCTGACCTCAACTCCAAACAGCTTTCACCCCCTCTTCACCCCTTCATGAATTTGATTTGCATATACGACTCTTGTTGTAACACAACGCTACCCAATGTAAGGGAGCCAGCCAATCCTCAGAGTTGTGTTGGGGGCCTACTCGGGTTTCTCAGAGTCCTCAGCTAGAGCTTAGGGGTTTGTGATCACCATGGGGACATGTAGCATTTACTTAAATACCATCAGCTCCTGGTGGATCTGAAACAAGGGGCAATCAAAATTCATATAGCTGTAGCAAGGCATGAGCTACTCAGCCAACACAAATTTGAATGGCACTGTAAGATAGTTTAAGTAGTATAAGTATTCATTGCTAGAAACTCAAGCCTTCAAATCGATTCATCAGAGGCAGGAGAAAATACAGTGCATGGCTACTCCACACCAACAGAGATTCATCAATTGAATGCAATCCTTTGCAGGAGTGGCAAAACACAGCTATGCATGACGATGTGCGTCACGTGCCAGCTGCCTTCCGCTATGGGTGGCGGAGAAGGAAAGGTGGGTATTGTCTCCTGATCCTCATCCAAAGTTGCATCACTTTCCCTACAGAACGCTCAAGTGGCTCATGCCGTCTTTTAAACAAGCTGGCCCTCTATTGCAGGTGGCCTATATTGACGCAGAAGGAGCATTCCGACCCGAGCACATTATGAAAATAGCGGAGAGATTTGGCCTGGTGAGTTGCCACTCATCCTGTCACTTCACGTTGAATGTGCGGTGAAATGCTCATCCTTGGCATTATAGGAAATCTGAGCCAAGAGTTATATATGGGAGAAACTGAGAAGCACAACCATATTTAATGTGTGTACATGACCATAACATATGCTAGATACAAATGCAATACACAAAAATACAACAAAGTATTGATGGCATGTGACACGTATATTTATGAATGCTGAAGAAACATTTCACAGAGTGCGTGCAGGCAAACAAATGGCTAGCAGGCAAATTAGTTATCTGCCGTATCATAAGCCGATCCATCACCACTCATTCACGCCCACATTATATCCCTTTCTCTTAGGCTTCATGTGTACCGGTATGCATCAAGATTGATCACAATAAATGAACCACTCCATGAACTTTTTCCTACTTCTCCCGCATGCAGAATCCTGGTGCTGTCCTGGACAATGTGAGTATCGTTTCATCTCCTGTCAGTTGATAGTTCCATAACATACGTCAATTTGTTCCTACTTGTATAGGAAAAGACAGTTGCTCAAATCATGTGCCTGTAGTCTTTCTTATAGGTATCACCTGCCTTGACTGCATTGACTTCCAACCAATCCTAGTAGCTTGTTCTACTTGTATAGGAAAAGACTGTTACTCAAATCCTGGTGTCCTTATGTATTACCTGCATTTACGGTATTAACTTCTTTGTACTAGCTTGTTCTACTTACAACCAATCCTAGAAGCATTTATGTTGACGCTTACTAAACTCCCAAATGTAAACCAGGTCTTGTTTGCACGGGCCTACAACTGGGAGCAACAGATGGGTAAGCACCTTTTTCAGGCTGTCTCTAGAATGCTCTGGGAAGAAGTTCTATTTACACGTCTACCAGCCCTGTGTTTTGCGATATATTTAGGGAACGGCAATATGATACCATGCCATCATATGATATCAGATGGTGCCAGCAGTCTGACTTGGCTAAAGTTACCATTTATATACAATATCATATTAACGGTATGCAATTTGTACATCATATGATATGCTGGTCCCAAAATATATTTTGGAATCGGCATATCATATGATGTTGACCAAAGGCGTGTATAGTATCATATGATATCATACACATTGCATCATATGATATTGTATTTAAATGGTAAATTCGGCCTAGTCAGACTGCCGTCATCAAATGATATCATATGATGACATGATATCATTTATATACAATATCATATGATATCATGTTGCCGTTCCCTAAATATATTCCATGGACCCCTGCAGGTAGAGATTGAAACACAAATGTACTCTTCTGAATAGGATCAAGAAATTCTCAATTTATTTTTCAGTAACTCATGTTCTGAAAAATCCACGAGTTTACCTGAGAAGACAATTCTGTAGGACTAACGGGAGGCAGCAAATTGTACCAACCAATTCTTTAACTAGATTTTTGTATCCATTTGCTAACCCGTATTATACATAATGGATTTGCAGACTATCTGGTTGCCGTCTCTGCGCTGATGTCACAGGAGCCATTCAAAATGCTGATCATGGACGGAATCATGTCCCTCTTGAAGGTATTTGTCTGACATGAAATGTCGCACATGAATGTTTCAATGTCACTTAATGAAATGTCATACATGAATGTTTGCACATGCAATATTTTACTGCCTCGTGTGATCTTTTGATTAATTGCAATTTATCTCTTGTTCAGATAAATTGCATCAAGCTAATATTTTTACTTTGCTTTGAACTGCCTCTACAAATTGCTTGCTTGTTTGGTTTCCCACAAGAAAAGTTGCCTGCATATGTTTTCAAAGCTGGGGCCTTGTACTGACTCATGTAGTCATATGATCTTCATTTATTACAATTTGTCACTTGTTCAGAAAACTTGCATCAAGCTATTGCATTCACCTTGCTTTGAAGTTCACATGCTCGTTCAATTCATGCAATTCATCACTTGTTCGAAAAAATACATCAAGCTATTGTGCTGGTTTTTGTCTCACAAACAAGTGCACATGCTGGGTACTATACATTAGGAACTGCCTCCACTAATTTCTTACTTGTTTTGTTGCACTGCTCTTGTTAGGTGGACTTCTGTGGGAGGGGAGAGCTTTCTGAAAGGCAGCAAAAACTCGGAAAGATGCTCTCAATGTTGAGGAAGGTAACAAATTAATGAGTTCAATTCATATTTATGTACTTTCACATTTTACGGCAGTTGGAAGTTTGGGTGACAAAACCCATTTCAGTTATGCAAGACGGTGCATCTTATTGCTCAGGCTTAATGATCAGGCACATGCAAGTGTTGTGGCCACTTCCAACCACTTAATTGAAATTGTTGCGTATTCATCAAATGTCTGTCTACATAGCTTTATTGCTCGTGCCATGTGATTTCTGTAAGAGGATGGTTGGAAGAGGATGGTTGGAAGAACCCGCCTTGGATGGTGTGGTCAACTATGGCCTGTATATGACAATGCAACGCAATATAATGGAATGGAATGAAATGTAACAGCGTGGCCTTGAACTGCTCGCAGCTCTCGGAAGAGTTCAATGTGGCTGTCGTAGTGACGAACCAAGTCATCTCTGATCCTGGAGGGGGAGCAATGTTTGTTTCAGATCCCAAGAAAGCCATTGGGGGGCATGTGCTGGCTCACGCTTGCACAAGCCGCATCTTGGTCAGGAAAGGCAAGGGAGAGCAGAGGGTGATGAAGCTCATCAAATGTCCTTCCCAGCGTGAGTACAGCATAGTTGATCTTAACTTGTTGATTGTGATTTCGGTCTTGATAGCAGTTGATCCATGTGCTTTAGCCCCCTCCCCCCCCACACACACGCACACACACACGCTACAGGGAGTTGAAAGTATGTTGTTTTGCCTATCCCAACTGATTTGCATTTTTAATTGCTTTGCAGCTGAGAGCGAATCATCCTTCCAGATAACAGATGCTGGGATCGCCGAATACAAGGACTAAGCTCGGCTACTGACAGTGTCGCAACATGAGCTTGTGCGGGCCTGTGCCATAACAAACCCGAAAACACTGGGACCGTTCGTACAACTTGTTCCAGAGAATCAGTGATCTGGGTAAGGCAATCCTTGTCTTGGTCCTTCAAAAAGGAAAGCGTGACTTCGAACGCACTGAATATGTGATCAGCATAAAAGAAGGTACATGTACCGTAGTTCTGCATGTACCGCACATGCCCAAGTGATTGTAAACAGTGATTATCTTCATGTGATACTTATTTCTTAGTAGGTGCGTGCCTATGTCCCTGTCTGCACTGTGGAGTGTCCTACAGGCATACATATTATTCAAGTGTGAATATCTCAACATAGACAGCAGTGCTACTCAAATGCTAAGTGATCGGGAATCAGGAATAATATTTCAATCTGTCGATGATTTTGAACTTATGGTGTGCCCCGGGCATCTGTGTGCTTGTTAACAATATGATGGTTTATCTGTTTTATTTGTGAGGGTGTGTGACTGTGCGTGACTTTGACAACTAGTGGTAGTGTACTTATGTATGTGTAAGTTAGTTAAGTGGCTGGACGAATTTTCAATAATTTTCAATAATTTTCAAATGCCAGTAGTGAAGTGGCTGGACGAATTTTCTAGCAATAGATTTAAAGTGAGCCCCTGATTTCTTTGTTAGTAACTGGCAATCGCAAGGGGGGCATGGAATTTGAAGATGAGCAGCCCAGAGTTGGCACATAAACCCTGTAAAAATCCAATGATCCAATCCAATATTTAAAGCGCGCCATGCATGGGACAACTTGGTACACATCGGTATCATCAATTCACCATCATCATGAGACTGGCCTAGTGGGGGAAATGACTTTGTTAAGAATATTGCATCCCATGATGGGATGTTTCTGCTGGAGATTTGAAGAGTTCAAGAGTTCAAGCAGCCATATACGGTAGGCTTGTTCAAAAGTACTTGGATTCCTTTATAAAACAAATCAGGCCAGTAACATTCTTAAACCACACGGGTACTATTCAGTATGAGTGCAGATGTGATGATTTGTTTTATGCATGGCCAATCATAGTTTAATAAGAATTGCCAAGGCAGATGTAAACCAGTTGGTGCTTATTCCATTGTCCTAGTGAAGTGACATGGGTGTTTTGGGGCATCCCACAAGTCCCCTCTAGTACACCATGCCCCCCCCCCCCCACCCACCCACCCAAATTCCCTGTTGCATGCATGGATGTATCAAGGGGTTCAGAAAACAGAACATGGTGTGCTGCTCTGGTGTCGGTATGTGCCATGCGCTCACATGCTCACTTGGATGCCTCTAGCCCCTAGCCTAGCACCCTATATGAGCACTTGGCATCTTGCACGGAACCCCAACCCCAAGGGACAGCTCAGATTTGAATGGGTGTCTAATTTGCATGCAACATGAGTTTAGTATACCAACCAGAAGGGAAATACCTGAATATCACCATGCCACAACAAGCTCGCAGGGAACGCTGCTAACACACAAAAACGACCGAAGCCGCCTGGGATAGATAAACAATAAAACTCTTCTACTGAAACTGGGACGGGTATTGAAGAAAGATGATGCGTAGTTCAATAAGTTGGGGACCTGGAATATCTAAATAGCCCAATGTGGATGCTCAAAGATACGCTACGGAACAGCTTGGTAGGTAACTTAATGTTCGGAACCATCGGGATTTATGAAGACACCTACTGAAGCAAACTCCAAATTTAATTTGTTACATTTGCTAAGACACCAATCCACACAATCAATAGACCGACACAATAAATCAATGGGAGCACGGAATGACTACACACAATCAAACGAACCTCGTGCAGCAGAGTTTACCAGGGAGCCTGGACTCTTCTACAGTACGGTACATTTCGGCGGTCGTTTATCACTATCACTTAATTAAGCACGCATTGGGTCACTCGCCAATCAATAAGAGGGCTCTGCTAGGTTCAGGCATGCCTGGGCAGCTTCAAACATTTGACTAATGCGCGCTCGCTCCATATAGACAGGGGGTGCCACAATAATACAAGTCTGGCGAGGAGAGAAACATGCACATCAGAAACATGCGCATGGCCGAGCCTGTCAGGCTCAAACAAACACAAAATCGATCAATCAATGTTGGGGACGAAATGTAAATCAATCAATGAATCAATACTAGGAACGCAAATCAATGAATTAATACTAGGACCAAATCTCAATGGAGGGTAGAACTGCAAGCAAACACAGCGCAATCAATAGATCAATAAACTTCTAGTCAGCTCAATAAAACAACATTCTTGCATCCAGCAGCATATATATACATGTCGAACAGTTGGACCCCAGGACTACCCATGTGTACTCCGCCCACAGTTGTGTTCATATTACCCAATCCCCAGGAATAATCAATGCTATTCACAAGTCCAAAACTCCAAATCAATATGAACCATATTTACTATAAATTGCTGCTCATAATGGAACATGTCGAGCAGGGTATACACAGCAAGCGCTCATGGCTCTCACACTATTCACTGTGAGTTGAAAATAAATAAATGGGATAGATGCCTTATGCAAGGACACCAAATGCTCCTCAGCACTATGCACTACATTCTGCCACAAATATGCCACAATATGTATGGTGTGTGGAAGATCAATAAATGGGTTTGACGCATTGTGCAAGGATGTAATTGTTCTCCTTTACACTATGCACTACATTCCGCCAAACACACTATGCTCGGTGTGTGGAAGATAAATCAGTGGGCTACACACTGTGTGAAAGGATATACCTTGCTCCTCAGTGTGAGTGAGTAATGGTTATTTTAACTGCCGAGTATACTCTTATTCTATAAAGGTCTCTGCCTACAATCCGCTAGGCTGTCATCATAGATGTCGCCCCTCAAGTCCTGTGCCGAGCAAGTTCCCAAGTACCAACTGTAGCACCTTGAATGCCAGCACTACCGCTCCACTAGTACTGCGACTTCTTGAGGAACATGAGGCACACAAAGGCAATGACTCTGAAGCCCAGGCCCAGGCAGAACATGGCAATGTGAGCTTCCGTGTTGTAGCTGTCGCAGTGGCTGAAAGTGAAGGTCCTCTGCACCTGTAAGAAAGAGATGGCCTCCCTGGGGGTGAGGTCGTCATCATCACCACCTTCAACATACAGAAGCTCGTCCATGCCGCAGTAGCCGATACCCCTGGGTAGCAGGGTGGATGTGGTTTGGGAAGATCAAGCTTTGTTTGTTTGTTTGTTGTTGTAAGTGGTGAGTGGAGTGCCCCTTACAGTAGCCGACGCCCCTGGGGAATAGGATGTGTGTGGTTTGTTGTTTTGTTTGTCTGTTTTTTTGTGTGGTGGGTGGGTGGATGTGTGTGGTTTGTTGTTTTGTTTGTCTGTTATTTTTTGGTGGTGAGTGGAGTGCCCCTTACAGTAGCCAACGCCCCTGGGGAATAGGATGGATGTGGTTTGTTGTTTTGTTTGTCTGTTTTTTTTGGTGGTGGGTGGGTGGATGTGTGTGGTTTGTTGTTTTGTTTGTTTGTTTGTTTTGGGTGGCAGGTGGGGTTCCCCTTACAGCATTCGATGCCCCTGGGGAATAGGATGTGTGTGTTTTGTTGTTTTGTTTGTCTGCTGGTTTTGGGTGGTGGGTAGGCGGATGAATGGGTGTGGTTTGTTGTTTTGCTTGTCTGTTATTTTTTGGTGGTGAGTGGAGTGCCCCTTACAGTAGCCAACGCCCCTGGGGAATAGGATGGATGTGGTTTGTTGTTTTGTTTGTCTGTTTTTTTTGGTGGTGGGTGGGTGGATGTGTGTGGTTTGTTGTTTTGTTTGTTTGTTTGTTTTGGGTGGCAGGTGGGGTTCCCCTTACAGCATTCGATGCCCCTGGGGAATAGGATGTGTGTGTTTTGTTGTTTTGTTTGTCTGTTGGTTTTGGGTGGTGGGTAGGCGGATGAATGGGTGTGGTTTGTTGTTTTGCTTGTCTGTTATTTTTTGGTGGTGAGTGGAGTGCCCCTTACAGTAGCCAACGCCCCTGGGGAATAGGATGGATGTGGTTTGTTGTTTTGTTTGTCTGTTTTTTTTGGTGGTGGGTGGGTGGATGTGTGTGGTTTGTTGTTTTGTTTGTTTGTTTGTTTTGGGTGGCAGGTGGGGTTCCCCTTACAGCATTCGATGCCCCTGGGGAATAGGATGTGTGTGTTTTGTTGTTTTGTTTGTCTGTTGGTTTTGGGTGGTGGGTAGGCGGATGAATGGGTGTGGTTTGTTGTTTTGCTTGTCTGTTATTTTTGGTGGTGAGTGGAGTGCCCCTTACAGTAGCCAACGCCCCTGGGGAATAGGATGGATGTGGTTTGTTGTTTTGTTTGTCTGTTTTTTTTGGTGGTGGGTGGGTGGATGTGTGTGGTTTGTTGTTTTGTTTGTTTGTTTGTTTTGGGTGGCAGGTGGGGTTCCCCTTGCAGCATTCGATGCCCCTGGGGAATAGGATGTGTGTGTTTTGTTGTTTTGTTTGTCTGTTGGTTTTGGGTGGTGGGTAGGCGGATGAATGGGTGTGGTTTGTTGTTTTGCTTGTCTGCTGTTTTGGAGTGGTGGGTGGATGAATGGGTGTGGTTTGTTGTTTTGTTTGTCTGTTGTTTTGGAGTGGTGGGTGGATGAATGGGTGTGGTTTGTTGTTTTGTTTGTCTGTTGTTTTGGAGTGGTGGGTGGAGTGTCCCTTGCAGTAGTCAATGCCCCAGGGGAATAGGATGAGTGTGGTTTGTCATTTTGTTTGTCTGCTGTTTTTAGGTGGTGGGTGGGTGGGAGGGTGGATGCATGGGAGTTGTTTTTTGTTTTGTTTGTCTGTCTGTTGTTTTGAAGTGGTGAGTGGGGTGCCCCTTACAGTAGCTGACGCCCTTGGGGAAAAGGATGTGTGTGGTTAGTTGTTTGTAGGTGGTGAGTGCATGGGGTGCCCCTTACAGTGGCCGATGCCCTGAGGTAGAAGGGCAGAAAACAAAACAAGCAACCCACCTGAAGAGCATGATGACCACATTGCGCATGTTGTCGACAAAGTGCATGCTTTCCTCCACAGTCACAAGCTCCACCGCCCATCGGCTGTAGCTCAGGCCCAAGATGTACTCCAGAACGGTACCGCGGGCCTCGGCCACGGAGGGGGTAATGCCTTGGACAAAAGCTCCCAGGATGAGTGCACAGAAGACACCTGTTCAAGATAAAAATAAACAAATGACTTGGCAATCGAGATTAAAACAAGGGCACAGAAGACACCTGCCATCTTCATATACACATCGTAGTAATTTGTAAAGGGGTGATGCCTTGGACAAAATATTTTAGGACGAGGGCGCAGGAAAAACCTGGTTACCATATAAACAACCAAATGATTCAGCAATACTAGAATGAGGGCACACAAGTCAGCTTCCTCCCAAGATATAAACGTTATTGTGAAGGGGGGGCCTAGGACAAAAGCGCCCAGGGTGTGTACGCAGAAGACTCCTGGTTACGATAGAGACACACAAATGATTAGGCAAGAAGGGGTGTTAGGGTGAGTGGTAGGGTTGGTAAGGTGGACGAATACAGAAGACATACGAGTCTATGAGTCATACAAGGAATTCAATATAATATATATCATATAATTAAGACGTCCCAGAGGACACATGTAAAAAGAAGAGTCTCGGCCATTGAGGGGGTGATGCCTTGCACCAAAATATTTTAGGATGAGTGCACAGAAGACACCTGGTTACAATAGAAGCACAAATATGATTCAGTAATACTAGAATGAGCATCAGTAATAGTAAAATGAGTGCACAGAGGACACCTGTTTAAGATAAAAAGAAACACATGATTTGGCAATTGTGACTAAAATGAGGGCACCGAAGACACCAGCCATCTTCATATACAAAACGTAATTGTTAAGGGGGGGATGCCTTGGACAAAATATTGAAGGATGAGTGTGCAGAAGACACCTGGTTACGATAGAAACACACAAAAGATTCAGCAATACTAGAATGAGTATCAGTGATAGTAAAATGAGCGCACAAGGGACACCTGTTCAAGATAGAAATGAACAAATGATTTGGCAATCGTAACTTAAATGAGGGCACCAAAGACACCAGCCATCTTCATATACAAAACGTAATTGTAAAGGGGTGATGCCTTGGACAAAATATTTTTGGATGAGTGCGCAAAAGACACCTGGTTACGATAGAAACACACAAATGATTCAGTAATACTAGAATGAGTATCAGTAATAGTAAAATGCACAGAAGTCAGCTTCCACCTATAAATATAAACGTAATTGTGAAGGGGGGGGGGGGCCTTGGACAAAATCTCCCAGGATGAGGGCGCAGAAGATACCTACTTACGATAGAAACACACAAATGACTGGTATTCAGTAATCTTGACCAAAATGAGGGCAGAGAAGACTCCTGCCATCTTTATGTACAGAACGTATTTGCAATTGTCTAGGGGTGATGCTTTGGACACAATATTTGAAGATGAGGGCACAGAAGACAACTGGTTACGATAGAAGCAAACAATTGATTTGTAAAACTAGAATGAGTATCAGTGATAGTAAAATGAGGGCACAGGAGACACCTGCCGTCCAGAAATACACAACTTAATATAAATTGTAAATGGGTGATGTCTTGGACACAAGCTCCCAGGATTAGGAAGCAGAAGACACCTGACAATGATAGACGCACATAAATTATTCAATAACCAAAATGAGGGCACAGAAGTCAGCTTCCACCTATAGATATAAACGCTATTGTGAAGGGGGGGCCTTGGGCAAAAGCTCCAAGATGAGTGCGCAGAAGACACCTAGTTACGATATACACATTTTTATTCAGTAACACTATAAGATACTAGAGTAATACATTTTTATGCTACACCATATACTGACTGGATCACTCGCACCTGTCATCAGCACGGTTTGCTGGGGGTGGCCATTGCCACAATATAGATCAAGCCTGAGCACCACCAGCAGACCTCTAAGGCCACCACCACCACCACCTACACCACATACCGACTGGATCACTCGCACCTGTCATCAGCACAGTTTGCTTGGGGACGGCCGTTGCCACCATGTAGCTCATGCCCGAGCACCACCAGCAGACTTGTAAGGCAGCGATGTAGTAGCTCGAGAAGGCGATGCGCGGCAGAGTGAGGTAGTAGTAGGGCGCCAGGAACAGGGCCGGGGCTAGAAAGACCCACCCCAGGTCGATGATGTTCTGTGCACAGAAGAAGGCGGGTAGGCTGACGCCGCTGTCCGACTCACGGAGCAGGACGATCTTGTCGGTGGTGAAGGTACGCAGGTGGGTGACTGTGGAGAGGACGCCCAAGCAGGTCATGGCCATGGCGGTGTTGGAGGGGATGGAGCCCAGCCCCCATGCGGTGCCGTGGATGAAGCCGATGATGAAGGCGCCGGCGATGAGGAGGAGGATGTCGATGACCCGGAGGGGCCAGTAGGAACGCATGTACTTCACCAGGGACCTGAGAATGGCGGCAGTGGTGTGAGTGTTGGGGTAGAGTGTGTTTGGGGTGGTGGTAGTGGTGTGTGTTGGGGTAGAGTGTGTTTGGGGTGGTGGCAGTGGTGTGTGTGTTGGGGTAGAGTGTGTGTTGGGGTGGTGGTAGTGGTGTGTGTGTTTGGGGTGGTTGTAGTGGTGTTTGTGTTGTGGGTGGTGTGTGTCGGGGTAGTATGTGTTGGGGCCAGGGGGAGCGCATATACTTCACCAGGGCCCTGGGGAATGCCGGCAGTGGTGGTGTGCGTTGAGGGTGGTTAGTGCTGGGCATGGTGAGTTGGAGTGGTATGTGTTGGGGAGGGGTCTTAGGTTGAGAGTTGGAACTGACATGGTGATGGGCAGCAGGAGGTGGATGACATGGAGGGGCCAGTTGTGTGTGTGTGCTGGTTGAGATGAGTCAGTGCGTTGGGTGAGTGCTCAGACACAGCCCCCCCCCCCCCCCCCCCCCCCCCCCCCCCCCCCCTCCCCACCCACCCACTCACCTGGTTGAGATGAAATACAGCTGGCTGAAGAATCCTGGGTAGTTCCATTTCTGAATCTCAAGCTCCAGTGGAGTAAGGCCTGCAGGGATATGATGATGGCTTTAGGGTTTAGGGATGATGGTGACGGTTGTGATGATGGTTGTAATGCTGTATGCGTGTGGGTGAAAGTTTTGAAGTGTATTACTCTCCAGCTCCAGCGGAGTAAGGCCTGCAGGGATATGATGATGGGCTTAGGGTTTAGGGTTTAGGGATGTGATGATGGTGACGGTTGTGATGATGGTTGTAATGCTGTGTGCGTGTGGGTGAAAGTTTTGAATTGCATTAATCTACAGCTCCAGTGGAGATAGGCCTGCAGTCAGGGAGATCATGACAACGTTAATATTAATAATGTGATTACATAATGTTATGATGTTACTTATGTTATTAAATCATGTTGTTATAATGTTAATAATGTGATTACATAATGTTATGATGTTACTTATGTTATTAAATCATGTTGTTATAATGTTAATAATGTGATTACATAATGTTATGATGTTACTTATGTTATTAAATCATGTTGCTATAATGTTATTAATGTGATTACATGATGTTATGATGTTACTTATGTTATTAAATCATGTTGATAAAATGTAATAATGTGATTACATGAGTTATGATGTTACGTATGTATAATCATGTGCTATAATGTATAATGTTGTCTATAATATGTTATTAATGTTGTATATAATGTTATTCATGTTGTATATAATGTTATTAATGTTGTTATAATGTTAATAATGTGATGATGTTACTTTTGTTAGTAAATCATGTTGCTATAATGTTATTTATGTTGTTATTTTGTTAATATAATGTCATTAAATCATGTTGATATAACGTTAATTATGCCATTGTAATGATGTTATCATGTTAATTATGTTATTCCCTGCTCTTTCATCCTGCACCCAGGGTAATTCAAAGCGCGCGCTTTTGCACTTTTGAGCGCTGACTTTTTGACCCCCTCTGCACTTTAAACGCAATTTTTGCAACCCCCTGTGGGCGCAGCAGGCATTGTTTTGCGCTTTTTGCACTACAAAGCGCAGTTTTTTTGTTTTCAAGTGCGCTAATGCGCTGGCCAATTTGGCAATTTGAAGTACCCTGCCTGCATCTAGTTAATGGCTGTGATAATATTAATGTTAATAATGTTGTTATAATGTTAATAAACAATGATGTTATAAAGTTATTATATTGTTAATTATATTATCACCTGCTCCTAGGTCCTGCATCTTGTTAACGGTGGTGACAGTGGTGGTGGTGGTGGTAATGATGACAGTGACAGTGATGATGATGATGTTTCTGGCTGTGGTGGTGGTGATGATGATGGTGGTGACGAGTTACACACACACACACATATACACAAGCATTCATACAGATGCTAATACACACCTGCTCCTGAATCCTGCATCTTGTTCATGGCGGTGACAAGCGCATCAGGGAGGGTTGGGAGGTGAGACTGGCTGGTCGTGCTCATGCCTCTCCTGGCACCAGCCTGGCTTTGCGTTTGTCGGCCGGAGGTCATACTTGGCGCGCCTCTAGCAGTCATGCTGGCCGCCCCACGGGGCCCCCTAGTGCTGCTGGCACGCAGTCCTCCAGCACCGCCTGCAGTGACGCTGGCGAGTCTGGTCATGTGCATTGACTTTTGCAGCACTCCACCCAGCAGGGCTTCCACCGCGAGCTCCTCGTTGTCCTCATTACGTGTGGACCCCCGCCTGCCCTTGGCCCTCTTCTTGCCTGCGGAGAGATTGGACCAAGTTTATCTTGGTAAGAGTAAAGCTTGAAGGGTTTAGGTTAATCATTTGATAAGAGTACTTGCTCCAAATGTCGATGCTAAGTCCAAAGAGGGCAAGCAGCCCTGAAGGCTGGAGCCATGTAACCAAATGCATGTTATTGAAATTGAAATTGTTACATCCGTGTAGAACCGTTACTCACAGGACGTGAAGTTAAGGACACCATAGCGTAAGCCGGTAGCATAAGCCGTAACCAAATGCATGTTACCATACTGCAGTGTGTTTGTAATGATGCTTTGATTTAAATTGCTTATGCTACTGCCAAAGAGGGCCAGTAGCCCTGAAGGCTGGAGCCTTGTAACCAAATTCATGTTACCATACTGCAGTGCGTTCACAATGATGCTTTGATTTGAATTGGTTATGTAACTGCCAAAGAGGGCGAGCAGCCCTGAAGGCTGGAGCCATGAAACCAAGTTCATGTAATGACCTGCCTGTAGCTTTCCTCGGTGTCCAGGGGGTGCATGGCGTTTGAGTTATGGGATTTGTTGGAGCCCCTGTTGTTTGAGGTTCTACGTAACTAAGTTCAAGTGCTAGTTCAAGTTCTTGCCTGCCTGTGGCCTTTCTTGGAGTCCAAGGGGTGCACGTCGTTTGAGTTATGGGTTTTGTTGGAGCTTCTCTTGTTTGAGGTCCTATGTAACTAAGTTCTATTTCAAATTCTTGCCTGTGACGTTGGCTTCCTTGGAGTCCAGGGGGTGCACAGCGTTTGAGTTATGGGTCTTGTTGGAGCTCCTGTTGTTTGAGGTTCTATGTAACTAAGGTCAAGTGCTAGTTCAAGTTCTTGCCTGCCTGTAGCTTTCCTCGGTGTCCTGGGGGTGCACAGGGTCTGAGTTAAGGGATTTGTTGGAGCCCCTGTTGTTTGAGGTCCTATGAAACCAAGTTCAAGTTCTACATCAAGTTCTTGCCTGTGACGTTGGCCTCCTTGGAGTCCAAGGGGTGCACGGCGTCTGAGTTATGGGTTTTGTTGGAGCTTCTGTTGTTGGAGGTCGTATGTAACTAAGTTGTTTTTCTCTTTTTATTCGACTAACTCTAATTTATTCTTATTCATGCAGCATCACCAAATCTGTATAAAGCAAGCAGCAGAATTGTTCCTAACCATAAATCCTCGTGTTCAACTTCTTCCCTGTGACGTTGCCCTCCTTGGTGTCCAGGGGGTGTACGGCGTTGGAGTTATGGGAGTTTTTTAGGGTTTAGGGTTAGGGTTGAGCCCTTGTTGTTGGAGGTCCTATGTAACTAAGGTTCAAGTTCTAGTTCAAGTTCTTGCCTGTGACGTTGGCCTCCTCGGAGTCCAGGGGGTGCACAGCGTTTGAGTTACGGGATTTGTTGGAGCTTCTGTTGTTGGAGGTCCTCTTTTTGGACCCCTCAGTCTCATCAGCTCCTGGGGAGGAGTCCAGACCGGGCAGGGCGGTCTTCATGGCCTTGGCTTGCTGGGAGATGCGATCTGAGGGGTTGTGGGCACTATCCAGTGTGCGGAGTTCCTCCTCGAACTGGTTGCGGAGGACGTCGTGGACGGCGTCCACGCCGTCGGTGGTGGCGGCTGCGGCTGCGGCGGCCATGCTGTAGCTGGGGGGCAGGGAGGGATAGGATGCGCTGGCGCTGGCGTCACTGTGGGAGAGAGTCTTGGCCAGGGCGGCTACGCTTGCGGCAGACATGCTGGTGCTGGCGGCCAGGAGGGGATAGATTGCGCTGGTGCTGGCGTTGTTGTGGGAGAGAGTATTGGCAAGGGCGGCTGCAGTTGCGGCGGACGAGCTGTTACTGGCAGCCAGGGGAGTATAGGAGGCGCTGGCGCTGGCATCGTTGTGGGAGGCAGTCTGGGCAAGGGCTGCTGTGGAGTATAAAGGAAAATGAGGGAGGGGAGGTCAATAAGGTATACAGCAGGGAGCTAGTGGTATGATGTCTATTGGCTATGCTTTTGCTGGCGGCCAGCGGGGGGGGGGGGGGGGGGGGGGGGGGGGGGGGGGGGGGGGGGAGGGAGCCCTTGGTGCTGGCGCTGTTGTTGTGGGAGGCAGTCTGGGCAAGGGCGGCTGTGGAGTATAAAGGGAAGTGAGGGAGGGAGGGACCATAAGGTTTATAGCAGGGAGCAAGTGGTAATATGTCTGGCGGCCATGCTTTTGTTGGCGGCCAGGTGTGTGCGCGTGTGTGTGTGTGGTGGTGGTGGGGTGAAGTTGTCGTCGTCGTTGTGGGAGGCAGTCTAGGCAAGGGGGGCTGCAGAGAAAAAATAAAATAAAGGGAAATGAGGGAAAGGGTGTCAATAAGGTATACAGCAGGAGCTGTTTGGGGTTCAGTTCATCAATGTTTTCTCTTTTCAGCCCTTCCTATCACAAATGGGCAAATCCCTTTAGCCTATTTGGCCTACCCCTGGACTTTAACATACAAACAGGAGCAAGTGGTATGATGTCTAGCGGCCATGCTTTTGCTGGCGGCCAGGGGAGGTGTGTGCGTGTGGGGTGGGGTGGGGTGGGGTGGGGGGGGCATTCCCATGGCAGTGTGTGTGTGTGGGTGTGGGGGGGAGGGCATTCCCATGGCAGTGTGTGTGGGGGGTGGGGGTGGGTGTGTGGGTGTGGGGGGGGAGGGCATTCCCATGGCAGTGTGTGTGTGGGGTGGGGGTGGGTGGGTGGGTGGGGGGAGGGAGGGGAGCCGTTGGTACTGGCGTTGTTGTGAGAGGCAGTCTTGGCAAGGGCGGCTGCAGAGAGAAAATAATGGAGGGAAATGAGGGAGGGGGGGTCAATAAGGTATACAGCAGGAGCGAGTGGTACGATGTATGGTGGCCTTGCTATTGCTGGCGGCTGGATGTGTGAGTGTGTGTGTGGGGAGGAGCCAATGGCCCTGGTGCCAGCGACGTTGTGGGAGGCAGTCTTGGCAAGGGTGGCTGTGGAGTACGAGGCAAGGGAGGGAAAGTCGTTGAAATGTGTAGGTGAATTGTCTGCATGTGTGTAGGTTACAGAAAATATATCATGCAGAGGGCTGTTGTGGTGTGTGTATGTGTGTGTGTTGGTGTGTGTGGGGGGGGGATACAAGGGTGTAACGCAGCCCAGAATAGGTGTGGCCAACGGCCACATGGGCATAGTGTCAGTAATAATTATAATCATAATAATATGAAATCTGCACTCATAATATTAATAATGATATCATAATAGTTATAATAACAATAATATCATACAATTACAGCAGGTGTGAGCTCACCATCGTTATCAGGCGTCATCGTCACGATAGGGCAGGAAAAATATAGATAAAAATGACGGATTCATGAATGTAAGGCAGTAATACGGAATTTAAAATGAGGCATTCATGAATATAAGGCAGTACTGCTGTTGAAGGGTAGGACAAATCCCCCCCCCCCCCCCCACACACACACACACACCCTGCTACAAGCTTCTAGCCCACCACTGATTCGTACTCACCATTGTTACCCAGGGTCAGTGTTGAAGGGTAGGACAAATCCCCCCCCTCCCCCCCTGCTACAAGCTTCTAGCCCACCACTGATTCGTACTCATCATTGTTACCCAGGGTCAGTGTTGAAGGGTAGGACAAATCCCTCCCCCCCCCCCCCCCCCCCCCCCCCCCCCCCCCCACACACACCTCCCCCCCTGCTACAAGCTTCTAGCCCACCACTAATTCGTACCCATCATTATTACCCAGGGTCAGTGCTCAAGGGTAGGACGAATCCGCCTCCGCCCCCCCCCCCCCCCCCCCCCCCCCCCCCCCCCTGAAACAAGCTTCCAGCCCACCAAGGTTTGTACTTACCATTATTACCCAGGGTCAGCGTTGAAGGGTAGGACGAAATCCCCCCCCCCCCCCCCCCCCCCCCCCCCCCCCCCGCTGCCACAAGCTTCCAGCCCACCACTTATTCGTACTCACTATTATTACTCAGGGTCAGCGTTGAAGGGTAGGACGAATCCGCCTCCACCGTCCCTGGGACAGCGCCCTCCTCCTCCTCCTCCAGCCCCTCCCCAATGGGCCCCGGTGCTGGGCTAGGACCCCCTCCGAAACCTGCACCTCCCTGCCCAGCCCAAGTCGAAAAGGGGCGTGGCTCCGTGGGGGGGCTTAGGACACTGGCTGGGTCCTGAGGGCTGGGGGTGACCCCAAAGAGAGCAGCCTGGCTGCGACAGGCTGGCGTGCCTTGGGAGTTGGGAGTCAGGGAAGCCGGGTCCTGGAGGAAAACGCTACCCAGGTTGCGACGCGCGTTGATAATCCAGGACCTCTGGGCCCCGGTGGGGCTGGTGGTCCCCCTCCTGGTGGACTCCGCGAGAGGTGAGCCGACATCGTAGCTAAGTTGGTGCTGCAGCTGGAAGGTGAGGAGGTGCAGAGAGGGTTAGGAACATGAGCTGGAGGGGGTTAGAGAGTGCAGGGTGAGGGGCAGGGAGGGCGAGAAAGTGCAGGAGAAGGTGAGGATGTGTGGGGCTGGTGGTCGTCTCTGGGGGGGCTTCATGAGGGGTGAGCTGACGTCGTAGGTAAGCTGGTGGTGCAGCTGGAAGGGGGGGAGGTGCAGAGAGGATTGGGAACATGTGCTGGAGGAGGTGAGAGAGTGCAGGGTGAGGGGCAGGGTGGGCAAGGAAGTGCTGGAGAAGGTGAGGAGGTGTGGGGCTGGTGGTCACCCCGGGGGGTGAGCTGTCGCCATCGCTAATCTGGTGGCGCAGCTTGAAGGGGAGGAGGTGAAGGGAGGGTGAGAAGGTGCAGGAGGGAGGGCGCACACTGGCAATTTTGAAGGTCTTCGGTTCCCTTATATTTGGCTTGGAAGGGAGCAGTATGGGTACGGAACGGTAATATGATATCCGTTGATCCTGAGCTGCCCCTGCAAATTTACCAAAGGCGAGTATGATATCATGCAAATTGCATAATATGATATTGTATATAAATGGTAACTTTATCCTAGTCTGACTGCCGGCATCATATGATATCATATTGCCGTTCCCTACCCTAGCTAATAAACCCAACATAATGCAGCGTACCCGTCGTCCATCACTGGTGGGTGGTGTGAGGGGCTGCAGTGGGCTGGCAGCAGCCAAGACAGGGGCCATGACACGCATGTGGGGAGGACTGCTGTGCAGGTTCGGCGCCCTCTTGTAGGGTAAAGGCTCCAGGGCATCAGGGAGGTGGCCTTGCTGGCGCATGACCTCGATCATATTGTCCGCTTCATCCATGAGACTATTAGTACCCTGTGTGTGTGTGTGTGTGTGTGTGTGTGTGTGGGGGGGGGGGGCATGTGCATGTGTGTGTGTTTGAGTGTGGGAGCATGGGCATGTGTGGGTGTGGGTGGGGTGTGGATGATGGGGGAGGGGCTTGGGCATGTGTGTGGTTGAGTGTGGTTGCATGGGCATGGGCATGTGAGTGTGAGTGTGGGTGCATGGGCATGTGTGGGTGGGTGCATGGGCATGTGTGCATGGGCACGTGAGTGTGGGTGCATGGGCATGTGTGGGTGGGTGCATGTGTGTATAACTTCTAGGCTACAACGCATGTTGCCAGCCTCGCCCATGAGACTGGCAGAGCCCTGTGGGTGTGTGGGTGCATGGGCATATGTCTGTGACTTCTAGTACACCAACCATGCTATACCTGGGAGTGCGCAAACTCAGTGGCCTCTCCAAGGTAGGGGGACAGGCAAAGGGGGGACAGGCAAAGGGCTGAGCCTCCACTGATATTTCCCCCCTCTATATATACCGATCGCTATTTTTGACCCCGTTTTGGCCCCAATTATCGGTATACAAATAAAATTACAAGTTGTTGTTGTTTAGCCCTAAATGGCCCTGAACAGCTATAAAACGCTGTCCCTAGAGGAGGCCTAGAGCCAGACATCGAAGGAAGGAGGCCTAGAGCCAGACATCAAAGGAAGGAGGCCTAGAGCCAGACATCAAAGGAAGGAGGCCTAGAGCCAGACATCAAACGCTGTCCCTAGAGGAGGCCTAGAGCCAGACATCAAAAAGAAGAAAAAAAAAAAAAAAAGGAAAGCTCATTTGATTTTCAGTACGAATACAAACTGTGAAAGCATGGCCTATCGATCCTTTAGCCTTTCGGGATTTGAAGCTAGAGGTGTCAGAAAAGTTACCAGATTTGAAAGAAGAAAAAAAAATGCTGCTACTGCTCACCCTGGCCTCTCCTGTTGGTCGCGGTTGGAGTCCAAGAGGACACTAAGACATATTGTATCCAGCACCACCATCATCACTACCACATCCACCACTGTTATCATAATTACCTGGGAGTATGAAAACTCATTGACCTCTCCCAGGGGAAATGGCGAGCCAGGTAGAGGGCTGACCCTCTGCTGCTCATCCTGGCTTTTCCTGTTGGTCGAGGCGCCTCCTCGCACGGCCTCTATCTCCACGACCTCATGGTCGGACTCGAAAGAGGGCAAGCGGGTGAGTCGAGCCACAGACTGGTTCATCTGTGCCTTGGTCGCACTGGTGATATCGATTTTGGGGAAGACGTAGCGGGCCTCGAGGGAGGAGAACTTATCCAGGGGATCGATCTTCGCTTCGGCGGCTTTCTTGCGCACCATGCTCTGGAGGGCGTCGATGAGTTCAACTCGACTGATCGTCAGATCCTCATCGGTAACGGAGGCCTGATCATCGTCGTCATCGTCCATGTCCTCGGCACGATCTGCGCGCTTCACCGAGTTGTGAACGTGGCGCATCAGCAGCAGCGCGTCCTCTGCGGGCATAGGTTGCTCCAGGGCGTCGAAGATTTCGAGCAGCTGGTTCACCTTCACACGCTCGTCCTTTGTGCTACTCGCTACGTGCCTGTGTACGAGGAAACATCAAGTGAGTGAGTTTTGCGGCGCTTGAATTGTTCACGACAAGCAAAACCATGCAGCCAAGCAACACTAGACCCCTGCAGACTGAAATGGGTGCTTAAGTTCCTCCCAAATAGCAGCGAAGCAAAAATTCAAGTTAGTCACACATATGAACAGTTGGCCCCAGTGCAAGCAAACAGGCTGGCTCACTCTCACTCACGTCTCCTCATAAGGCAAACCATTTGTTTCCGTATTTACCTGAACTCCTCACTGATGAGTTGGATAGTCTCCTCGTCCATGATTACGTCTTGCTCTGTCATCATCGGATTCAAGCGATCTAGCTCCTCTACCCAGCGGTGGCCGTTGCCCTTCCACCACTTAGCCAGGTCTGCAGGCTCGAAGCTGGGGCGAGCAGGGGGGCCAAGGAAATTTATTTACATTCAATTTAAATTTATTGCGTTGTAATTGTGCATGTAATTGCATATATAGTCATATTTCAGGTCTAATGTATAAGTTTACTCAGCTAGGCTCAAAGCTGGGGCAAGCAGGGTTTGAAGGAAAGTGAGTAGGGTTGGAAAACAAATGTGTATTTTATTTGTACATGCCGTGTAAACGTATGCATATAAACATTTGATCATTTGCTGCACTTCTGGGGGAAAGACTTATGCATGGGTTTTGCCGCGTTGCTAATTTAATTGGCATCACATATCATGATATCAACTCTCGGAAAAAATACATGGCAAGTTAATTAGTTAAGATTGTCCAATTCTCAGAAAAAGAAATCACGGCCAGAAAGCGCGTCAACCAAGAAGCGTGGTGCCAATCTAAGGGAGCCATTCAATGCCAAGAATACTATAATACAATAACATAAGTATATAACTTGATTGTAATATTGTCTTCATTGCACTAGGCTTGCACAACCATGTTTCTAGAAGTTTGTACTCATTCGTTTCGAGAAACAATACGTGGCGTACATATAGATGAGCTTATAAACGTATGAGTATACGTTCATATGTCGGCCCAACAGTGAGCGTGGTAATTGTACATTGTATAATGTTTTCATATTTTAGGTATAGTGTATAAGTTTGCTTGGCCAGGTCGGCAGGTTCAAAGCTGGGGCAAGAAAAGTGAGCGCTGCATTTATTAGTTTGTTTTTTAACGTCCAAAGCTTCATAGACTCGTCATGCCTAAGACAACAAGAAATGTGAAAGTGGGGGCCAAAGTCAAAGCAGAGCACTGCTACGGATACATAGCTACACACACGTAGCTACACCCCACTCACTCGTGGTCAACCTGGTGCTCACCATTGCCATCATTACACATTAATCTACACACCTGCTGAGTCCTCACCACGAGGGGTGCCCATGTGGAGGCCGTGGTCAGAGTAGAGCACTGCTACACACATATAGCTACACACACGTAGCTACACCCCACTCACTTGTGGTCAACCTGGTGCTCATCCTTGCCATCATTACACATCAATCTACACACCTGCTGAGTCCTCACCACGAGGGGTGCCCATGTGGAGGCCGTGGTCAGAGTAGAGCACTGCTACGCACATATAGCTACACACACGTAGCTACACCCCACTCACTCGTGGTCAACCTGGTGCTCATCCTTGCCATCATTACACATCAATCTACACACCTGCTGAGTCCTCACCACGAGGGGTGCCCATGTGGAGGCCGTGGTCAGAGTAGAGCACTGCTACACACATATAGCTACACACACGTAGCTACACCCCACTCACTCGTGGTCAACCTGGTGCTCATCCTTGCCATCATTACACATCAATCTACACACCTGCTGAGTCCTCACCACGAGGGGTGCCCATGTGGAGGCCGTGGTCAGAGTAGAGCACTGCTACACACATATAGCTACACACACGTAGCTACACCCCACTCACTCGTGGTCAACCTGGTGCTCATCCTTGCCATCATTACACATCAATCTACACACCTGCTGAGTCCTCACCACGAGGGGTGCCCATGTGGAGGCCGTGGTCAGAGTAGAGCACTGCTACGCACATATAGCTACACACACATCTACACCCCACTCACTCGTGGTCAACCTGGTGCTCATCCTTGCCATCACCACACATTCTGAAGACCTTGCCACCAATCACATCCATAAGCACGTCCGCTGGGTTCTCGCGACGAGGGATGCGAAAGTGGAGGCTGTGGTCTAAGTAGAGCACTGCTACACACACATAGCTACACACACAGCTACACCCCACTCACTCGTGGTCAACCTGGAGCTCATCCTTGCCATCACCACACATCCTGAAGACCTTGCCACCAATCACATCCATCAGCACATCTGCTGGGTTCTCGCGACGAGGAATGCGGAAGTGTAGGCCGCGGTCGAAGTAGAGCACAGCCACTCCTGGATGGCCCATAAAGACAGTCTTGCCTCCCCAGCCTAGCAGCAGTACCTGAGGGAGGGGGGGGTTGGTGGGCGGGTGGGAAGGTGGATTGAGCGGGTGGGGAAATGTGTTGGGAAAGTGGGTTGGGAGGGTGGGTTAGTCGGCTGGGTTTGGAGGACAGGTGGGGGGAGAGAGTATGTGGGGGAAATAATAGGTAACTAATAGGTTTAGGTAAATGATAGGTTGGGGATGTTAATAATAATAGGCTGTGTGCGTGAATCATAGATTGGTGTCAGTTGTACCTGACCATACAGCATGTAGGAGGAGAAGCGAGGCTGATGGATGACAGCCAGGATGTTCATCCCTTGGGCTGGTGTGTGTGTGTGTGTGCGGTGTTGGCGGTGTGCGTGTGTGGATGTGTGTGTGTGTGTGGAGGGGGTGATCTGCCAGGGACTTGAGGACGTCGCTGGAAGCAGTGGAGTCCAGGCCACTGGTGGGTGCATGGTTCGTTCACATCCATCCATCCATCCATCAATAAGGTACATACATATATATATAAGGTACATATATAAGGTACATATATATATAAGGTACATATATATAAGGTACATATATATAAGGTACATATATATAAGGTACATATATATATATATATATATATATATATATATATATATATATATATATATATATATATATATATATATCGGCATGTATATAAGCTGGTTGTTTACGTTAATTAAAGACTGGAGCCAGCCGTAACAAGTCAAACAGCACGTTTGAGGAGAAAAGGGCACTTTCTGTGTTACACTACACAACTGTCTTACACTACTGTCTTACACTACTGTCTTAAACCCACCTGGTCAAACAGCATGTAAGAGGAGAAGCGGGGCTGATGGATGACAGCCAGGATGTTCATCCCTAGGGCTGCCATATCTGCCAGGGACTTGAGGATGTCGCTGGAAGCAGTGGAGTCCAAGCCACTGGTGGGTTCGTCTAGGAAGAGGCAGGAGGGGCAGGTCACAAGCTCTAGACCGATGCTTACGCGCTTACGCTGGCCACCGGAGATTCCGCGTTTCTCAACATTGCCTACACGGAAGTGCTGCACAGGGGCAGGTGGGTGTATGGGGTGTGAGGTAGGTGTACGGGGTGGGTGGGTGGTGGGTGTACAGGCCACTGGTGGGTTCGTCGAGGAAGAGGCAGGAGGGGCAGGTCACAAGCTCAAGACCGATGCTCACGCGCTTACGCTGGCCACCGGAGATTCCGCGCTTCTCAACATTGCCTACACGGAAGTGCTGCACATGGGTGGTGGTGGTGGTGCGTGGGTTGGGGTGTGGGTGGGTGCGGGTGGGGGGTGCTGCACAGGCGTGGGTGGGTGGGTGGGTGGAGGGGTAATCAGATCATTGCGCTTGTGCTGGCCACCATAGATTCCGCGCTTCTCAACATTGCCTACACGGAAGTGCTGCACATGGGTGGTGGTGGTGCGTGGGTTTGGGTGTGTGTGGGTGCGGGTGGGGGGTGCTGCACAGGCGTGGGTGGGTGGGTGGAGGGGTAATCAGATCATCGCGCTTGTGCTGGTCACCGGAAATTCCGCGCTTCTCAACATTTTCTAGACGTAAGTGCTGCAAATGGGTGGGAACAATGACAATGAGTTGTTTGCTTAATTATAAATTGGAAAATAAATTTAGACACGCTGGTCACTGGAAATTCCGCGCTTCTCTAAATTGCCACACGGAAGTGCTGCATATGGGTGGTGGTGGTGGTGGTGGTGGGTGGTGGGTGGGTGCTGCACAGGCGTGGGTGGGTGGGTGGTGGGTGGAGGGGTGATTAGATCATCGCGCTTGTGCTGGCCACCAGAGATTCCCACTTCTCCACATTTCCAACACGAAGTGCTACACATGGGTGGTGGTGGTTGGTGGTGTGGGGTGTGGGGGTGCTGCACAGGCGAGGGTGGGTTGTGGGGTGATCAGATAATCGCGCTTGTGCCGGCCACCCGAGATCCCACGCTTCTCCACATTCCCATCACGAAGTGCTACACAGGGGTGAGTGGGTGGGTGGGTGGGGGCTGCACAGGTGTGGGTGGGTGTGTGGTGGGTGCAGGGGTGATCAGATCATTGCGCTTGTGCTGGCCAACCGAGATCCCACGCTTCCCCACATTGCCAACACGGAGTGCTACACAGGGGTGGGTGGTGGGTGCTGCACAGGCGTGGGTGGGTGGGTGGTGGGTGGTGGGGTGATTAGATCATCACGCTTGTGCCGGCCACCCGAGATCCCACGCTTCTCCACATTCCCAACACGGAGTGCTACACAGGGGTGAGTGGGTGGGTGGGGGCTGCACAGGCGTGGGTGGGTGGGTGGTGGGTGGAGGGGTGATCAGATCATTGCGCTTGTGCTGGCCACTGGAAATTCCCGCTTCTCCACAT
Source organism: Chlamydomonas sp. ICE-L (assembly GCA_013435795.1). Taxonomy (NCBI): domain Eukaryota; kingdom Viridiplantae; phylum Chlorophyta; class Chlorophyceae; order Chlamydomonadales; family Chlamydomonadaceae; genus Chlamydomonas; species Chlamydomonas sp. ICE-L. The sequence continues at coordinate 26,740,264 of JACBWV010000223.1, read as the reverse complement.
TGTCAGCACGGAGTGCTACACATGGGTGGTGAGTGGGTGGGTGGGTGCTGGGTGGGTGGGTGTAACTTAATTTGAACGGTCCAGCCTTAACCTCGACCTTAATGGTCGATTGCCCATGGGGTGGGGGGTAGGGGGGTTATGGTTGTTATTTGAAGTCATTTAACTACAAATTATAACTATGACTTGTTATTTATTTATCTGTTCAATTATTTATTCATTTATTTGACTCTGGGTGACTCTGTGGGCTCCCGCCGCACCGAAGGGGGGGCTCCGCCAAAATAAATTTCCAAGTTGAGAATTTTGTTGACTATAGCAATTTTTAATTTGGACATGCAACACTAGACATAGTATATAGCAAGTATGTATCCCCGATCCGGACTCGGAGTGGCTCAATGGTAGAGTTTCCGACCTTGATCGAAGGAAATGCCGGGTTCGAACCCCGTCGAAGCGTTTCGGTTCTCACGGTGGCCGTCAACTGTATGGAACGTGACTGGTTCTAGCCTCGTTGCCAACCTTGAGCAAGGCGAGCTTACGAACCGGTGTCGATAACACCACGTCCTTAGTAGGGTCAACTGTCCCCGGCAGTGTGACTTACTTAGATGTTTGAATTTTGAATTTTAAATTTAGCAAGTATGTAACAAGTATATAGCACCTACCTAGATGTGCATGGTTTTGGGTTGGTACTGGTTTGTGGGTTGTTCAACAACAAGTTTACAGCACCTACATGTGCATGGTTTTGGGTTGTTACTGGTTCGAGGGTTGGTACTTGTTCATGGGTTGTTCAAATGAATCATTGGTTGTGCGCTGACTGGCACACTGCACATATAAGTATTTAGCACCTGTCTCGATGTGCATGTTTTAGGGTTGGTTCTTGTTCGTGGGTTGTTCAACAACAAGTTTACAGCACCTACATGTGCATGGTTTTGGGCTGTTACTGGTTCGTGGGTTGGTACTTGTTCATGGGTTGTTCAAATGAATCATTGGTTGTGTGCAGCATGGCACACTACACATATAAGCATTTAGCACCAACCTGGATGTGCATGGTTTGCAGCATGGCACACTACACATACAAGTATTTAGCGCGTACCTCGATGTGCATGATTTGCATCATGTTGAGCACGTCGTTTACAATGTGTGCTCGTCGCTTGGCATCGTTTTGGCCATGGGGAAGCAGCAGGTTGGCAGCGTAGTACATGTTCTCCCTGTGTGAGTGGTGTGTGAGGTGTGAGTGGTTTTTTTGTATTGGTGTGATGTGTTGTGCTGTGCCAAGTCAAGTATTTTGTGCCATGGGGAAGCAGCAGATTGGCAGGGTAGTACACGTTCTCCCATTGTGAGGTGTGAGTGGTATGTGAGTGGTTTGGTTAATATTGGTGTGATATGTTGTTTTGTGCCAAGTCAAGTATTTTTGGTCATGGGGAAGAGACAAGTTAGTAGCATAGTACATGTTGTCCCTGTGTTGAGCAATGGTGTGTGCGTTGTGTGTGGTGTGAGTGAGGTGTGAGTGGTTTGGTTTTAATGGGTGTCCTGTGCGATGTGATATCATGTTGTTTTGGCCGTGGGGAAGCAGCAGGTTGGCAGCTTAGTACATGTTCTCCCTCTGATGGAGACAGGTGTGAATGGTGTGTGAGTGGTGTGTGAGGTGTCAGTGGTGTCAGTGGTTAGGTTTTAATGGGTGTGCTTATCATGTCAAGTCATGTATTTTTGGCCATGGTGAAGCAGCAGGTTGGCAGCGTAGTTCATGTTCTCCCTGTGTTGGGCAACGGTGTGAGTGGTTTGGTGTGGCTTGGCGTGGTCTAATGTGCTTTGGTGTGCTTTGCCTTGTGAGGTCCTCATGATCTCTTCCAGTTTCATCAAGGACATCTCACCACCGTTGGTAGGGACACCTCCCAAGGGACATCTTGCCACTATTGATAGATAGGGACATATCACCACTATAAAGTTTCTCTTAAAGATCCACTCATATCACACTGAGGTCCTCGTGGACGATATCATCTTGCGGCACAAAGCCGGTGATCTCCTTCAGCTTCATCAAGGACATCTCATCACCGGTGATAGGGACACCTCCCAGGGGACATCTTGCCACCATTGATAAAAAAAGTTTATTTATAAGATTCACTCACCTCACACTGAGGTCTTCATGGACAATGTCGTCTTGCGGCACAAAGCCGGTGATCTTCTTCAGCTTTGTCAGAGACATCTCACCACCATTGATACGGATCTTTCCAGTGATCTGAGTGTTGCGGCCTGTCACCTGAAGAGGAAATGGTGTTGGTGGTGGTGATGGTGATGATGGTGATCGGGCCTAGTAGTGTAAAAACAGGTAGTGGTTGGTGGCTAGTAGACTTACCTGATCAGCATTGGTGGTCGCACTCAGGCCTTGCAGCATCCTACCGCTGCCCATGCTGGTGCTTGGTAATTGGTTAGTGCTCATCACGGGCCTAGTAGTGTACACACAGGCAGTGTACAACTGCTATGGTGAAGAGGTGAGCGTTTGGTGGTGGTGTTGGTGGTGGTGAGAATTAAAACATATTTGTCATCCTCATTTTGTAAACAGGCTTTAAACAACAATAAACAGAAGACACCTTTCCGGTGATGGCATTGAGGAAGGTGGTCTTGCCAGAGCCAGAGTGCCCTGGGGGGAAGTAGCCACTCATCCCCGCAAGGTCGTAGTGTCTATGCTAGTGTTGAGCAGAACATAACAACATATTTGTTTCTCTTTTGTTAACAGTTGTTTTAACAATAATACACAGAAGTTACCTTTCCGGAGATGACATTGAGGAAGGTGGTCTTGCCAGAGCCAGAGGGCCCCATCACGGCGTTCAGGCGCCCTGGGGGGAAGTAGCGACTTACACCCGCAAGGATGCTTATGTTGTGCTGGTGTCACAAGAAAAGAAAAAGAAAAAAAACGAAAGTCACCTTTCCAGAAATAACGTTGAGAAAGGTGGTCTTGCCAGAGCCAGAGGGCCCCATCACGGCGTTCAAGCGCCCTGGGGGGAAGTAGCCACTCACACCCGCAAGGATGCTGACCTGCTGCTTCTTCAGTCGTAGACCGAGGGACTCAAAGGACATCTCGATCTTGGTCTTGACAAGTCCAAAACCACTGTACTTCAGCACTACAGGGTTGTCAACACAGTCAAGGTTCAGCTTCCTGCTCTGGTTGGCTCGCTTCAGGTTGTTGGTGATGGCGAAGGGCACTGATTTCTTGAGCGGGGGGCGACTAGCAGCCTCCATGGTTGCGTGCTTGGCAACGCGTGATGACGGGTCTAGCCACTTCAGCAGCCAGTAGATGAGAGGGAGGCAGATAATGATCTGCATTAGAAAGGGAAAGGAAAGGGTAGTTGAGGATGGGGTGTCTAGGGGAAGGAAAGGGAAAGGGTAGTTCAGGGTAGTTAAGAATGGGGTGTCAAGGGCAGAAAAGAGGGAAAGGAAAGTGTAGTGAAGGGTGCGCCATGGATGCGTGCTTGGCCACATGTGCTGTTGATAATGATGGTGGTGATTACATTTTTCCTGATGCCCTACTGGGCTCCTACTGTGCCGGCAGCTTGACTGAGCCTAGGGGGACTAATGAACATTATGCCCAGTCATGCCCGATGATATAAGAGAGTGTGATGAGATAAGAGGGTGTGACAATGTGAAGGGCTAGATGTTGGGTGTGGGTTGGTGGGTCGAGTGTGGGTGTTGGGTGTTGGTGTTGGTGGGGGGGGAGGGGGGCAGGTAGGCTGGGGGTTGGGGGGAATTTTGGTGGGTGATTCAGAAAGGAGGTCTAGGTAGAGCTAGAAGCCAGCTATCACATCTTACCACGCCAGCTATCACAAACGCCAGCCAGCTGAAGTTGGGCTTGCCGGTGCCCTCAGGGCAAGAAGTAAGAGGAGCACATTTCTCAGGCTCTATGTCCTGCCCCTTGCAGTAGTAGCCTGAGGGGCAAATGATCTGAGAGGCCACATCAGGGCAGTAGTATCCAGAGGGGCATTTGGCAGTGGACTTGGTGGCTCCGGCAGGGCAGATGTTGCCAAACATGGGGTCGCCCTCGTTTCGAAGGCGGCGGAGGACGGTGATGGGCTCTTGGGGAAGATCTGGGGGGAGGCAGGAGGACAGGTGTGTGTGTGGGGGTGCTGTGATTTGTTCTGATTTGGGGCAGATGGTATGGGGCAGATGTTACAAAACATGGGGTTGCCCTCGTTTCGAAGGCGGCGGAGGACGGTGATGGGCTATTGGGGAAGATCTGGAGGGAGGCGGGAGGGGAGGTGTGTGTGTGTGTGTGCTGTGATCTGTTTTGGTTGGGGGCATATGATATGGGGCAGATGCTACCAAACATGGGATTGCCCTTGTTTAGAAGGCGGCGGAGGACGGTGATGGGCTCTTGGGGCAGATCTGGAGATGAGTGAGGAGGATGGGGGGGAGGGATGGGGGGGTGGGGTGGGGGGGGGGGGGTCACTCACCCATGTCATGATATGTTTCCAACAGTGGGGATGGTGTGTGTGTGGGGGGGGGGGGTGGGGGGGGGTGGGGGGGGGGTCACCTCTCGTTTGGGGCAGATGTTTTAGAGAAGATGTAACCGGACATGGGGACGCCCTCACTTTGAAGGAGGAGGAGGAGGACAGTGATAGGCTCTTGGACAGATATGGAGCAGCAGCAGCAGGGGGGGGGGGGGGGGGGGGGGGGGGAGTAAGAAGAAGGGGAGGGGAGGGGGGTCACTCACCCATGTACGGATTTGTCTCCAGTAGCTCTTCATAGTTGCACTAGACAGGTTCTGAAGCTTCTTGCCAGCAGTACGTGGGGGGTCACTCACCCATGTCATGGCACTTTTCCGACAGTGGGGATGGTGGTGTGTGTGTGGGGGGGTGGGGGGGGGGGCACTCACCCATGTCATGGCACTTTTCCGACAGTGGGGGGTGGGGGGGGGGGTGGGGGGGGGGGGCACTCACCCATGTCATGGCACTTTTCCTAAAGTGGGGATGGTGGTGTGCGTGTGTGTGTGGGGTGGGTGGGTGGGGGGGGGGGGGGGGGGCACTCACCCATGTCATGGCACTTTTCCAACAGTGGGGATGGTGGTGGGTGGTGGGTGGGGGGGGCTGTCATTCGTTCTGTTTTGGGGCAGATGTTTTAGGGCAGATGATACTGAATATGGGGTCGCCCTTGCTTTGAAGGCGGCGGAGGACAGTGATGGGCTCTTGGGCAGATATGGAGCGGCAGTAGGGGGGGGGAGGAGGAGAAGGAGGGGGGAGGGGGGTCACTCTACCATGTCATGACGAGTTTCTAACAGTGGGGATGGTGGTGGTGTGTGTGTGTGTGTGGGGGGGGGGGGGGGGGGGGGGGGGGGGGGGGGGGGGGGGGGGGGGGGAGGCGTCACTCACCCATGTCATGACGTGTTTTCAACAGTTTGGATGGTGGTGTGTGTGTGTGTGTGTGTGTGTGTGTGTGTGTGTGTGGGGGGGGGGGTCACTCACCCATGTCATGACATGTTTCGAACATTGGGGATGGTGGTGTGTGTGTGTGTGTGTGTGTGTGTGTGTGTGTGTGTGGTGGTGGGGTCACTCACCCATGTCATGACACTTTTCCAACAGTGTGGATGGTGGTAATGTGTGTGTGTGTGTGTGTGTGTGGGGGGGGGGGGGGGGGGTCACTCACCCATGTACGGACTTGTCTCAAGTATCTTCATAGTTGCACTAGACAGGTTCTGAAGCTCCTTGCCAGCAGTACGTGCCAGCAGGGCAGGGGTGTGTGTGTGGGGGGGGGGGGGGGTCACTCACATATATAAGGCTTTGCATCTAGCAGCAGGGAGGCAGGGGGGGAGGGGGGGGGGTCTTTCACCCATATAAGGATGTGTTTCCAGCAGCAAGGGTTGGGGGGGGGGGGGGTCACTCACCCATGTACGGATTTGTCTCAAGTAGCTCTTCATAGTTACACGAGACAGGTTCTGAAGCTCCTTGCAAGCAGTACGTGCCAGCAGGGCAGGGCTCCATCCTATCTGGGGTGGGGCAGAAGAAACCGTCGGGACAGACGAAGGCAGAGAGGTCCGACTCGTTCAATGCAAAGGAGGCCTGAGGAGGTGGTGGTGGTGGTCTTTAACTCATTTAAGGATTTTTCTCCAGCAGCAGGGAGGGAGGGAGGTATGTGTGTGGGGTGGTGGTGGTGGTGGTGGGCGGAGAGGTTGGACTCATTGAAGGCAAAGGAGGCCTGAGGTTAGTGTGGGGGGAAGTCAGCTCTAACTTAAGTTAGCTACTTAGCTACAGTGGAGGTAAGTCAGCTCTAACTTAAGTTAGCTACTTAGCTACAGTGGGGGGAAGTCAGCTCTAACTTAAATTAGCCCCAAATGAAGTCTTGGGGGGGGTGGGTTTAGTGGTTTAGGTTTTGATTCAAAGGTTTATGGTTTAGGTGTTTTTAGGGTTTAGGTAAGTGGGAGCTTATTTAAATGGATGCTACCTTCCCCCTACACTGACCTTAGGCCTCCTGAGGTGAGCACCCCGTGAGGCACCCAGGTTATAACTTCCACCTTCCTGAGGGCAGTGCTGGCCTCGAGTACACGCCACACATACACACACAATTACTACCCTCATCACACCTGTCTCCTGAGTTGGTGCAACCTCTGCCGAAATGGCCTAGACCTCAGCATGTGCAATTTCCCTAAGGCAGGGCGTAACCATCAAGACAGGAGTTATCCCACCTACCTGAGGACAGTGCTGGCCTTGAGTACACGCCACACACACAGCCTTCAGCTCCTCAGCCGTGGCTTGGGTCACCTTGCCTGTGCTAAGTCCTTGGTAGGCAGCCTCGGAGCATCTGAAGCCAGCAGGGCATGCAAAGCCAGCTGCGTTGTTGGTGGCGTTGCAGGGGCAGCCTGGGGGCAGAGGGGGAGGGGGTATGGGTGGGTGTTGTGGGGGAGTGAGAGTGGGATTGGGTGGGTGTTGTGGGGAAGTGGGAATGGGTTGGTACTAGGAGGATCAGAATCCATGAGGGCAAGCAAAGCCTGCTGCGTTGCTGGTGGCGATCAAAAACATCAAAGCACCTACAAATCAACCCCTCCACTGCAAATTGGGAGAGCCTTCGGCACCAATTTCTGCACCCCTCTCACCCATAGTGCAAACTTCCAAGCCAAATAAAAGGGTGCCAAAGACCCCCCCCCCCCCCTCCCCCCCCCAAAATAAAAGGGTGCCAAAGACCCCCCCCCCCTCCCCCCCCCAAAATAAAAGGGTGACAAAGACCCCCCCCCCCCCCCCCCCCTCCCCCCCCAAAATAAAAGGGTGACAAAGACCCCCCCCCCCCCCCCCCCCCCCCCCCCCTCCCCCCCCAAAATAAAAGGGTGACAAAGACCCCCCCCCCCCCCCCCCCCCCCTCCCCCCCCAAAATATTAACAGTGCTCCCCTCCCCTCCGTAGACCACTGCCTGGGGACTGGCTTGGCTTCACGTTGAGGGCAGTACACCTGAACCCCTACCCTTACCTCTGTACACCACAGCCTGAGGCTGGCTGGGCTTCCTGTTGGGGGCAGTACACCACAACCCCTCCCCTTAACTTAACCTCTATACACCACATCCTGAGGCTGGCTGGGCTTCCTGTTGGGGCAGTACACATTTACCCCTCCCCTTGCCCTTACCTCCGTAGACCACAGCCCGAGGGCTGGCTGGACTTCCCGTTGGGGGCAGAGTGGGGCAGAAGATAGATAATGGCGCATTGTTTATCAGGCTGGTCACCATGGTCGACACTAGCATGGGGTCAGTCCCACTGGAGTCTAGGGAGCTGACAATGCTGTTGACCTGACTTCCGTTGAAACCTTGCTCATGCACCCAGTCGGAGAGGTCAGACAGGGCCAAGGTGCCTGATTGGATGGAGTCCGCACTGGGGCTGATCTCGGCTGCAGTGAAGGGTGTTGATGAAGGAGGGATGGAGGGAGTGTGAGGGAGGGGTGTGGGTGTGAGGTGCAGTAGGGTGGATTGGGCAGGGGCCCTGCTCATGCACCCAGTCGGAGAGGTCAGACAGGGCCAAGGTGCCTGATTGGACGGAGTCCGCATTGGGGCTGATCTTTGCTGCAGAGAAGGGTGGGGGTGAAGGAGGGAGCGTGAGGGAGGGGGTTGGGTGTGAGGTTGAGTAGTGTAGAGTGGGAATGGGCAGGGCCCTGCTCATGAACCTAGTCATAGAGGCTGGACAGGGCCAAGGTGCCAGATTGGACGAAGTCCGCATTGGGGCTGATCTCGGCTGCAAAGAAGGGTGTGGGTGAAGGAGGGAGTGCGAGGGAGTGTGAGGGAGAGGTCATAGGCTTTGGAATAGAGGCTGGGCATAGAGTAAGTGGTGTAGGTGGTGGGGGCAGTGGGGGCGATGGAGGGTGGGTAGTGTGGGAGTGGGAATGGAGGCTGGGCATAGTGGAGGTAGAGGAGGGGGTGTGAGGGAGGGTTATGCGTGTGTGTGTGTTTAGGGGGGGGGGGGGGGGGGGGGGGGGGGGCTGTTCAGGGGCCATATGTGTTAAGTTGTGCCATGCTGTGCTCTGTTACTCACCGACAGACAAGACCACGAACATGTATCTGTCCAAGCTTTCCTGGTGTGGGGAGCTGTTCAGGAATTCATACATGTCGTGTTGTGTTGAGCCATGCTGCTTTGTGCTACGCTTCGTCACTCACCGTCAGAGAAGGCCACGGACAAATAACTGCCATAGATCTCCTGGTTTGGAGAGCTCTTCAGGGGTGATATGTGTTGTGTCATGCTGTTGTGTGCTACAGTTTGCCACTCACCAGCAGAGAAGGCCACAAACATGTATCTGCCATAGATCTCCTGGTGTGGGGAGCTGTTCAGGGGGCATATGTGTTGTGTTGTGCTGTGTCTTGCCATTCAAAGATTCAGATGTGTTGTGCTGTGCCATGCTGTTTTGTGCTACGCTCTGTCACTCACCAGAAGAGAAGGCCACAAACACATAACTGTCTAAGCTCTCCTGGTGTGGGGAGCTGTTCAGGAATTCAATTGTGGTGTGGTGTGCCATGCTGCGCTCTGTCACTCACCGGCAGAGAAGGCCACGAACATGTATCTGTCCAAGCTCTCCTGTTGTGGGAAGCTGTTCAGGGGTCATATGTGTTGTGTTGCACCTTGCTGTTGTGTGCTACGCTTTGTCACTCACCGACAGAGAAGGCCACAAACACATAACTGCCCTAGATATCCTGATGTGGGGAGCTGTTCAGTAATTCAATTGTGTTGTGCTGTGATGTGCCATGCTGCGATTTGTCACTCACCGGCAGAGAAGGCCACGAGCACATAACTGCCCTAGATCTCCTGATGTGGGGAGCTGTTCAGGAATTCAATTGTGTTGTGTTGTGATGTGCCATACTGCGATTTGTCACTCACCGGCAGAGAACGCTACGAACATCTATCTGTCCAAGCTCTCCTGGTGTGGGGAGCTGTCCTGGTGTCATGTGTTGTGTTGAGCCATGCTGTTGTGTGCTACACTTTGTCACTCACCGGCAGAGAAGGGCACAAATATGAATCTGTACAAGATCTCCTGGTGTGAGGAGCTGTTCAGGGGTCATATATGTTGTGTTGTGCCATGATGCGCTCTGTCACTCACCGACAGAGAAGGTCACGAACACATGTAACTGCCCTAGATCTCCTGGTGTTCAGGGGGCAGATGTGTTGTGTTGTGCCCTGTTGTTTTGTGCTATGCTGCGCTCTGTCACTCACCAGCAGAGAAGGCCACGAACATGGATCTGTCCAAGCTCTCCTGGTGCGGGAAGCTGTCCAGGGGTCATATGGGTTGTGTTGAGCCATGCTGTTGTGTGCTACGCTTTGTCACTCGCCGGCAGAGAAGGCCACAAACATCAATCTGTACAAGATCTCCTGGTGTGAGGAGCTGTTCAGGGGTCATTTATGTTGTGTTGTGCCATGATGCGCTCTGGCACTCACCAACAGAGAAGGTCACGAACAGATGTAACTGCCCTAGATCTCCTGGTGTTCAGGGGGCAGATGTGTTGTGTTGTGCCCTGTTGTTTTGTGCTATGCTGCGCTCTGTCACTCACCAGCAGAGAAGGCCACGAACATGAATCTGTCCAAGCTCTCCTGGTGTGGGGAGCTGTCCAGGGGTCGTATGTGTCCTGTTGTGCTTTGTCATGCTGATCAAAAATTCAATTTTGTCATGTTGCTGTGTGCTACGCTTTGTGACTCACCGGCAGAAAAGGCCACAAACATGAATCTGTCCAAGCTCTCCTGGTGTGGGGAGCTGTCCAGGGGTCCAGAGGGACATGCAGGTGCGCAGCCCCCGGTGATGGACTGGACATCTGCCAGGCAGCTGCCGCATTTCTGTTTGTGGCATTGAATAAGCAAGTCAGCAAGTAAGCAAGATAGTTAGGCAGGCAGGCAGTAAGTAAGCAAGTAAGTTAGCAAGCAGGCTCGAGGGGGCAGAAGGACATGCAGGTGTGCAGCCTCCGGTGATGGACTGGACATCTGCCAGGCAGCTGCCGCATTTCTGAATGTGGCATGGAATAAACAAGTAGGCAAGATAGTTAGGCAGGCAGGCGGTAAGTAAGGATGTTAGTAAACAAGCAAGCAATCAGGCAGTAAGTATGTAAGTAAACAAGTAAGGAATGAAGCAAGCTGGGGGGCAGAGGGACATGAGGGTGCAAAAAATCCGTGATGGACTGGACATCTGCCAGGCAGCTGCCGCAATTCGGTGTGTGGCATTGAATATGCAAGAAGGCAAGGTAGCAAGTTAGGCAAGCAGTAAGTAAACAAGTTAGTTGGCAAGCAGGCTCGGGGTCTAGAGGGACATGCAGGTGCGCAGCCCCCGGTGATAGACTGGACATCTGCCAGGCAGCTGCCGCATTTCTGAATGTGGCATGGAATAAACAAGTAGGCAAGATAGTTAGGCAGGCAGGTGGCAAGTAAGTATGTAAGTAAACAGCAAGCAAGCAAGCAAGTAAGCAAGCTGGGGGGCAGAGGGACATGAGGGTGCGCAGCCCCCGGTGATGGACTGGACACCCACCTGGCATGTGGGAACTGCAAAAATGATTGATTATTACTTGTTATTCGTTGATGTTATTTATTTTCATCACTCGCATAACAACAGACTTAGGGGCGCACCTGGCACGTCAGTACTGCACAAATCATTACTTATCATTACTTATTATTAATTGATGTTATTTTGTTTCGATCATTCGCACAACAACAGACTAAAGGGCGCCACCCACCTGGCACGTGGGAACTGCAAAAATGTCGGTAGGGTTGATTGCGCAGAACAAGCCCAGACCGCAATCATTTGGGGAGGAGCATCCTGCGCCTTCCACGCAGTTGCAGCTGCAGGGTGGGGTGGGGTCAGACATGGGTGGGTGGGGTGGGGTGGGTGTGGTTTGGTGGGTGTGGGGTCAGACAGGGTGGGGTGGGGTGGGTGTGGTTTGGTGGGTGTGGGTCAGACAGGGTGGGGTGGGGTGGGGTGGGTGTGGTTTGGTGGGTGTGGGGTCAGACAGGGTGGGGTGGGGGTGGGTGTGGTTTGGTGGGTGTGGGGTCAGACAAGGTGGGGTGGGGTGTGTGTGGTTTGGTGGGTGTGGGGTCAGTCAGGTCGGGGGGTGGGGTGGGTTGTGTTTTGGTGGGTGTGGGGTCCAGACAGGGTGGGGTGGGGGTGGAGAGTGGGGTGTGGGGGTCGGTGGGGGTTGGTGCTGTGTGGGGGGGGTGGGGTGGGTGGGGTGGGGTGGGGGGGGGGACAGACATGGTTTCTTTCTTGTTGAGCGGTTTTGATCTGATCTTTTACAGCTCAGTTTGTCTCTTTTTTTTGTCTTGGTTTTTGTTTGGATTGGTGTGGTTAGCTTTTCCTATATTTTTTCTTTTTTGTTTCATTTCGTTGTGTCCAGCTTTGGATCGAATAGGTTTTGTTTACTTTAGTATGGTACACAATCGAATAGGTTTTGTTTAATTTAGTATGGTACACAATCGATTTGGTTTTGTTTACTTCAGTATGGTACATAATCGAATTGGTTTTGTTTACTTCAGTATGGTACACAATCGAATTGGTTTTGTTTAATTTAGTATGGTACACAATCGAATTGGTTTTGTTTACTTCAGTATGGTACACAATCGAATTGGTTTTGTTTACTTCAGTATGGTATACAATCGAATTGGTTTTGTTTACTTCAGTATGGTACATAATCGAATAGGTTTTGTTTAATTTAGTATGGTACACAATCGAATTGGTTTTGTTTACTTCAGTTTGGTACACAATCAAATTGGTTTTGTTTACTTCAGTATGGTACATAATCGAATAGGTTTTGTTTAATTTAGTATGGTACACAATCGAATTGGTTTTGTTTGCTTCAGTATGGTACACAATCGAATTGGTTTTGTTTACTTCAGTATGGTACATAATCGAATTGGTTTTGTTTACTTCAGTATGGTACATAATCGAATAGGTTTTGTTTAATTTAGTATGGTACACAATCGAATTGGTTTTGTTTACTTCAGTATGGTTCACAATCGAATTGGTTTTGTTTACTTCAGTATGGTACATAATCGAATAGGTTTTGTTTAATTTAGTATGGTACACAATCGAATTGGTTTTGTTTACTTCAGTATGGTACACAATCGAATTGGTTTTGTTTGCTTCAGTATGGTACACAATCGAATTGGTTTTGTTTACTTTAGTATGGTACACAATCGAATTGGTTTTGTTTAATTTAGTATGGTACACAATCGAATTGGTTTTGTTTACTTTAGTATGGTATACAATCGAATTGGTTTTGTTTACTTCAGTATGGTACATAATCGAATAGGTTTTGTTTAATTTAGTATGGTACACAATCGAATTGGTTTTGTTTACTTCAGTATGGTACACAATCGAATAGGTTTTGTTTACTTCAGTATGGTACACAATCGAATTGGTTTTGTTTAATTTAGTATGGTACACAATTGAATTGGTTTTGTTTACTTCAGTATGGTACACAATCGAATTGGTTTTGTTTACTTCAGTATGGTACATAATCGAATAGGTTTTGTTTAATTTAGTATAGTACACAATCGAATTGGTTTTGTTTACTTCAGTATGGTACATAATTGAATAGGTTTTGTTTAATTTAGTATGGTACACAATCGAATTGGTTTTGTTTGCTTCAGTATGGTACACAATCGAATAGGTTTGTTTACTTCAGTATGGTACACAATCGAATTGGTTTTGTTTAATTTAGTATGGTACACAATTGAATTGGTTTTGTTTACTTCAGTATGGTACACAATCGAATTGGTTTTGTTTGCTTCAGTATGGTACATAATCGAATAGGTTTTGTTTAATTTAGTATGGTACACAATCGAATTGGTTTTGTTTACTTCAGTATGGTACACAATCGAATTGGTTTTGTTCACTTCAGTATGGTACACAATCGAATTGGTTTTGTTTAATTTAGTATGGTACACAATCGAATTGGTTTTGTTTACTTCAGTTTAGTACACATCGAATTGGTTTTGTTTACTTCAGTTTTGTTTACTTCAGTTTAGTACACATCGAAATGGTTTTGTTTACTTCAGTTTTGTTTACTTCAGTTTAGTACACATCGAATTGGTTTTGTTTACTTCAGTTTTGTTTACTACTGGTACAGGCAGCACCTCCAGCGTTGGGAGCACGCACCCTTGAACCACATTGGTTATTGTACAAGCAAACCAAACGTACAAGTTTGCACGATATAATCATGAGCCCGTGCCCCACCATTATCTTTACCTGTCTGGGCAGTCCTTGTAGAGATCTGGGTACAAACAGCACCTCCAGCATTGAGAGCACACACCCCTAAGGGCTCCGCGCGAAGGTCGGTCACAAAAACTACAACAGAGTCACATGGGTCAGGTGGTTCACATGGTGCTGTGAGAGACACAGGTTATTGCGAATGGTATCAAGGCCACGGGTCACATTAAGTGCAACAAAAACACATGGGACACATGGGTAAGGTGGGTCACATGGTGCTGTGAGTGACACGGGTTATTGCGAATGATATCAAGGCCACCGGTCACATTAAGTGCACCAAAAACACATGGGACACATGGGTAAGGTGGGTCACATGGTGCTGTGAGTGACACAGGTTATTGCGAATAGTATCAAGGACATGGGCACCGGAAGTACACAAGATCACATGGGTCAGGTGTGTCACATGGGCCAGGTGGGCGACATGGTGCTGTATGCTACACGGGTTATTGCGAATAATGTCAAGGACACCGGCAACCAAAAGTGCAACAGAGTCACATGGGTCATATGGTGCTGTAGGTGACACGGGTTACTGCGAATAGTTTCAAGGGCATAGTACCCAAAGTACACAGAGTCACATGGGTCAGGTGGGTTCACATAGGTAAGGTGGGCCGCATGGTGCGGTAGGTGACACGGGTTACTGCGAATAGAATCAAGGACAGCGGTACCCAAAGTATACACAGTCACTTGGGTCAGGTGGGCCACATGGTGCTGTAAGTGGAACGGGCTCTTGCGAATAGAATCAAGGACAGCGGGACCCAAAGTATACACAGTCACATGGGTCAGGTGGGCCACATGGTGCTGTGAGTGGAACGGGCTCTTGCGAATAGAATCAAGGACAGCGGATTGTTGAGAATGGTGTCAAGGGCATTGACACCCACAGTACAAAGGGTCGCATGGATCACATGGGTCACATGGGACAGGTGGGTCACATAGTGGTTTGGTGTGGTATGGTATGGTTTGGTATGGTAAGGTATGGTATGGGTCATTTTTATGTTTAGGTTCAAGCTCATAAAAATGGAGCCATGCAGGTTGCAGCACCGACACCAGCACCACCTTGTGATGCCACAGTCAAAGAATTGGCAGGAGCAATGTAAACAAGTACAGGTCCAAGTTCAAGCTCATAAGGCTGGAGCCATGCAGGTTGCAGCACCAACACCAGCACCACATCATTACCTTGTAATGGCACAGTCGATGTCAAACAAGCAATCCTCTTGAGAAGCATTGAAGAATAGGCTGACCTGGGAAGTACACCAAGATGCAGGATAAATATAAAGTACAAGCATCATATAATTACATAAAAATGATGCAGCATTAGTATTAAGTGCAAGCATCATATAAAAAGAAAGCGTAATCTCTTGTAATTAATCAAACCAATAATGCATGTATGCACTGCATACTTATACATGTAGGACGCGTAAAACCTTGAGCGATAAGTATCAAGTGCAAGCATCATGTAAAAAGAAAGCATAGTCTCCTGTAATGAATACATTCAATAATGCACATATGCATTGCATACTTATAACTGTAAGACGTGTAAAACGATGAACGATAAGAATCAAGTGCAAGCATCATATAAAAGAAAGCATAATCTCTTGTTACTAATAAAAACAATGATGCACTGCACACTTATAACTGCAAGACGCATAAGGTTTAACGATAAGTATCAAGAGCAAGCATAAAAAAAAAGTATGACCTCATGTAATGAATAAAAACAAGAATGCACATATGCACTGCAAACTTATACATGTGGGACGCGTAAAACGTTGAGCAATATGTATCAAGTGCAAGCATCATGTAAAAAGAAAGCATAGTCTCCTGTAATGAATACAAACAAGAATGCATTGCACACTTATAACTATAAGAAGTGTAAAACAATGAACGATAAGTATCAACAGTATCATCTAAAAAGGAAGTATGATCTCAACTGAATATATAATCAAGGGGCTTAAATAATGAATACAAAATATAATACGCATCCCCACTGCATACGCCCATGTGCAATAACCATGCTGGCAGTTCTTTCCAACCATTCACGGCTGACTCAAGTGCATGCATGGACAAAACTCCAACTGACCTACTTATTACCCGCACAGCATGTACACTGCTTGCATCACCACTGCACACACCAATGTGCAATAGGCACACTTACAATATATTATAAACCATCCATGGCTGACACAAGTGCATGCATGGACAATACTCCAACTGACCTACTTATTACCCGCACAGCATGTACACTGCTTGCATCACCACTGCACACACCTATGTGCAATAAGCACACTAACAATATATTATAAACAATCCACAGCTAAACCAAGTGCATGCATGGACAATACCCCCGCTGACCAACTGATTACCGGCACGGCCCTAATGCACCACACCTGCATTACCACCGCACACATAGATGTGCAATAGGCACACTAACAATATATTATAAACATACACAGCTAAACCAAGTGTATGCATGGACAATACTCCCGCTGACCAACTGATTACCCTCACTGCCCGCATGCACACTACTTGCATCACCACTGCACACACCCATATGCCAATGACATACTAACAATCCATTCCAAACTATCCACGGCTGACCCACGTACATTCATGGACAATAATGCTACTGACCTACTGATTACCTGCACGGCCTGCATGCACACTACTTGCATCACCACTGAGCACACGCATATGCCATATGACATTTAAAAAAATCATTCCAAACCATCCACGACTGACCCACGTACATGCATGGACAATAATGATACTGACCTACTGATTACCTGCACGACCCAAAAGCACATTACTTGCATCGCGACAGCACCCATGCTACTCCACACACTACCTACCCCCATGCCTTTCTACCCCTGCGTCACTAATGCCAATGCTACCCCACACCACATACAAATACAGTCCATCCCACCTTTCACAATCCCCACCACCACACTCACACACACTCAGACACACCACCACCACCACACACACAAGCACAAACACCCACACAAATACTCGCCCACCACACCCCACTGAATATTCACCCCACTGCCTTAACAGCCTTCTATTTCTATTGCACCCATCCCACCCCCCACCCCCCCTACACACACACACACAGTCCATCAAATCCCCCACACTCCTCACATAAGTGCCTATATAGCCTCACATCGCGATTGTGCCGCTCCCCGCCATACACCACACACACACTGCCGACCCAATCCCACACACTCCTCAAATAAGTGCATATATAGACCCACATCACAATTGCATGCACCCCACCCAACAAACCCACACTCGCCCCGCCCACTCCACACATTGTTCACTTCACCGCCCTGTATCACTACTGCTACCACCACACACTCACGCACACACACAAAGTCCATCCAATGCCTCACACTCCTCACTTCAGTACCTATGTCGCCCTACATCACGATTGTACCGCCCCTTCCCACAACCACACAGACACACACACAAACTCGCCCACCCAACTCCGCACACTATTCACCTTACTGCCTTCACAGCCGTGTGCCACTACTGCACCCATCCCACCTCACACACACACACACCGAAAGTCGACCCATTCCCACACACTCATTACGTAAGTGCATATATAGACCCACACCAAGATTATATCCACCCCAGCGAACAAACCCACGCTTGCCCAGCCCACCCCACACACTCACTACCTTCGAAGCCCTGTTACACTATTGTACCCATCCCACCTTTCACACACACTCTGCCCATGTAATCCCTTTCTCTCCTGGGGGTCCAACCCCTCACCCTCCTTGGGGTCCAACCCCTCACACTCCTGGGAGTGCAACCACCCAGGTACGACACCAGCATCCTACCTGGCCAGAAACCAGCAGCAGTTGGGACAGAGCAATCAACAGCAGCCCGCATGAGAGCCCACTTGTCCCGAAAGAAGACAGGCGATGCATCCGAGGGCTTTGGTAGAATCAAACCACCTGGGGTCGTCTTTGTTGCTGGCTTGCGTGCTTGCTTGCTTGCTGCGGTATCTTCGCGTCCCGTTCCTTATTTTCGTCCTTTTTTCTTGCTTGCTTGCTAGCTTTCTGTGAGAAATGGCCGCGCTGGTTTAGCTGATTTTGCTGACTTTGACCTCGGGTAACGACACGTCAGGACTGAGAAGAATGCTGTTGATATTGTTGCTCTGTCGTCCGATGAAAGGAAAAATAATTGACCCTTGACTCCCGGCGCTTGTTTTCAGCAGGAAGGGAGTGTTGCAGGGGGATGGGCTTGACAGCTGGAAAATCCGTCTAGCTTACGCGTCTCCAATGTAAGAACTCCGATTCGCTTGCTAATTAGGTATAGCAGGTCTGCCCGACTAGAGCGATGCTGCGTGGCAGGGGGGGAATAATAGTGATGCACAGGAGCAGCGAGGGCCGCGCAGCGCCTATGAAACCTCGATGCGGGTGATAAGTAGCAGGTCTGCTCGACAGGATGCTCAATATTTCAGGGCAGTGGAGGAAGAATAGTTGTAGAGCAGTTTGGGCTGTGTGGACCGCTGGTTGCCTCGGAAAAGGTAAATTAGCCAGAAATGACGCGCGTATCACATGGATTGGCTAATCAGACTAAGGTTGGGTGGGTTTTAAAATGTAGCAAGCGCGTAAGCCGTAGCCTGGATGGCAAAGTAATGCGCCGCGCGCAGCAGCTTCGAGGGCGATAAGGGAAACAGGTCGGGGCGGTTACCGGAAGTTGGAAGTTGGGTACATCCGTTAAGGCGATTTCTCTGTGTTGGTTGGCCAGGCTGGCAAGTGCCTAAATCGATATGATGGTTCGAGAGCTATTGCCTTCGAGCTGTTGGGCTCGCTGGACAAGTCCTATGCAGCGTCGCAACGACGCGGAAATTTGGCAGAGAGTGTAGGCAACGGAATGGAGCGGACCGAAGCCAGCTAGTTACGAGGCAGTTGGCTAACGTGTCAGGCTTCGTGTCGGTCGGTCGCGCACGGTCGCCGGTCGTCGGCGTCCAGCCCCTGGCGTCCAGGGCAGGTCCCCTGTCGGCGTCGGTCGGTCGCACTAACCAAGACCCTGGGGCCCTGGGGATCCCCCCCCCCCCCCCCCCCCCCCCAAAAAAAACAGCCCCCATTTGTGAGCGGAATTGAGGGGATGCAATCTCATTATTGGCTGAACGACTTATTAGTTTCTGCTCAGTGTAATCAGTTTAATATGCCTAGGCCCGGGATCAATATCTGGTCATGGGATATTGAATGTGGTTTAAATGGAACCGCCATGGCCAAGAATGTGTGTTTACAATGTTACCGCCAGAGCATGGCACTCGGGCCAATTTATGGTTCTGCCCAGATTTTATATTACCGCCAAAGTTAGGACGCAGATTGATTTGGTTTACTTTGTTTTAACAGCCGCAAACTACTCAGACAGCGATTCATTCAGGAGCATACCGGCACACAGTAAAATCGTATGAGGATTTGTTGCAATTCTGGAGAAAATACTGTACGTGGGTCCAAAGTTATTGCCGCGATGCTATTTACATTGGCATCAGAAAAAGCGGATGAACAATTGTGTCCAAGTATCTAATGTACAAACAAGATTTGATTACATCGCTTCCAGCGTAGTCTTAAATGCTGCTCCAACGGTTCAACAACTGTACTGAACAGGGACATGTTTCACCAACTGTATACCGGTACTTGAACGACCAAACCTGCCCAATGACCAATGTGTAACAAACATACTAAAGCCCTAGTAACCGTTGAAATGCAACTCGTCTAATCAACATGAGAAATGTGGGTGGGTGGGTGGGGCCGTGGGTGGGTGGGTGGGTGGGTGGGTGGGTGGGGGGGGGGGGGGTAATGAAAAAATACACTAGCCTCCTCCAGAAAACACAACGACAAGCAGCATGCATTCGCACCTCTAGTAAACTAGTTATCGAAAATATAATAGGACCTGTCCGGGACCTGTTTATCAATATTGAGGCAGTTAGCCGATAACCGTTACCTCGCGTTGTCATAATTGCCTCGATCAGGCACACGGGAACTTGTCGATCACTACAAATGCCTGCACGGCAACTTGTCGAGAAGATCAACTGTCCATTTTCGCCAGTGTGTCACTCTTATAATCTTATCCACTCGATTCCTCTTCAGTTGGAGTGGATACAAGTGTCTAAACCTGGCTTCCGGAACGATTCGAGAATGGTAGGGACGAAGACTGGGATGAACATGCGTTCCGAAGAAAGTTATCTTCCGGAGTTTTCTTCGGAAGATAACTTTAACTCCGGAAAATAACTGGACAAGTCCTATGCAGCGTCGCTTGCGACGCGGGAAATTGGCGGAGTGTGTAGGCAACGGAACGACAGGTGGCAACGATGGAGCTGGAGCTGACCGAAGCCAGGTAGTTTTGGGACAGTTGGCTGACGTGTCAGGCTTCAATTTCGGTGGTACAAACGGACAACGGGGTGAATCTGGGGGCACCGCCAAAACAATGTACGCTCCGTTTGCCAGCCTGGAACATATACCGCACCGTGCTTCTATATGCGTATGCGCAACAGAGATTGAAAAACAAGAAGTAACCACTTGCACACTTGTCGACTTAGCGTACTTTGTACTCCGTGAGTCGTTCGGTCTTGCTGAGCTGGCATTAAAAGACGAGGAAAAGACAAGTAAAATAAAAGTCCGTTTGTGACGTCTGAAAGACGTCTTAGCTTGATATAAAGTATCAGGAGAGAAAGGAATTGAACCTCTCTGTTTTCTGGCCTAGAGAGTTAAGCTTCGGGCTTAAGTCTCATACATTCTCCCGTGGTTTAACGATAAACCCGTCTATTCGAGTTTAGACTTCCGGAGTCCTCGAACCGTCTGAAGGGCGCGTGTAGGGCGCGGACGTAAGGCGCGGACCTGGTTAACGGTTCGAACCGTCCGACAGGTCACGTCAGTTCCCCTTCCTTGGGGAAATCGTCGCCACCTCGAGGTAGCGCAGGTGACGGATCGTTATCTGTCACATTTCCCCCCTCTCTAGCTCGCGACTTCTCCTGGAGTCGTGTGCATTGTCGTAGGACGTACTCGTCAGGGGTGTCTGTCGAGTCCTCGCGACGAGTGCAGGGGCGGACCGGCGCGTGCTGATCAGGGACGTGTGGGACCTCGATGGGAGCGTTTGGAACAGCGAGGTCGGGTTCGAGTTCCCACGTATGGACGTGATCAGAGTGCAGGCACTGTACGAAGTAGCGAAGGAGTCCTGAGTCGATTTGGTGGTCGTAATTTCGTAGAAGGGTCGTCGGTAGCCCAGAAAGATCGGGGTAGGGGCGAATTATCGGGGATCCATCGGGGACGTAAGCCTGGAGTATGGACACGTGGAACGGAGGGTGGATGCGTCAGCCCTCGAGGAGGTCGATGGTCGTGGTCGTTTAGCGTCTGGGCGTTGGCGTTTAGCGTCTGGGCACATGTTGAACCCAAGACACCGCCTGAGGGCTGTCAGATGGGAGTATCGTGTCGGGAGGTTGGAGAGCGACACGGTGAAGCAATCGGGTGCAATTGGTCTCAGTTGGTAAGGCGGTCGGGATTGCCATCGGGGTCAGCGTGCGTGCGCTGTCGTTAGGAAGGGAGACTTATGAGGGGTGATCAGTCCCTGTTTTGTCCCCGGTTCGTTTTCGTTGTGTGTACGGTTCGTTGTGTGTGTTACGGACTTGGCCAGGTATATTTTTCGTGGATTCAGAAAAATCGGCAAGATCGGCTAAGCGGGATCGGCAAGATCGGCCACAGTGGCGGGATCGGCAAGATCGGCAAAGCAGGATCGGCAAGATTGGCAAAGTCGATGGCGGGATCGGCAAGATCGGCATAGCAGGATCGGCAGGATCGGCCAAGTCGATGGCGGGATCGGCAAGATCGGCAAAGCAGGATCGGCAGGATCGGCCAATGGTGTCGTTCCAACCCACGTGTAGGGAGCGGTTGTAGCGTGTCTTGGCTTTGCTCGTGTGAAGCCTTCACCGATTGGCACGAATGACAGGATCGAACGTAATCGATAACATCAAGGCGCATCGTAGGCCATCAGTAATAACGGCCGATAGAGTTGAACGTGCGTTCGAACCCCGGGTGCCCGCCACACTGAGTATAATGGAAGGCGAACAAGATGCGACTCTTGAGGGCGTTGCCATTTGGGACCACGATCTGCGCCTCGGATGCTGAACGCATAGAGCGGCCTGAACCAACCCAGGAGCCATCGGGGTGTAGGGTAAGGTGTTGCGTGTTTCGAGGACACCGGAACCAAGAGTCACGTTCGGACGCGAGCAAAATATCGGGGAAAATTTCACGAGGGTGGATAGGGTCGAGTCGTTCCACAGAGAAAAATTCCATGTATTGCTTACGTTAAAGCCTCGGGCTTGCTTACGTGAAAGCATCGGTTGATTTGCGAGGTAGACTAGTGGTTCGTGATCAGTATCGAGTTCGAATTCGCCTGTACATTCTTCGAGATAGCATCGCCATTCCTTAAGCGCGAGTTTTCGAGAACTTGTGGGAATGGAAAGCAATCGGCCAACCCTCCTGAAGGAGAACGCCCCCCGGCCCTCGAAGGAAGCGTCCGTGACAGCTCGGAATTGTAACGTTGGATCGGGGTGGGCAAGCAGAGGAGCGTTGGTAAGGCTTTCGTTTATAGCGTTGAAGGCACTTCGACAGTCTTGGGTCCAGGCCGCCCCAAAACCTGATCCCCGCAGTCCGGCGTTCCGTTACCCAAGGGCTTGCAGCCAGCGTTGGTATTTAAATACCAATCCACGGGTCGTGTCGATTTTTCAATCGCGGTCAGAGGGGGTGCGAGTGCGGGGTATCCTTAGTGGAACGGTTGTACATGCTTCGAGCAGGTCGGAGTCGGGCAGGCGTGACTGCCCTGACGTGCGTTTTGTTGACTCGATTGCCATCCCCCGAGAGCACGTGGCCGAGATACTTCACTTCGGGAGTTCGGGTTGGAAGAATCTGCCTGTTTCGGGTAGGACCATTCGGTTGTCCCTTCGTGTTCTGCATCGTCTACTGAAGAGGAGTTCAGCGGGAGACACTCGGTGTCCGCGTGAGGATTTCAGGGATGCCGCCAGTGATGGGGCAAACAAACGAGGTGTCCTGTCGAAGGACCTGAATTCGTTTCGCATGGGGATTTCCGGAAGTTGAACGATGCCCAATTGAACAATCTCAGCTCGAGCTGCGTTCACTTTGCTGGTGGACACGAGCCCCGTCTCAGCTGGAGGTGCGTTCACTTCACTTGTGAATTGCTGGTGGACAGTAGCCCAAGGGCGTTGCGTTCTGCAATTTCGAAGAGCTCGTTTCGACCCAACCTGTAGGCTACAAGTTCAGGGTATGTTGTCGTGAGCCGTTGTCGGGTCAGGCCCGTCCTGGGGACCCAGAGGGTGGCCGGTGACCAGAGGCGAAAACATGGGAGGTGTAATTCGGGGCGTGTTGGGGACGGGAAACGGAACAAGGAACGAGCATTCGCTGCTGCAACGGAACAAGGGACAAGCGTAGCGCAACAGGTATCAAAGGCATATTATCATGGCCCGTCCAATGGGGTTTTTTCGAGGGCAGGCAGAGGCATCACGACTTCTTACCGACGGGGAGTAGCCTCGAGGTAGGAGAGCCTCTGTTCCAAGAAGCGGGGCGGACGGTTGGGTGGGTGCAGTGTCCAGCGAGGGTCCAGAAAGTAAGTCCACTGAAGAGGGCGTTGATCTGCGGATAGGTGGGGGGGTGGGCCAGCGTGAAAAAAAGAGATCAGGCTCCGTAAACCAAATGTAACGTCTGAAAGACGTCTTAGCTTGAAATAAAGTATCAGGAGGGAAAGGATTTGAACCTCTCTATTTTCTGGCCTTAGAGAGTTAAGCGTCGAGCTTAAATCTCCTACATCCTCCCGCGGTTTAAGCGATAAACCCGTGTATTCGAATTCGACTGCCAGAATACTCGAATAGTCTGAAGGTCCGCGTGAAGGGCGCGGACCGTAAGGCGCGCGAAGGTCGCGGACCCTGTTTATCGGTTCAACCTTCGACGTCAGGGCACGTTGAGTCACGTCAGTTCACCTTCCTCGGGGAAGTCGTCGCCACCTCGTGGTAGCGTCGGTGACGGATCGTTATCTGTCTCAGCAGCTGTTGCATCCGATTGCACCTCAAATTGGCGTAGTTCTTCCTGCTGGCGCGGGGTCCAGATCTAGAACACGCATCTGCGCCTGCCCCTCAGGAAGATCAGTCGAAAATTGCGTGGCAGGTACGGTACCCTGCTGCTGCGAATCCATCTTGGCGAAATCGTGCGATCAATGATGAGTGTCCGAAAAAGAAAGAAGGTCGCGGCACTCCAAAGCAGCATGATTTTTAAGAGGCGCGCGCCAATTCGTGACGTCACCAGATCTAATGCAACAACCGAATTTAACCGCCCCTTAACTTTCTTCAACGGCGGGGGGGGTGCGCCGTTGCACTAACCGGGGCAGTTGGTCTTTAACCGGACCTAACCTTTTTGTGTTTCCGACCAAACACCGGTTAGCGCCGAAAATAACGAATTTAACCGCCGCTTAACCGGACCTCCAAGAAACAAGCTGTTAATCGGACGAACTTCAATTGGACGAAATTATTCCAAACCCTGTACAGCGTGTAGTTGTAGGCAGCCGTATCTGATGTGACGCATGTAACCAACGTGTAGAATTCGCGTAGCTGCTTCAACTTGCACTCTTGGCAGCGCGACTTGTAGCGAGTTGTAGTGCTTCAGAAAAACCTGCTTCCACTAATTCGCTGCACGGCATATCTTTCTCCACCGACACCTTCTTGCTTACGAGCCTACTTCTTGCTTTCTAATTTGAGTGCGCTGATAAATTTCTGATACGGCGTTCGCATTTTCTTGGTTCAGGTCCTTTCTATTACCTTCGTTGCTTGGGTCTTCTGGTTTGCAGTTCTCTCTCATACCGCTGTGGGAGGCCAGAGGGTGGAGGGTGGGAGTTGTATGGAAGCTGATCTGCGGCGCCTGCAGTTCCAATTCCATCAAATACCGGAAACCCATGGCCCGCGAGTTATTCCGAACAAAAACATTACTATAAGTTTGAATAGCGGATTAACTTGCAACCCAGCTGGCGGAAAACTGGTCGCATACCTGTTGATGAAGAGTATGTCAGGGAGTACATAGTGGATCCAAGTCGTTGTTCAGCTAAAGGAAAGGGTTTCTTCAAATCCACATCTAGCTAGCAGCAGAAGCCCTCATCAAGGCTGCTGGCCTGCCAGGTAAGACAACTTGGCTGAATCCACACACACACACGCCACACACACGGGTACATACACACACACATGCACACACACACACACACACACACACAAGGGTACATACATAGACACACACACACACATGCACATACACCCACATATATACATAAACACACATGCACATACCAGGTACGGACCAAAAGAGGACAACGAGACACAAGTAGAGCAAGCATGCGTTTTAGCTCTAGAGCTCAGATGATTTCAGTTTCGAGTTGATGAGAATTAGGACATGAGATATTTTGTTTTAAATAAGTCTGTTAGCCATGCTTCAATTTTCTTGCATTCAATTAATTGTGTCCATTTACATGTGCCTATTGTCATGTTTTGATTCCCAATCATTTGGAATGCATGCTTAGTTGTTTCTGACCACCTTGCAGATCACTTCAAGATATGTTGGCCTTGCCAGAAATACCTGAAGAAAACTCACTCCTTCGGCACTAGTTCTACGTCATGCAAGCCTGAAAGTGAAGATGAAGGGGGCATCAATGTGGATGAGTTGGGGCCAAATGCCCAATCTGCAGAAGTCATGTCTGCCTCAGGGGGGATGCCAAGGGCACCAGCCCCCGCCGTTGGGGATGCTGGAGCCCCACTGTCGACGGGGGCTCATGCTGAGCCAGCAGCTCCCTCGATTGTGGAGCCAGGACTTACTTGGCCAATTGGAAGTTCCAGACACTACAGCAAGAAGAGGGCTGGGGAAAAGGGAACTGTGCATGAACCAGCACAATGGTACATGTACTTCTCTTGCACTATGATGAAGCAAAAATGTGGAGGGAGGGGTGTGCTCATGCGTCCAAGATCTGCATGTGGTGACCATGAGTCCTTACTTGTGATATTTAATGGAGATTGCGAGCGAGACTCTGATAGGTCAGCTGTTGGACAGCTACGGAGTGCGGATACGACTGAATTGCTCCTGGCAAATGTCGGAAGAGCGCCAGCTCAAACACATGCTAACGCCACTTTGCAGCGAAGCCCATCCCAGCAACTTGACAACCTAGTCTCCCACACTGGCTCAAATCCCCATGTCCTCTGTCAAGCACTGTATCAAGAAAGACAGAAGGGCTGCTTCGATGATGATCAGCTCCACTCAGCCCAAAAACGGAAGACCAAGGGTGAAGCAGCCGACAGGGCAAACACACCTGAGGGTAGCCTACAGTTCAGGATCTTGTTAGGGGATACACCACACATTAACGATGATGGCATGGATGAGTGGTCAATTTTGCGCATGCGCAACAGCTATCTTATCAGATATATGCGCAGCTGCAAGAACCACCGTCGGCCCCTGTACATCGACACCGCGGGGGAATGGTGCGATAATTATTTTATAAACAGCAAGCCTTAAAAGCAATGATGATGACTGAAAGTGGTATGGCTGAGTTAGGAAGTTAAAAATCTGTAATTGCATTGGAAGTCCATTCCCCCCCAAATAATTCTGTCCTACATGTTCTGTCTTACTTGTTAACCTATGAAAAATGGTGTCTATGGACGCCCCAACTCTGCAAGTTAAAACTGATATTTCTACATGGCATTATTTGATGGGAGGTAACTATTAGCATCTCCATGCTAATTTAGATTCTTTAGCTTTTGGAGAACGTGTGTCTGGTTTGTCTCCGCTCACACCTTCAATAGTAATGTAGGTCATGGGTGCCAGGGTCCTAAGGACGCACAGATTGTGCGAATGCAGGCACGAGGGGGGGGGTTGAAGGGGTTGGCATGCACATAGCTGGAAAAGTAAAATTGGCCACTGTGGATGAAAGTGGTATGTATGAGAAGCTTTTGGGTAATGTTTATGGTCATTTAAAGTCCCATCCCCCAAATTTGAGTCTGGTGTGCCCTACCTGGGTCCTAAGTGCGCACGGATTGTGCGAATGCGGGCACGAGGGGGGGGGTTGAAGGGGTTGGCATGCACATAGCTGGAAAAGTAAAATTGGCCACTGTGGATGAAAGTGGTATGTATGAGAAGCTTTTGGGTAATGTTTATGGTCATTTAAAGTCCCATCCCCCAAATTTGAGTCTGGTGTGCCCTACCTGGGTCCTAAGTGCACACGGATTGTGCGAATGCGGGCACGAGGGGGGGGGTTGAAGGGGTTGTCATGCACATAGCTGGCAAAGTAAAATTGGCCAATGTGGATGAAAGTTGTATGTATGGGAAGCTTTTGGGTAATGTTTATGGTCATTTAAAGTCCCATCCCCCAAATTTGAGTCTGGTGTGCCCTACCTGGGTCCTAAGGACGCACAGATTGTGCGAATGCGGGCACGAGGGGGGGGTTGAAGGGGTTGTCATGCACATAGCTGGAAAAGTAAAATTGGCCACTGTGGATGAAAGTGGTATGTATGAGAAGCTTTTGGGGAATGTTTATGGTCATTTAAAGTCCCATCCCCCAAATTTGAGTCTGGTGTGCCCTACCTCGGACTAAAGGACGCACGGATTGTCCGAATGCGGGCACGAGGGGGGGGGGTTAAGGGGTTGTCATGCACATAGCTGGAAAAGTAAAATTGGCCACTGTGGATGAAAGTGGTATGTATGAGAAGCTTTTGGGGAATGTTTATGGTTATTTAAAGTCCCATCCCCCAAATTAGAGTCTGGTGTGCCCTACCTGGGTCCTAAGTGCGCACGGATTGTGCGAATGCGGGCACGAGGGGGGGGGGTGAAGGGGTTGGCATGCACATAGCTGGAAAAGTAAATTGGCCACTGTGGATGAAAGTGGTATGTATGAGAAGCTTTTGGGTAATGTTTATGGTCATTTAAAGTCCCATCCCCCAAATTTGAGTCTGGTGTGCCCTACCTGGGTCCTAAGTACGCATGGATTGTGCGAATGCGGGCACGAGGGGGGGGGGTTGAAGGGGTTGTCATGCACATAGCTGGAAAAGTAAAATTGGCCAATGTGGATGAAAGTGGTATGTATGAGAAGCTTTTGGGTAATGTTTATGGTCACTGAAAGTCCCATCCCCCAAATTTGAGTCTGGTGTGCCCTACCTGGGACTTAAGGACGCATGGATTGTACGAATGCGGGCAAGAGGGGGGGGGTTGAAGGGGTTGGAATGCACATAGCTGGAAAAGTAAAATTGGCCAATGTGGATGAAAGTGGTATGTATGAGAAGCTTTTGGGTAATGTTTATGGTCATTTAAAGTCCCATCCCCCAAATTAGAGTCTGGTGTGCCCTACCTGGGTCCTAAGTGCGCACGGATTGTGCGAATGCGGGCACGAGGGGGGGGGTTGAAGGGGTTGGCATGCACATAGCTGGAAAAGTAAAATTGGCCACTGTGGATGAAAGTGGTATGTATGAGAAGCTTTTGGGGAATGTTTATGGTCATTTAAAGTCCCATCCCCCAAATTAGAGTCTGGTGTGCCCTACCTGGGTCCTAATGTATGCACGGATTGTGCGAATGCGGGCACGAGGGGGGGGGGTTGAAGGGGTTGTCATGCACATAGCTGGAAAAGTAAAATTGGCCAATGTGGATGAAAGTGGTATGTATGAGAAGCTTTTGGGGAATGTTTATGGTCATTTAAAGTCCCATCCCCCAAATTTGAGTCTGGTGTGCCCTACCTGGGTCCTAAGGACGCACAGATTGTGCGAATGCGGGCACGAGGGGGGGGGTTGAAGGGGTTGTCATGCACATAGCTGGAAAAGTAAAATTGGCCACTGTGGATGAAAGTGGTATGTATGAGAAGCTTTTGGGGAATGTTTATGGTCATTTAAAGTCCCATCCCCCAAATTTGAGTCTGGCGTGCCCTACCTGGGACTAAGGACGCACGGATTGTCCGAATGCGGGCACGAGGGGGGGGGGTTAAGGGGTTGTCATGCACATAGCTGGAAAAGTAAAATTGGCCACTGTGGATGAAAGTTGTATGTATGAGAAGCTTTGGGGAATGTTTATGGTCATTTAAAGTCCCATCCCCCAAATTAGAGTCTGGTGTGCCTACCTGGGTCCTAAGTACGCACGGATTGTGCGAATGCGGGCACGAGGGGGGGGGTTGAAGGGGTTGGCATGCACATAGCTGGAAAAGTAAAATTGGCCACTGTGGATGAAAGTGGTATGTATGAGAAGCTTTTGGGTAATGTTTATGGTCATTTAAAGTCCCATCCCCCAAATTTGAGTCTGGTGTGCCCTACCTGGGTCCTAAGGACGCACGGATTGTGCGAATGCGGGCACGAGGGGGGGGGTTGAAGGGGTTGGCATGCACATAGCTGGAAAAGTAAAATTGGCCACTGTGGATGAAAGTGGTATGTATGAGAAGCTTTTGGGTAATGTTTATGGTCATTTAAAGTCCCATCCCCCAAATTTGAGTCTGGTGTGCCCTACCTGGGTCCTAAGGACGCACTGGATTGTAGCGAATGCGGGCACGAGGGGGGGGGTTGAAGGGGTTGGAATGCACATAGCTGGAAAAGTAAAATTGGCCAATGTGGATGAAAGTGGTATGTATGAGAAGCTTTTGGGTAATGTTTATGGTCATTTAAAGTCCCATCCCCCAAATTAGAGTCTGGTGTGCCCTACCTGGGTCCTAAGTGCGCACGGATTGTGCGAATGCGGGCACGAGGGGGGGGGTTGAAGGGGTTGGCATGCACATAGCTGGAAAAGTAAAATTGGCCACTGTGGATGAAAGTGGTATGTATGAGAAGCTTTTGGGGAATGTTTATGGTCATTTAAAGTCCCATCCCCCAAATTAGAGTCTGGTGTGCCCTACCTGGGTCCTATGTATGCACGGATTGTGCGAATGCGGGCACGAGGGGGGGGGGTTGAAGGGGTTGTCATGCACATAGCTGGAAAAGTAAAATTGGCCAATGTGGATGAAAGTGGTATGTATGAGAAGCTTTTGGGGAATGTTTATGGTCATTTAAAGTCCCATCCCCCAAATTTGAGTCTGGTGTGCCCTACCTGGGTCCTAAGGACGCACAGATTGTGCGAATGCGGGCACGAGGGGGGGGGTTGAAGGGGTTGTCATGCACATAGCTGGAAAAGTAAAATTGGCCACTGTGGATGAAAGTGGAATGTATGAGAAGCTTTTGGGGAATGTTTATGGTCATTTAAAGTCCCATCCCCCAAATTTGAGTCTGGTGTGCCCTACCTGGGACTTAAGGACGCACGGATTGTCCGAATGCGGGCACGAGGGGGGGGGGTTAAGGGGTTGTCATGCACATAGCTGGAAAAGTAAAATTGGCCACTGTGGATGAAAGTGGTATGTATGAGAAGCTTTTGGGGAATGTTTATGGTCATTTAAAGTCCCATCCCCCAAATTTGAGTCTGGTGTGCCCTACCTGGGTCCTAAGTGCGCACGGATTGTGCGAATGCGGGCACGAGGGGGGGGGGGTTGAAGGGGTTGTCATGCACATAGCTGGAAAAGTAAAATTGGCCACTGTGGATGAAAGTGGTATGTATGAGAAGCTTTTGGGGAATGTTTATGGTCATTTAAGTCCCATCCCCCAAATTAGAGTCTGGTGTGCCCTACCTGGGTCCTAGGTATGCACAGGATTGTGCGAATGCGGGCACGAGGGGGGGGGGTTGAAGGGGTTGTCATGCACATAGCTGGAAAAGTAAAATTGGCCAATGTGGATGAAAGTTGTATGTATGAGAAGCTTTTGGGGAATGTTTATGGTCATTTAAAGTCCCATCCCCCAAATTTGAGTCTGGTGTGCCCTACCTGGGTCCTAAGGACGCACAGATTGTGCGAATGCGGGCACGAGGGGGGGGGGTTGAAGGGGTTGTCATGCACATAGCTGGAAAAGTAAAATTGGCCACTGTGGATGAAAGTGGTATGTATGAGAAGCTTTTGGGGAATCTTTATGGTCATTTAAAGTCCCATCCCCCAAATTTGAGTCTGGTGTGCCCTACCTGGGACTTAAGGACGCACGGATTGTCCGAATGCGGGCACGAGGGGGGGGGGTTAAGGGGTTGTCATGCACATAGCTGGAAAAGTAAAATTGGCCACTGTGGACAAAAGTTGTATGTATGAGAAGCTTTTGGGGAATGTTTATGGTCATTTAAAGTCCCATCCCCCAAATTTGAGTCTGGTGTGCCCTACCTGGGTCCTAAGTGCGCACGGATTGTGCGAATGCGGGCACGAGGGGGGGGGGTTGAAGGGGTTGGCATGCACATAGCTGGAAAAGTAAAATTGGCCACTGTGGATGAAAGTGGTATGTATGAGAAGCTTTTGGGTAATGTTTATGGTCATTTAAAGTCCCATCCCCCAAATTTGAGTCTGGTGTGCCCTACCTGGGTCCTAAGTACGCACGGATTGTGCGAATGCGGGCACGAGGGGGGGGGTTGAAGGGGTTGTCATGCACATAGCTGGAAAGTAAAATTGGCCACTGTGGATGAAAGTGGTATGTATGAGAAGCTTTTGGGTAATGTTTATGGTCATTTAAAGTCCCATCCCCCAAATTTGAGTCTGGTGTGCCCTACCTGGGTCCTAAGGACGCACAGGATTGTGCGAATGCGGGCACGAGGGGGGGGGTTGAAGGGGTTGTCATGCACATAGCTGGAAAAGTAAAATTGGCCACTGTGGATGAAAGTGGTATGTATGAGAAGCTTTTGGGTAATGTTTATGGTCATTTAAAGTCCCATCCCCCAAATTTGAGTCTGGTGTGCCCTACCTGGGACTCAAGGACGCACGGATTGTGCGAATGCGGGCACGAGGGGGGGGGGTTGAAGGGGTTGTCATGCACATAGCTGGAAAAGTAAAATTGGCCACTGTGGATGAAAGTGGTATGTATGAGAAGCTTTTGGGGAATGTTTATGGTCATTTAAAGTCCCATCCCCCAAATTAGAGTCTGGTGTGCCCTACCTGGGTCCTAAGTGCACACGGATTGTGCGAATGCGGGCACGAGGGGGGGGGTTGAAGGGGTTGTCATGCACATAGCTGGAAAAGTAAAATTGGCCACTGTGGATGAAAGTGGTATGTATGAGAAGCTTTTGGGTAATGTTTATGGTCATTTAAAGTCCCATCCCCCAAATTTGAGTCTGGTGTGCCCTACCTGGGTCCTAAGTACGCACGGATTGTGCGAATGCGGGCACGAGGGGGGGGGGTTGAAGGGGTTGTCATGCACATAGCTGGAAAAGTAAAATTGGCCACTGTGGATGAAAGTGGTATGTATGAGAAGCTTTTGGGTAATGTTTATGGTCATTTAAAGTCCCATCCCCCAAATTTGAGTCTGGTGTGCCCTACCTGGGACTTAAGGACGCACGGATTGTCCGAATGCGGGCACGAGGGGGGGGGGTTAAGGGGTTGTCATGCACATAGCTGGAAAAGTAAAATTGGCCACTGTGGACAAAAGTTGTATGTATGAGAAGCTTTTGGGGAATGTTTATGGTCATTTAAAGTCCCATCCCCCAAATTTGAGTCTGGTGTGCCCTACCTGGGTCCTAAGTGCGCACGGATTGTGCGAATGCGGGCACGAGGGGGGGGGTTGAAGGGGTTGGCATGCACATAGCTGGAAAAGTAAAATTGGCCACTGTGGATGAAAGTGGTATGTATGAGAAGCTTTTGGGTAATGTTTATGGTCATTTAAAGTCCCATCCCCCAAATTTGAGTCTGGTGTGCCCTACCTGGGTCCTAAGTATGCACGGATTGTGCGAATGCGGGCACGAGGGGGGGGGGTTGAAGGGGTTGTCATGCACATAGCTGGCAAAGTAAAATTGGCCAATGTGGATGAAAGTTGTATGTATGGGAAGCTTTTGGGTAATGTTTATGGTCATTTAAAGTCCCATCCCCCAAATTTGAGTCTGGTGTGCCCTACCTGGGTCCTAAGGACGCACAGATTGTGCGAATGCGGGCACGAGGAAAGGGGTTGAAGGGGTTGTCATGCACATAGCTGGAAAAGTAAAATTGCCCACTGTGGATGAAAGTGGAATGTATGAGAAGCTTTTGGGGAATGTTTATGGTCATTTAAAGTCCCATCCCCCAAATTAGAGTCTGGTGTGCCCTACCTGGGTCCTAAGTATGCACAGATTGTGCGAATGCGGGCACGAGGGGGGGGGTTGAAGGGGTTGGCATGCACATAGCTGGAAAAGTAAAATTAGCCACTGTGGATGAAAGTGGAATGTATGAGAAGCTTTTGGGTAATGTTTATGGTCATTTAAAGTCCCATCCCCCAAATTTGAGTCTGGTGTGCCCTACCTGGGTCCTAAGGACGCACAGATTGTGCGAATGCGGGCACGAGGGGGGGGGTTGAAGGGGTTGTCATGCACATAGCTGGAAAAGTAAAATTGGCCACTGTGGATGAAAGTGGAATGTATGAGAAGCTTTTGGGGAATGTTTATGGTCATTTAAAGTCCCATCCCCAAATTTGAGTCTGGTGTGCCCTACCTGGGTCCTAAGGACGCACGGATTGTGCGAATGCGGGCACGAGGGGGGGGGTTGAAGGGGTTGTCATGCACATAGCTGGAAAAGTAAAATTGGCCACTGTGGATGAAAGTGGAATGTATGAGAAGCTTTTGGGTAATGTTTATGGTCATTTAAAGTCCCATCCCCCAAATTTGAGTCTGGTGTGCCCTACCTGGGTCCTAAGTGCACACGGATTGTGCGAATGCGGGCACGAGGGGGGGGGGTTGAAGGGGCTGTCATGCACATAGCTGGAAAAGTAAAATTGCCCACTGTGGATGAAAGTGGTATGTATGAGAAGCTTTTGGGTAATGTTTATGGTCATTTAAAGTCCCATCCCCCAAATTTGAATCTGGTGTGCCCTACCTGGGTCCTAAGTATGCACGGATTGTGCGAATGCGGGCACGAGGGGGGGGGTTGAAGGGGTTGGAATGCACATAGCTGGAAAAGTAAAATTGGCCAATGTCGATGAAAGTGGTATGTATGAGAAGCTTTTGGGTAATGTTTATGGTCACTGAAAGTCCAATCCCCCAAATTTGAGTCTGGTGTGCCCTACCTGGGTCCTAAGGACGCACAGATTGTGCGAATGCGGGCACGAGGGGAGGGGTTTAAGGGGTTGTCATGCACATAGCTGGAAAAGTAAAATTGGCCACTGTGGATGAAAGTGGAATGTATGAGAAGCTTTTGGGGAATGTTTATGGTCATTTAAAGTCCCATCCCCCAAATTAGAGTCTGGTGTGCCCTACCTGGGTCCTAAGTATGCACGGATTGTGCGAATGCGGGCACGAGGGGTTGAAGGGGTTGGCATGCACATAGCTGGAAAAGTAAAATTAGCCACTGTGGATGAAAGTGGTATGTATGAGAAGCTTTTGGGTAATGTTTATGGTCATTTAAAGTCCCATCCCCCAAATTTGAGTCTGGTGTGCCCTACCTGGGTCCTAAGGACGCACAGATTGTGCGAATGCGGGCACGAGGGGAGGGGTTGAAGGGGTTGTCATGCACATAGCTGGAAAAGTAAAATTGGCCACTGTGGATGAAAGTGGTATGTATGAGAAGCTTTTGGGTAATGTTTATGGTCATTTAAAGTCCCATCCCCCAAATTTGAGTCTGGTGTGCCCTACCTGGGTCCTAAGGACGCATGGATTGTGCGAATGCGGGCACGAGGGGGGGGGTTGAAGGGGTTGTCATGCACATAGCTGGAAAAGTAAAATTGGCCAATGTGGATGAAAGTGGTATGTATGAGAAGCTTTTGGGTAATGTTTATGGTCATTTAAAGTCCCATCCCCCAAATTTGAGTCTGGTGTGCCCTACCTGGGTCCTAAGGACGCACAGATTGTGCGAATGCGGGCACGAAGGGGGGGGGTTGAAGGGGCTGTCATGCACATAGCTGGAAAAGTAATATTGGCCACTGTGGATGAAAGTGGTATGAGAAGCTTTTGGGTAATGTTTATGGTCATTTAAAGTCCCATCCCCCAAATTAGAGTCTGGTGTGCCCTACCTGGGTCCTAAGTATGCACGGATTGTGCGAATGCGGGCACGAGGGGGGGGTTGAAGGGGTTGTCATGCACATAGCTGGAAAAGTAAAATTGGCTAATGTGGATGAAAGTGGTATGCATGAGAAGCTTTTGGGGAATGTTTATGGTCATTTAAAGTCCCATCCCCCAAATTTGAGTCTGGTGTGCCCTACCTGGGTCCTTAGTACGCATGGATTGTGCGAATGCGGGCACGAGGGGGGGGGGTTGAAGGGGTTGTCATGCACATAGCTGGAAAAGTAAAATTGGCCAATGTGGATGAAAGTGGTATGTATGGGAAGCTTTTGGGGAATGTTTATGGTCATTTAAAGTCCCATCCCCCAAATTTGAGTCTGGTGTGCCCTACCTGGGTCCTAAGGACGCACAGATTGTGCAATGCGGGCACGATGGGGGGGGTTGAAGGGGTTGTCATGCACATAGCTGGAAAAGTAAAATTGGCCACTGTGGATGAAAGTGGAATGTATGAGAAGCTTTTGGGGAATGTTTATGGTCATTTAAAGTCCCATCCCCCAAATTTGAGTCTGGTGTGCCATACCTGGGACTTAAGGACGCACGGATTGTCCAAATGCGGGCACGAGGGGGGGAGGTTAAGGGGTTGTCATGCACATAGCTGGAAAAGTAAAATTATCCACTGTGGATGAAAGTGGTATGTATGAGAAGCTTTTGGGGAATGTTTATGGTCATTTAAAGTCCCATCCCCCAAATTTGAGTCTGGTGTGCCCTACCTGGGTCCTTAGTACGCATGGATTGTGCGAATGCGGGCACGAGGGGGGGGGGTTGAAGGGGTTGTCATGCACATAGCTGGAAAAGTAAAATTGGCCAATGTGGATGAAAGTGGTATGTATGGGAAGCTTTTGGGTAATGTTTATGGTCATTTAAAGTCCCATCCCCCAAATTTGAGTCTGGTGTGCCCTACCTGGGTCCTAAGGACGCACAGATTGTGCAATGCGGGCACGAGGGGGGGGGTTGAAGGGGTTGTCATGCACATAGCTGGAAAAGTAAAATTAGGCCACTGTGGATGAAAGTGGTAATGTATGAGAAGCTTTTGGGGAATGTTTATGGTCATTTAAAGTCCCATCCCCCAAATTTGAGTCTGGTGTGCCCTACCTGGGACTTAAGGACGCACGGATTGTGCAAATGCGGGCACGAGGGGGGGGGGTTAAGGGGTTGTCATGCACATAGCTGGAAAAGTAAAATTGGCCACTGTGGATGAAAGTGGTATGTATGAGAAGCTTTTGGGTAATGTTTATGGTCATTTAAAGTCCCATCCCCCAAATTTGAGTCTGGTGTGCCCTACCTGGGTCCTTAGTACGAATGGATTGTGCGAATGCGGGCACGAGGGGGGGGGGTTGAAGGGGCTGTCATGCACATAGCTGGAAAAGTAAAATTGGCCAATGTGGATGAAAGTGGTATGTATGGGAAGCTTTTGGGTAATGTTTATGGTCATTTAAAGTCCCATCCCCCAAATTTGAGTCTGGTATGCCCTACCTGGGTCCTAAGTGCACACGGATTGTGCGAATGCGGGCACGAGGGGGGGGGTTGAAGGAGTTGGCATGCACATAGCTGGAAAAGTAAAATTGGCCACCGTGGATGAAAGTGGTATGTATGAGAAGCTCTTGTGTAATGTTTATGGTCACTGAAAGTCCCATCCCCCAAATTAGAGTCTTGTGTGCCCTACCTGGGACTTAAGGACGCACGGATTGTCCGAATGCGGGCACGAGGGGGGGGGGTTAAGGGGTTGTCATGCACATAGCTGGAAAAGTAATATTAGCCAATGTGGATGAAAGTGGAATGTATGAGAAGCTTTTGGGTAATGTTAATGGTCATTTAAAGTCCCATCCCCCAAATTAGAGTCTGGTGTGCCCTACCTGGGTCCTAAGTACGCACGGATTGTGCGAATGCGGGCACGAGGGGGGGGGTTGAAGGGGTTGGCATGCACATAGCTGGAAAAGTAAAATTGGCCACTGTGGATGAAAGTGGAATGTATGAGAAGCTTTTGGGTAATGTTTATGGTCATTTAAAGTCCCATCCCCCAAATTTGAGTCTGGTGTGCCCTACCTGGGTCCTTAGTACGCACGAATTGTGCGAATGCGGGCACGAGGGGGGGGGTTGAAGGGGTTGTCATGCACATAGCTGGAAAAGTAAAATTGGCCAATGTGGATGAAAGTGGTATGTATGAGAAGCTTTTGGTTAATGTTTATTGTCATTTAAAGTCCCATCCCCCAAATTTGAGTCTGGTGTGCCCTACCTGGGTCCTAAGGACGCATGGATTGTGCGAATGCGAGCACGAGGGGAGGGGTTGAAGGGGTTGCCATGCACATAGCTGGAAAAGTAAAATTGGCCACTGTGGATAAAAGTGGTATGTATGAGAAGCTTTTGGGTAATGTTTATGGTCATTTAAAGTCCCATCCCCCAAATTTGAGTCTGGTGTGCCCTACCTGGGTCCTAAGTGCACACGGATTGTGCGAATGCGGGCACGAGGGGGGGGGTTGAAGGGGTTGTCATGCACATAGCTGGAAAAGTAAATTGGCCACTGTGGATGAAAGTGGTATGTATGAGAAGCTTTTGGGTAATGTTTATGGTCATTTAAAGTCCCATCCCCCAAATTTGAGTCTGGTGTGCCCTACCTGGGTCCTAAGTATGCACGGATTGTGCGAATGCGGGCACGAGGGGGGGGGTTGAAGGGGTTGTCATGCACATAGCTGGAAAAGTAAAATTGGCCAATGTGGATGAAAGTGGTATGTATGAGAAGCTTTTGTGTAATGTTTATGGTTACTGAAAGTCCCATCCCCCAAATTTGAGTCTGGTGTGCCCTACCTGGGTCCTAAGGACGCACAGATTGTGCGAATGCGGGCACGAGGGGAGGGGTTGAAGGGGTTGTCATGCACATAGCTGGAAAAGTAAAATTGGCCACTGTGGATGAAAGTGGAATGTATGAGAAGCTTTTGGGGAATGTTTATGGTCATTTAAAGTCCCATCCCCCAAATTAGAGTCTGGTGTGCCCTACCTGGGTCCTAAGTATGCACGGATTGTGCGAATGCGGGCACGAGGGGGGGGGGTTGAAGGGGTTGGCATGCACATAGCTGGAAAAGTAAAATTAGCCACTGTGGATGAAAGTGGTATGTATGAGAAGCTTTTGGGTAATGTTTATGGTCATTTAAAGTCCCATCCCCCAAATTTGAGTCTGGTGTGCCCTACCTGGGTCCTAAGGACGCACAGATTGTGCGAATGCGGGCACGAGGGGGGGGGTTGAAGGGGTTGTCATGCACATAGCTGGAAAAGTAAAATTGGCCACTGTGGATGAAAGTGGAATGTATGAGAAGCTTTTGGGTAATGTTTATGGTCATTTAAAGTCCCATCCCCCAAATTAGAGTCTGGTGTGCCCTACCTGGGTCCTAAGTATGCACGGATTGTGCGAATGCGGGCACGAGGGGGGGGGTTGAAGGGGTTGGCATGCACATAGCTGGAAAAGTAAAATTAGCCACTGTGGATGAAAGTGGTATGTATGAGAAGCTTTTGGGTAATGTTTATGGTCATTTAAAGTCCCATCCCCCAAATTGAGTCTGGTGTGCCCTACCTGGGTCCTAAGGACGCACAGATTGTGCGAATGCGGGCACGAGGGGAGGGGTTGAAGGGGTTGTCATGCACATAGCTGGAAAAGTAAAATTGGCCACTGTGGATGAAAGTGGAATGTATGAGAAGCTTTTGGGGAATGTTTATGGTCATTTAAAGTCC
This sequence comes from Chlamydomonas sp. ICE-L, assembly GCA_013435795.1. NCBI lineage: Eukaryota > Viridiplantae > Chlorophyta > Chlorophyceae > Chlamydomonadales > Chlamydomonadaceae > Chlamydomonas > Chlamydomonas sp. ICE-L. Next base: position 26,701,764 of record JACBWV010000223.1, on the reverse strand, counting down.
CATCCCCCAAATTGAGTCTGGTGTGCCCTACCTGGGTCCTAAGGACGCAGGATTGTGCGAATGCGGGCACGAGGGGGGGGGTTGAAGGGGTTGTCATGCACATTGCTGGAAAAGTAAATTGGCCACTGTGGATAAAGTTGTATGTATGAGAAGCTTTTGGGTAATGTTTATGGTCATTAAAGTCCATCCCCCAAATTTGAGTCTGGTGTGCCCTACCTGGGTCCTAAGTGCACACGGATTGTGCGAATGGCATGGGGCACGAGGGGGGGGGTTGAAGGGGTGTCATGCACATGCTGGAAAGTAAAATTGGCCACTGTGGATGAAAGTGGTATGTATGAGAAGCTTTTGGGGTAATGTTTATGGTCATTTAAAGTCCCATCCCCCAAATTTGAGTCGGTGTGCCCTACCTGGGTCCTAAGTATGCACGGATTGTGCAATGCGGGCACGAGGGGGGGGGTTGAAGGGGTTGGACATGCACATAGCTGGAAAAGTAAAATTGGCCAATGTGGATGAAGTGGTAGTTATGAGAAGCTTTGGGTAATGTTATGGTCATAAAGTCCATCCCCCAATTTGAGTCTGGTGTGCCCTACCTGGGTCCTAAGGACGCACGATGTGCGAATGCGGGCACGAGGGGGGGGTTGAAGGGGTTGGCATGCACATAGCTGGAAAAGTAAATTGCCACTGTGGATGAAAGTGGTATGTATGAGAAGCTTTTGGGAATGTTTGGTCATTTAAAGTCCCATCCCCCAAATTTGAGTCTGGTGTGCCCTACCTGGGTCCTAAGGACGCACAGATTGTGCGAATGCGGGCACGAGGGGGGGGGTTGAAGGGGTTGCATGCACATAGCTGGAAAAGTAAAATTGGCCACTGTGGATGAAAGTGGTAGTATGAGAAGCTTTTGGGATGTTTATGGTCATTTAAAGTCCATCCCCCAAATTTGAGTCTGGTGTGCCCTACCTGGGTCCTAAGACGCCAGGATTGTGCGAATGCGGGCACGAGGGGGGGGGGTTGAAGGGGTTGCATGCACATAGTGGAAAAGTAAAATTGGCCATGTGGATGAAAGTGGATGTATGGAGAATTTGGGTAATGTTATGGTCATTTAAGTCCCATCCCCAAATTTGAGTCTGGTGTGCCTACCTGGGTCCTAAGGACGCAGGATTGTGCGAATGCGGGCACGAGGGGGGGGGTTGAAGGGGTTGCATGCACATAGCTGGAAAAGTAAAATTGGCCACTGTGGATGAAAGTGGTATGTATGAGAAGCTTTTGGGTAATGTTTATGGTCATTTAAAGTCCCATCCCCCAAATTTGAGTCTGGTGTGCCCTACCTGGGTCTAAGACGCACAGATTGTGCGAATGCGGGACGAGGGGGGGGTGGTGAAGGGGGTCATGCACATAGCTGGAAAAGTAAAATTGGCCACTGTGGATGAAAGTGGATGTATGAGAAGCTTTTGGGTAATGTTTATGGTCATTTAAGTCCCATCCCCCAAATTAGAGTCTGGTGTGCCCTACCTGGGTCCTAAGTAGCACGGATTGTGCGAATGCGGGCACGAGGGGGGGGTTGAAGGGGTTGGCATGCACATAGCTGGAAAGTAAAATGGCGCACATGTGGATGAAAGTGGTATGTATGAGAAGTTTTGGGAATGTTATGTCATTTAAAGTCCCATCCCCAAATTTAGTTGGTGTGCCCACGGGTCCTTAGTACGCAGATTGTGCGAATGCGGGCACGAGGGGGGGGGGTTGAAGGGGTTGTCATGCACATAGCTGGAAAAGAAATTGGCCAATGTGGATGAAAGTGGATGTATGGAAGCTTTTGGGTAATGTTTATGGTCATTTAAAGTCCCATCCCCCAAATTTGAGTCTGGTGTGCCCTACCTGGGTCCTAAGACGCACAGATTGTGCGAAGCGGGCACGAGGGGGGGGGGTTGAAGGGGTTGTCATGCACATAGCTGGAAAAGAAATTGGCCACTGTGGATGAAAGTGGATGTATGAGAAGCTTTTGGGGAATGTTTATGGTCATTAAAGTCCCATCCCCCAAATTTGAGTCTGGTGTGCCTACCTGGGCTTAAGGACGCACGGATTGTGCCAATGCGGGCACGAGGGGGGGGGTTGAAGGGGTTGCATGCACATAGCTGGAAAAGTAAAATATGCCACTGTGGATGAAAGTGGTAGATGAAAGCTTTTGGGAATGTTTATGGTCATTTAAAGTCCCATCCCAAATTTGAGTCTGGTGTGTGCCTACCTGGGTCCTTATACGCATGGATTGTGCGAATGCGGGACGAGGGGGGGGGGTTGAAGGGGTGTCATGCACATAGCTGGAAAAGTAAAATTGGCCATGTGGTGAAAGTTGTATGTATGGAAAGCTTTTGGAATGTTTATGGTCATTTAAAGTCCCATCCCCCAATTGAGTCTGTGTGTGCCCTACCTGGGTCCTAAGACGCACCGATTGTGCGAATGCGGGCACGAGGGGGGGGTTGAAGGGGTTGTCATGCACATAGCTGGAAAAGTAAAATTGGCCACTGTGGATGAAAGTGGATGTATGAGAAGCTTTTGGGAATGTTTATGGTCATTAAAGTCCCATCCCCAAATTTGAGTCTGGTGTGCCCCCCTGGGCTTAAGGACGCACGGATTGTGCAATGCGGGCACGAGGGGGGGGGGTTGAAGGGGTTCATGCACATAGCTGGAAAAGTAAAATTGCCACTGTGGATGAAAGTGGTATGTATGAGAAGCTTTTGGGGAATTGTATGGTCATTTAAGTCCCATCCCCCAAATTTGAGTCTGGTGTGCCCTACCTGGGTCCTTAGTACGAAGGATTGTGCGAATGCGGGCGAGGGGGGGGGGGTTGAAGGGTGTCATGCACATAGCTGGAAAAGTAAAATTGGCCAATGTGGATGAAAGTTATGTATGGAAGCTTTTGGGTAATGTTATGGTCATTTAAAGTCCCATCCCCAAATTTGAGTCTGGTGTGCCCTACCTGGGTCCTAAGACGCAGGATTGTGCGAATGCGGGCACGAGGGGGGGGTTGAAGGGTTGTCGCACATTTGGAAAAGTAAAATTGGCCATGTGGATGAAAGTGGATGTATGAGAAGCTTTTGGGAATGTATGGTCATTTAAAGTCCCATCCCCCAAATTTGAGTCTGGTGTGCCCTACCTGGGCTTAAGGACGCACGGATTGTGCGAATGCGGGCACGAGGGGGGGGGGTTGAAGGGGTTGGCATGCACATAGCTGGAAAAGTAAAATTGGCCACTGTGGATGAAGTGGTATGTATGGAAGCTTTTGGGTAAGTTTATGGTCATTAAGTCCCATCCCCCAAATTTGAGTCTGGTGTGCCCTACCTGGGTCCTAAGGACGCACGATTGTCGAATGCGGGCACGAGGGGGGGGGTTGAAGGGGTTGTCATGCACATAGCTGGAAAAGTAAATTGGCCAATGTGGATGAAAGTGGTATGTATGAGAAGCTTTTGGGGAATGTTTATGGTCATTTAAAGTCCCATCCCCCAAATTGAGTCTGGGTGCCCTACCTGGTCCTAAGTAGCACGATTGTGCGAATGCGGGCACGAGGGGGGGGGTTGAAGGGTTGCATGCACATAGCTGGAAAAGTAAAATTGCCACTGTGGATGAAAGTGGTATGTATGAGAAGCTTTTGGGAATGTTTATGGTCATTTAAAGTCCCATCCCCCAAATTTGAGTCTGGTGTGCCCTACCTGGGTCCTAAGGACGCAGGATTGTGCGAATGCGGGCACGAGGGGGGGGGTTGAAGGGGTTGCATGCACATAGCTGGAAAAGTAAAATTGGCCACTGTGGATGAAAGTGGTATGTATGAGAAGCTTTTGGGGAATGTTTATGGTCATTTAAAGTCCCATCCCCCAAATTTGAGTCTGGGTTGCCCTACTGGTCCTAAGAGCACGGATTGTGCGAATGCGGGCACGAGGGGGGGGTTGAGGGGTTGGCAATGCACATAGCTGGAAAAGTAAAATTGGCCACTGGATGAAAGTGTATGTATGAGAAGCTTTTGGGTAATGTTTATGGTCATTTAAAGTCCCATCCCCCAAATTTGAGTCTGTGTGCCCTACCTGGGCCTTAGGACGCACGGATTGCGAATGCGGGCAAGGGGGGGGGTTGAAGGGGTTGGCATGCACATAGCTGGAAAAGTAAAATTGGCCACTGTGGATGAAAGTGGTATGTATGAGAAGCTTTTGGGGAATGTTTATGGTCATTTAAAGTCCCATCCCCCAAATTGAGTCTGGTGTGCCTACCTGGGTCCTAAGGACCAGGATTGTCGCAATGGGGCACGAGGGGGGGGGGAAGGGGTTGGCATGCACATAGCTGGAAAGTAAAATTGCCACTGTGGATGAAGTGGTATGGTAAGAAGCTTTTGGGGAATGTTTATGGTCATTTAAAGTCCATCCCCCAATTTGAGTCTGGTGCCTACCTGGGTCTCTAAGCGCACGGATTGTGCAATGCGGGCACGAGGGGGGGGGTTGAAGGGGTTGGCATGCACATAGCTGGAAAAGTAAAATTGGCCACTGTGAGGATGAGTGGAATATGAGAAGCTTTTGGGGATGTTTATGGTCATTTAGTCCCATCCCCCAAATTTGAGTCTGGTGTGCCCTACCTGGGTTAAGGACGCACGATTGTCGCTGCGGGCACAGGGGGGGGGTGGTTGGGGTTGTGCCCGCTGGAAAAGTAAATTGGCCATGTGGATGAAGTGGTATGTATGAGAAGCTTTTGGGTAATGTTTATGGTCATTTAAGTCTCCCTCCCAAATTGGGTCTGGGTGCCTACCTGGTCCTAGAGCAGATTGTGCGAATGCTGGGCACGGGGGGGGGGTAGGGGTAGGTGTGCATGACATAGCTGGAAAAGTATAAATTGGCCAATGTGGAGAAAGTGGGTTGAGACTGGTAAGAGGCAGACTTTGGCGGTGGGGCAGATTAGCTGTGCGGGCACGATAGGTTGGGGTGGACATCATAAGGGAGTGTCAGAAGACTGAGATTAGGAACATAAGTGTAGCTGTGGTCTGAGTAACGGGGTGGGCATCCTACCAGGGTCTAGTATGGCAACGGATTGTGCGAATGCGGGCACGAGGGGGGGGGTTGAAGGGGTTGGCATGCACATAGCTGGAAAAGTAAAATTGGCCACTGTGGATGAAAGTGGTATGTATGAGAAGCTTTTGGTAATGTATGGTCATTTAAGTCCCATCCCCCAAATTTGAGTCTGGTTGCCTACCTGGGTCCTAGGACGCAAGATTGTGCGAATGCGGGCACGAGGGGGGGGGTTGAAGGGGTTGTCATGACATAGCTGGAAAAGTAAAATGGCCACTGTGGATGAAAGTGTATGTATGAGAAGCTTTTGGGGAATGTTTATGGTCATTTAAAGTCCCATCCCCCAAATTTGAGTCTGGTGTGCCCTACCTGGGCTAAGGACGCACGGATTGTGCAATGCGGGCCAGAGGGGGGGGGGGTTGAAGGGGTGTCATGCACATAGCTGGAAAGTAAAATGCCAGTGATGAAAGTGGTATGTATGAGAAGCTTTTGGGGAATGTTTATGGTTATTTAAAGTCCCATCCCCCAAATTTGAGTCTGGTGTGCCCTACCTGGGTCCTAAGTGACACGGATTGTGCGAATGCGGGCACGAGGGGGGGGGGTTGAAGGGGTTGGCATGCACATAGCTGGAAAAGTAAATTGGCCACTGTGGATGAAAGTGGTATGTATGAGAAGGTTTTGGGTAAGGGGTCCATTCTAAGTCCTGCCCTGCTCACACATTCCGCCTCTGTCTTTTTTTTTCCCGGTTCTTCGCCCTCGCTTTTTTTCCGTGTTTCTGTACTAATTTTTTTTTGCTTTCAGAAGTATTTTCTCTTTTTGCTTTTTGCTGCATCGTCGCTCCTCAGCGGTTTCGTTCATTTATGTTTTGGTGCTTTAGACTTTTTGGACCTTTTCCTTCTGGGTTCTCCCTCTTTCCGCCGTATGTCCGCGTCATCTGCTCCCCTTTTCACTTCCCTGTTTCCCTTCTCTGTTCTCATCACATCTTTTTAAGCAGCTTCTTGCCTTTCTCCTCGATTATCATTTTCCCTTCTTCGTGCCACGTTATTTTTTTCTTTGTTTTACGTGCTGGCGTTACGCCAATATGCTCTTCGTTTTGCGTTCGTTGTTTCATATTTTTCCGCACTCTGGCCTGTCCCTTGAGATTTTTTTTTTTCTTTATTTGTGCCTATTCTTTCTTCCCTCTTCCCTTCTCTCTGCCTATTTTATGCTCATTTTTGGTCTCCCCGTTTCATGTCTCTCAGGTCTTCGATTCTGCCTTGTCTCGTGTGCCGCTTTCTTCCTGTTTATTAGACTTTGCACACTTTTTTACCTCTTGCTCTACCCGCTCTCTCATTTCTCTCATCTCTTCCTTCCGTCACTTTGTGTGCCTCCCTCCCTGGTCCGTTCTCGGGTACAGTACTTTTTCTCTCTCTCTCCCTATTTGTTTTTTATTTGGGCTACACATTTCTTGGGCCATCACATCTGGCCCAGCCAGGCTTCTCCTATCATGTATGTGTACTCCATGACATGCACCTCCACCAAATATGCCATGTGGCTACCCAAAAAAGCTTTGCAATTGGTCCGTTTTCACTTTCATTGTTGTTAAGCTATAGTTCTAGTGGCGTTGTGTGCAATGTCAAAGCCTATTTACATTCCATTTTGGGGGAATGGGATGTGGAGAATGGACTCAGCTTACAGAAAGGATGGACATGTGCAACACGGACATTAAAATTAATTGTTAAAAGGTCCTAACTGCAAACCTATCAGCCAAGGGGATGGTATCCTTCTTCAGCAACGGAATATACAAAATTAGATAGAATGGTGGGGACTCCTGGTCAGCCTAAGAGATGGACCTACCCATGCCCTGTGAAGGTATGGTATTATTGGATTGCTATTACACAAATCTTGTCAATCTTGTTGACTGTGACTTTCAAAGAACATACAAACATGTACTTGGAGTGTTGAAGAATGGCAGTTCTTCCTATGGGCATTGGTGGAGATGGGTTGGAGGCAAATTCAAGGGGAGGGTAATCATGAATCATGGAGTCGTGTCTTGCAACACATAGTTATCGAAATTTTCTCAAAAATACCTGGGGGTCTTAGATTTATTGACAAGGTTGTGCATGCCATGCAGTTAGGGGACTCAAGGGGTTGTCAGATTATCATCCCAAACAACAAAACAAGTCCTTGTCATCATGCTCACTTATGGCATGCCCATTTCTTCTAAGTAGTATATGGGGGACACTCGAGCCACACGAGTGACCTAGCCCCAACATGTGATGACAAAGAAACTACAGTCATACTTAGTGGTGGGAGCACCAGTGTGTGGCCATCCTCACTGTGCAACCCAATATCAACATTTCTTGGAATACAGCATTGTAAGAGCATTGATAGGCTTGAGCGTCAATGAGTGTCCCATGCCAGTCCTCTATCGTTTCCTCCAGTTAGCGTCCACTACTTCGCATTCTTCCTATGACATCTTGCTTTGGAGATGCCCACATACATTCCAATGATGTTTCAAGTCCCTAGGATTGTGCTGGGGTAATCTTTAACCCCTCCACACATTTTTTTTTTCCTTATCCAAGGCAGGGCACCTGCTGTCAGGATAAGCTGTGCTTGGCCATGATCCATGATGAGCTCGTAGCCACCCCCCCCTCCTCCAGCTGTATAGGTCTGCGAATCTCTATGTAGATTTTTTTCGGGATGTCATTCTCAATGAAGTGCTGTCTGTGTCCTGAAGGTTTCAGAGCTCTTCTCTGTTTGAGGTTTGTGTTTAGGAGTCAGGGGAGGGAGGCCACAAAAGCCAGCTTAGACTTCAAGTACTTGCCCACGTAGACCCATAGAACCTAAACGAAGTCCAAGGTTGTGCCCTGGTTGGCCCCCAAGAGTGGGTGGTGCCTCACTATGCCTTCTTCTTGCAGGCATCTTGCCATGGCATAAATAAAGATTATACCAAACTGGATTGTAGTAGTTAAATGGTCCTTTGAATCTAGAAGACCCAAGTATTGCACGAAAAGATTGGACGGAGTCTTTCCACTTGTGGACAGAGGGTCCACTCTAGTCTTTATTGTTGACACAACCTAGGCTTCCTCTCATTGCCGACCGTTAGCAGGTCAAGAGGCTTCATGCCTCCATGGAGAATCCTATCACGCAGATGGTGTGAGAGATGCTTAATCCATGCCTTTGGGTGAGGGTTGAGGGCTATTGATCTGAAGAGAGACAGTCTTGGCCATCCTCTTGATCTTCGTCCTTCACGGCTGCTTGTAAGGGGACTGTGCGGAATCTTGTCGAGCTTTCCCCGAGGTCCACTTTCGTCCAATCATTGCCAGATGTTCGGCAGGTTTTCATCTCTAACGGATCTCTAGATTACACGGAATGTGGACGACCTATGGCAGCATTAGAGAAACCCTGCGGTGACAGAATCAACTATGTAACTGCCGTGGTTCCATAGTTAATCTATGGGGAATTCTGAGGCATGGGTAAAGAGGGGGTAGGAGTATACGAAATTGCTGACTACTTTTACAAGCGTTATAAATGGGCTCCAACGCCGATGGCCTCCGTTTCCAACCCAAGGAAGGTCGGGGGGTACATTACAGTACCTTCATTTTTCGTGACTTCCTACCGTAGACAAAATGAGAGCACTTGAAAAAACGCGCTTTCGCAGATTATGGATATTATACCCATATGTGAGCGCCTAGGGCGTACCAGGATTACCCGGTATGGTCCGCTGTAACCAACCCCATCGACGTTTCGGCGAATTTCATCTGTTCCATACAGCACCATGTGTCTGCACAACCGTTACGGCTGAGCGGTCCTCTAACCTCTCAGTTTTCAGTCGTATAAGGCCAGGCTAGTGTGTCGCGTTGAGATCGGCATCGGGGCCGGCCTCCCCCTGCTTGGTGATCTATAACCGGGATGCGACGGTGGTGATGGTGAAGTCATCGGACCAAGTTGAATATGGTGGTTTGCGGTAGCCATATGGCATTACTTGGGGGGGTGCATTTTGAGTGCACACAAATGTGGGTCGGGGAGGTTCTGGATATGCCTCTAGGTACATCCCATGTTGTGATTATAATCTTGGTCTGCCAAATTAGGGCTGTGCTGTAGGTAGGGTAATCTGGACTCAAATACTTAAGCATAGTGGGTGGCCCAGGGCACACATCTGGCCCTGTGCTCTACCTAGCATTGTATGGTACCCATGCAGCCCCAAACATGGCCATGTGGTTGTGTACCAAACAAAGTGTTGCAACTTGGTCCGGTCTGTGTTTCATTTTGTAAGCTTTAGTCTAGTGGCGTGTGTGCAATGTCAATTAGCCATTTACTGTGGTCATTTGGGCATGGGGAGATGAGGCTCAGCTTACAGCAGAAGGAATGGACATGCAACATCGACATTAAATTACTTGTAAAGGTCCTGTATCTGGCCAAACCAATCCAAGGGATGTATTCATTCTCACCAGGATATACAAATTAAATAGAAAATACGGGTAATCATGGTCCAGATTGGTAAGAGGGTGGACCTACTCCATGCCCTGAAGGTTATGGATATTATTTGTATTGAATTACACAAATCTTGTCAATCTTGTGACTGTCACTTTCAAAGAACATACCAACATCAATACGTGGGTTGACAGAATGGCAGTCTTCTTATTGGGTATGGTGGAGAGGGAGCCCCAAATTTCAAAGGGAGGACGTATTGTGTGTGACATGGTATTTTAGTGTCTTGCCAACACATAGTTATCATATACCTCATAAAATACCCATCTTATATTTAGTGACAAGGTTGTGCCATGCATGCTAGTGGATCAAGGTCACTATTATCAGCGCCAAAACAACACAAGTCCTGCTCATATGCCCTTTTGGCATGCCCATTCTTCATCTCGGATTATATGTGACCTAGAGCCCACACTAGACATAGACTTCCCAACATCTGAAAGCAGTCAATCTTAGTGGGTGGGGTAGCCCATTTCCATCCTCACTGTGCACGGAATTTCAACCTTTCTTGGAATACAGTGTATGAAGAGATGATTAGACTTGAGTCAGTGCTGTCCCATGCAGCTTGCAGCCTCTACCAGTTTCCTCCAGTTAGGTCCAGTACTCTAGCATTTCTTCCTAACACATCTTGCTTTTGGCGGATGCCCCTATGTGTCTCAATGATGTCTCAAGTCCCCCGATTGTGCTGGGTATCCTATCCACCTCCACACCCATCTTATCCAAGCGGCTGAGTCCTTGGAGAAGTGTTGCTTGGCATTGACCATGATGAGCTTGTAGCCACCACCCCTCCTCACCCAGCTGATAGGTCTGGAGCTCCTAATGTAGATTTTCATCATCTCAATGATGAAGTGCTCTGACGTGTGAAGGTTGTGTCAGGCTCTTCTTCTGTTTTGAGGTTTTTAGGGTCAGGGAGGGAGCACAAAAAGACCAGCTTAAGACTTCAAGTGTGCCTTGACCACAAGCCCCATAGAACCTTAGAAAAAACCCAAGGTGTCCCTGGTTGGCCCCCAATTGATGGCGGGTGCCTCATGCCCTTCTTCTCCGGCATCTTGCCAGATAATCAAGAATACAAACTGGTAATTGTAGTAGTAAAGGTCCTTTGCATCTAGGAAGACCCAAAGTGATCAAAAGCATAGGACCTGGAGTCTTTCCACTTGTGGCAGGATAGTCCACTCTAGCTTTCTTGTTGACACCACCTAGTGCTCCTCTCATTGCGCGACCTTGTCAGCCAGGTCAGTAGGCTTCCTGCCTCCATGGGAATCCTACACGCTTGAGGTGTGAGAGATGTGATACCAGGCCTTTGGGTGAGGGTTGAGCTATGATCTTTGAAGAGTTGAGACCAGTATGGCCATCCTCTTGATCTTGTCCTAACGGTGCTGCTGTAAGGGGATAGGGGGACTGCGGGAAACTTTCTTGTCGAGGCTTTCATCCGAGGTTCCTGTCTTTCTCCAATCCATTGAAGCTGTTCGTAGAAGGTTTTCATCTCACTTAACGACGTCTCTAGATTTACACGGAACTGCACGACCTATGCTAGCATTAGGTGTGAAACCTGGGTGCGGGGACAGATACAACTATCAACTGCAGTTGTTCACTTAGTATCTATTTGGGAATTCGAGGTGTATGGAAGAGTGGCGCTAGGGAATATAGTGAATGCACTTTTACAGGTATAACAGGTCTACAACGACGAGGGCCTCCCGTTTGCCAAGCCCAGGAAGGCGCGTTACAAAAATTTACAGCAATTCATCCTCCTACCGTAAGTACATGAGAGTCACTTTTGAACCAAACGCGCTTTCGCAAATTATGGATATGATTACCCAATTGAGCGCATTAGGCGTATCCAGGATTACCGTATGGTTCGATTGTAACCCACCCATGGGAGTTCGTTTCTGGCGAATTTCATTTCTCATACCGACATTTCTGCACAAACCTAGGTGAGAGTTGTCCTTCTACCCTATCAGTTTTCTTCATGTCTATGGCCAGGGCTAGTGGGTCGCGTGTAGATCGGCATCGGGCCGTTGTGCCACGCTGGTGGATCTATAACCGGGATGCGACGTTTTTTAAATGGTTGAAGTTCATGGACCAAGTTGGATGAAAGTTGGTTTGGGTAGCCAAATGCATACTTGGGGGGTGCATTGAGGTCACACCAATGGTGGTCGGGGATGTCGGTGGAGGTCTGGATATGCCTCATGGTACACCATGTTGAGTGATAATCTGTGGTATGCCATATAGGGCTGCTTATCCCTCGGGGTAGGGTAATCTGGCACTGTTACTAGTCAAGTGTGTGGCCCAGGTGGTGTCACATTCTGGCAGCTCTACACATATGTATGGTACTCAATGCATGCCCTCAAAAATGCAACTGTGGCTACCCAAACAAAGCTTGCCAACTTGTCCGTCCCTTTCATGTTGTAAAGATATAGTCTAGTGGAGTTTTGTGCTCGTGGGTGCAATTGTGTCAATCAGACTAATTACATTCCATTTGGAGGCATGGGGAGAGAAATAGGCTCAGTCTTACAGAAGGATGGGATCGAGCAACACGACATATTAAATTACTTGTAAATAGATGTCCTATGTCCTGCAAACCATATCAAGGGGATTTTGGTATCCCTTCTTCACAAAGGATATACAAGATTAAATAGAAATCGGGTAATTCCTGGTCAGCCTAAGAGATGACATACCTCATGCCCTTGAGGTATTGTGTATTATTGTATGATGACACAAATCTTGTCGTAATTTGTGGACTGTCACTTTCAATAGAACTTACCAACAGTAACTTGGAGTGTGTTTGCAGAATGGCCGTATTCCTTATTGGGTCATTGGTGGAGATGGGAGGGCAAATTTCGTGAGGGGAGGATCATGTGACATGGAAGTGTGCTGCACAATATTTATCAATATTCTCATAAAAATACCAAATCTTTATTTATGACAAGGTGTGCATGCCATGCAGTGTAGGAATCAGGGTCACTATTTATCATGTACTTGATAACTGTACAACAAGTTCACTTGACTTCATTATGCACACTTATGGCATGCCCATTTGTCATCTTCTAGTAGTATATGTGACACTTAGAGCCACACGAGACCTAGGACACCAACTATCGAAAGCAGTCATACTTGTTGTGTTGGGAGCACATTTCCTCCTCACTGTGCACAAATTTCAACCTTTGTGGCATACGCGCTGAAGAAGCAGTGTTGGATGTACTTGAGCTCAATGGCTGTCCCAGTCTAGCTATATCAGTGTTCCTCCAGTTAGGTCAACTCTTAGCTTTTCCTTTACAACGGTGTTCCTTGCTTTGGAGGGATTGTCCCACATACACATTCTTCAATGATGTTCAAGTCCCAGGGATTGTGATGTGGGTAATCCTTAACAACCTCCACACCCTCTTTATCCAAGGCATGCTTGCTGTCCTTGGAGGTAGGTGGTGTCGTGGATGATCCATGATGAGCTTGTTGTAGCCACCCCCCACTTACCTCCCTGTCTGTATAGTCTGGATCTCTCTAATGTCGCGTTTTTCATCATCTCAATGAAGGCTCTGAACCTGTAAGGGTTTCAGAGACTCTTCTGTTTGGATTGGTTTTTTTTTAGGTGTGTCAAGGGAGGGAGGCACTAAAATGCAGCTTAGACTCAATGTACTTGCCCACAGCCCCATAGAACCAAAATAAAAACCCCCCCAAGGTGTCCCGGTTTGGCCCCCAAGAGTGGTGGGTTTTTCTTGTTGCCTCACTGCCTTCTTCTTGCGGCATCTGCCATGCCATAATCAAGGAATACCAAACTGAGTATTTGTAGTAGTAGTAGTAAAGGTCCTTTGCATCTAGGAAAGACCCAAGTATCAAACTAAAGCATTGGACCTGGAGTTCTTTCCATCTTGTGGCAGAGTCCACTCTAGCTTTCTTGTTGACAACACCTAGGCTCCTCTCATTGCCGACCTTCAGCCATGGTCAGAGGCTTCCTGTGTATCTCAGGGAGAATCCTACACGCAGAGGTAGTGAGAGATGTGTTGATCCCATGCCTTTGGTGTTGAGGGTTTGTGTGAGGCTATTGATCTGAAGAGAGACCATGTCTTGGCCATCCTCTTGATCTTCGTCCTAGACGGGCATGCTGTAAGCGGTATATGCGGGAACTTGGTCGACGGTTATTTTCCTCCCGGTCCACTTTCCCAAATCTTGCAGCTGTTCGGCATGTGTTGTTTCATCTCTCTACGGGTCTCTAGATTACACGGAACTGACGACCATGGCTGCATTAGAGAAAAACCCTGCCGGGACAGATCAGACTATCCAACTGCAGTTGGTTCCCTAGTAATCTATTTGGGGGGTTCGAGGATGGGAAGAAGAGGGTAGTGTGAATATACGAAATGCTACTTTTACAAGGTTTTCTAAATGGCTCCAACTGGTGTGAGGCCTCCTGTGTTTTCCAAGGCTGCCAAGGAAGGCTGGTGGTACATTACTCGTTACCTTCATCCTCTACTAGTACCACATTTGAGAGCACTCTTGAACAACGACGATTTCGACAAAATATGGATATTATACCCGATGAGCGCATAGGGCGTACATGGAGTACCCGTAGTCCGCTGTGTAACCAACACCACGACGTTTTCTGCGAATTTCATCTTCCATACCGCACCATTTGTGAAACCTAGGTGAGCGTGTCTCTACCCTCTCAGTTTCTTCATGTCTAAGGCCAGGTCTAGGTAGGTCGCGTGAGATCGGCACTCGGGCGGGCCCCGCTTGGTGATCTATAACGGGATGCGACGTTTAAAATGGTTGAGTCAGGGACCAAAGTTGAAAGTTGGTTGGGGTTAGCCACATGGCTACTTGGGGGGTGCATGAGTGCACACAAATGTGGTTCGGGGAGGTCTGGATATGCCTCATGGGACACATGTTGTGATTATACTTTGGTATGCCCATAATAGGGTGCTTAGGTAGGGGTATCTGGCACATACTAGCAAGTGTGTGGCCCAGGGCACACATATGGCAGCTCTACCTATCAGGTATGTGTACTCATGCATGCCCCAAAATGAGTGTATTGTGTACCCAAACAAAGCTTGCATGGCTTGTCGTGGTTTCCGTTCACTTTCATTGTTGGTAGTAGCTATAGTCTAGGTGGCGTGTGTGCAGATGTCCAATAGCAGTTATTACATTCCATTTAGGGCATGGGGAGAGAAGGCTCAGCTTTTACAGAAGGTGGATGGTACATGCAACAACGACATGTAAATTATGTAAAAGGTCCTAACTGTGCAAAAGCATATCCAAGGGGATGTACTTTCTCACTACAGGCATATACAAAATTAAATAGAAAATACGGGTAATTCCTGGTCCAGGCTAAGAGATGACGTGCCAATGCCCTGAAGGTATTGTGTATTATTGGATGGTATTACACAAATTTGTCAATCTTGTTGAATGTTCACTTTCAAGAAAATACCCAACATGTACTTGGAGGGGGTGAGAATAGGCGCAGCTCTCCTTATGGGTCAATGGGAGCATGGGAGGCACATTCAAAAGGGATGGGATCAGAACAGGATAGTGTCATGCAACCATGTAGTTATCAATATTCTCATAAAATACGCACCAACTCATTATATTTATTGACCAAGGTTGTGGCCACAGTTGCCATGATTGCGTTGTTAGGACTAAATGGCGGTCACTATTATCATACCCAGAACAAGTAACAAGTCCTTGCTCATCATGCACTTATGGCAGCCCATTGATCTCAGTATTATTATGTGCACGGAGAGCCACACTCTAGACCTAGGGATCCCCCCAAATCGAAAGCGTGTGCATAATTAGGGGTGGTGAGAGAACACTTTCGCATCCTCATGTGGTGCACCAATTTTGTAAACTTTCTTGGAATACAGCATGAAGAGCTGGGTGATCGACTGTGAGCGTCAATGCGTCCCATGCAGCCTCTATCAGTTTCCTCCAGTAGGTCGCGCCACTCTGTTAGCATTAGTTCCTACACAGTTCTGGCCTTTTGGTGGGCTGCCCCATACGCTTACTCAATGATGTTCAGTCCCAGGAGTGTGGGCTAGTGAGCTGAACACCTCCAACCCATCTATCAAGGCAGGCCTGGAAAAAGTGGAATGTATGAGAAGGCGTTTGGGGGTATGTTTATGGTCATTAAAGCCCATCCCCCAAATTTGAGTCTGGGTGCCCGACCCTGGGCTTAGGACGCAGGAATTTGTGCGAATGCGGCACGAGGGGGGGTTGAAGGGGGTTTGGAATACATAGCTGGAAAAGTAAATTTGGCCACTGTGGAAGGAAAGTGGTATGTTGGGAAGCTTTTGGGGAATAGTGTTTTTTTTTTTTATGTCATTTAAAGTCCATCCCCCAAATTGTGAGATCTGGGTGTGCCCTACCTGGGTCCTAAGGACGCACATATTGTGGGCGAATGCCGGGCACGAGAAGGGGGGGGTTGAAGGGTGGGCAGGCACATAGGTGGAAAAGTAAATGGCCACTTAGATGAAAGTGGAAATGTATAGAAGCTTGAGGGAATGTGTATGGTCCAGTTAAAGTCCTCCAGCCCCCAAATTTGAGTCGGTGTGCCCTACCTGGGTCCTTAGGTACCAATGGATTGTGCGAGGGGCACGAGGGGGGGGGTTAAGGGGTTGGCATGCAACATAGACTGGAAAAAGTAAAATTGTCCACTGTGGATAAAGGTGGAATTATAAGAAGCTTTTGGGGATGTTCTGGTCATTAAAGTCCCATCCCCAAATTTGAGTCTGGTGTGCCTCCT
Organism: Chlamydomonas sp. ICE-L; assembly: GCA_013435795.1. Taxonomy (NCBI): domain Eukaryota; kingdom Viridiplantae; phylum Chlorophyta; class Chlorophyceae; order Chlamydomonadales; family Chlamydomonadaceae; genus Chlamydomonas; species Chlamydomonas sp. ICE-L. Next base: position 26,685,528 of record JACBWV010000223.1, on the reverse strand, counting down.
GGGTCCCTTAGTACGCTGATTGGGGCGAATGCGGCACAGGGGGGGGGTGAAAGGGGTTGGCTGCACATAGCTGGAAATTAAAATTGCCACTGTGATGAAAGTAATGTTAGACTTTTGGGGGAAGTTTATTGTCATTTAAAGTCCATCCCCCAATTTGATCTGGTGTGCCCTACCGGGTCCTATACGCAATTGGATTTGTGCGAATGCGGCACGAGGGGGGGGGTTTAAAGGGGTTGGCATGCCATAGCTGAAAAAGTAAAATTGGCCCTGTGGATGAAAGTGGATGTATGAGAAGCTGTTTGGGGAATGTTTATATGGTCATTTAAAATCCCATCCCCCAAATTTTGAGTCTGGGGGTGCCCTACCTGGGTCCTAGTACGCATGATTGTGCGAATGCGGGCACGGGGGGGGGTAAAGGGTTGGCGATGCACATATCTGTAAATAAAATTGGGCCACTGTGATGAAAAGTGGAATTATGAGAAGCTTTTGGGAATGTTTAATGGTCCATTTAAAAGTCACATCCCCCAAATTTAGTCTGTGTGCCGACCTGGGACTTGAAGGACGCACGGATTGTGCGATGCGGGCACAGGTGGGGGTTATGAGAGGGGTTTCCAATGTCTAGCTGGAAAGTAAAATTGCCACTGTGGATGAAAGTGGTATGTGGGGAAACTTTTGGGTATGTTTATGGTCATTTAAAGTCCATCCCCCAATTTTTATCTGGTGTGCCCACCTGGTCCGAAGAAGCAACAGATGGTAGCGAATGCGGGCACGAGGGGGGGGGGGGGGTTTGAAAGGGGTTGTCAGCAATAGCTGAAAGTAAAATTGGCCCACGGTGGATGAAAGTTGTAATGTAATGAGAAACTTTTGTTAATGTGTTAGGTCATTTAAAGTCCATCCCCCCAATTTATGAGTCGGTGTGCCCTACCATGGGTCCTTAGTAGCAGGATTGTGCGAATGCGGGCACAGGGGGGGTTGAAGGGGTTGGCATGCACATAGCTGGAAGTAAAATTGCCATGTGAATGAATGGAATGTATGAAGAACTTTTAGGGGAATGTTTTATGGTCATTAAAAGTCCCATCCCCAAAGTGGAGTCTGGTGTGCCCTAGCCTGGGTCCTTAGTACCAGGGTTGTGCCGAATGCGGGCACGAGGGGGGTTGAAGGGTTGGCATGACAAGCTGAAAAGTAAATTGGCCACTGTGATGAAATGGAATGTTATGAGACGTGTTGGGGGATGTTATGGTCAGTTACAGTCCCTCCCCAAATTTGAGGCTGGTGTGCCCGACTGGTCCTTAGACGCATGGATTGTGCGAAGCGGGCACGAGGGGGGGGGTTGAAGGGTTGGCATGCCCATCGCTGGAATTCCAATTTGGGACGCCACTTGGGATGAAAGGTGGACTTCTGCGAAGCTTTTTTGTGGCTGTTTCTGGGGCATTTACAGTTCCCATCCCCCATATTCGACGTCTGGTGTGCCCTACCTGGGGGGACGCCAGGCCCACCGCTTGTGCGATCGCGGCACGAGGGGCACGGGGTTGCGGGGTTTTTGTCATGCACATTGCGGGAAAAGTAAAATTTGGCCAATTGGGGAGAAATGTATGTATGAGAACTGTTTGGGTAATGTTTTTTATGGTCAATTATAAGTCCCCATCCCCCAAATTTGAGTCGGGTGTGCCCTACCGGGGCAACTTAAGACGCACAGAGTGTGCGAATACGGCACGAGGGGGGGGTGAAGGGGGTTGCATGCACCATAGCGGAAAAGTAAATTGAGCCACTGTGATGAAAGGGAATTAGGGGAAGCTTTTTGGGTAAGTTGTTTTTATGGTCCCTTTCAAGTACCCATCCCCAATTTAGTCTGGTGTGCCCTACTGGGTCCTAAGGCGCACAATTGGCGATGCGGGCACAGAGGGGGGGTGAATAGGGGGTTGTCACCATGCACGAGCGAAAGTAAAATTGGCACTTGGATGAAAGGGAAATGTAGTAGAAGCTTTTGGGGAATGTTTATTTCATGTAAAGTCCCATCCCCAAAGTTGAAGTCGGGTGTGCCCTACCTGGTCCTTAGTACCATGGAGTGTGCAATGCGGCACGAGGGGGGGGTTTAAGGGTTGGTCAGGCACATAGCTGGAAAAGTAAAATTGGCCACTGTGGATGAAAGTGGAATGTATGAGAAAGCTTTTGTGTAATGTTTATGGTCATTTAAGTCCTCCCCCAAATTAAGTCTGGGTGTGCCCTACCTGGGTCCTAAGGACGCACAGATTGTGCGAATGCGGGCACGAGGGGGGGGGTTGAAGGGGTTGGCATGCACATAGCTGGAAAAGTAAAATTAGCCACTGTGGATGAAAGTGGTATGTATGAGAAGCTTTTGTGTAATGTTTATGGTCCCATCCCCCAAATTTGAGTCTGGTGTGCCCTACCTGGGACTTAAGGACGCACGGATTGAGCGAATGCGGGCACGAGGGGGGGGTTGAAGGGTTTGTCATGTACATAGCTGGAAAAGTAAAATTGGCCACTGTGGATGAAAGTGGTATGTATGGGAAGCTTTTGGGTAATGTTTATGGTCATTTAAAGTCCCATCCCCCAAATTTGAGTCTGGTGTGCCCTACCTGGGTCCTAAGGACGCACAGATTGTGCGAATGCGGGCACGAGGGGGGGGGTTGAAGGGGTTGTCATGCACATAGCTGGAAAAGTAAAATTGGCCACTGTGGATGAAAGTTGTATGTATGAGAAGCTTTTGGGTAATGTTTATGGTCATTTAAAGTCCCATCCCCCAAATTTGAGTCTGGTGTGCCCTACCTGGGTCCTTAGTACGCATGGATTGTGCGAATGCGGGCACGAGGGGGGGGGGTTGAAGGGTTGGCATGCACATAGCTGGAAAAGTAAAATTGGCCAATGTGGATTTGAAAGTGGAATGTATGAGAAGCTTTTGGGGAATGTTTATGGTCATTTAAAGTCCCATCCCCAAATTTGAGTTGGTGTGCCCTACCTGGGTCCTTAGTACGCATGGATTGTGCGAATGCGGGCACGAGGGGGGGGGTTGAAGGGGTTGGCATGCACATAGCTGGAAAAGTAAAATTGGCCACTGTGGATGAAAGTGGAATGTATGAGAAGCTTTTGGGGAATGTTTATGGTCATTTAAAGTCCCATCCCCCAAATTTGAGTCTGGTGTGCCCTACCTGGGTCCTTAGTACGCATGGATTGTGCGAATGCGGGCACGAGGGGGGGGGTTGAAGGGGTTGGCATGCACATAGCTGGAAAGTAAAATTGGCCACTTTGGATGAAAGTGGAATGTATGAGAAGCTTTTGGGGAATGTTTATGGTCATTTAAAGTCCCATCCCCCAAATTAGAGTCTGGTGTGCCCTACCTGGGTACTAAGGACGCACAGATTGTGCGAATGCGGGCACGAGGGGAGGGGTTGAAGGGGTTGTCATGCACATAGCTGGAAAAGTAAAATTGGCCAATGTGGATGAAAGTGGTATGTATGAGAAGCTTTTGGGTAATGTTTATGGTCATTTAAAGTCCCATCCCCCAAATTTGAGTCTGGTGTGCCCTACCTGGGACTTAAGGACGCACAGATTGTGCGAATACGGGCACGAGGGGGGGGGTTGAAGGGGTTGGCATGCACATAGCTGGAAAAGTAAAATTGGCCACTGTGGATGAAAGTGGAATGTATGGGAAGCTTTTGGGTAATGTTTATGGTCATTTAAAGTCCCATCCCCCAAATTTGAGTCTGGTGTGCCCTACCTGGGTCCTAAGGACGCACAGATTGTGCGAATGCGGGCACGAGGGGGGGGGTTGAAGGGGTTGTCATGCACATAGCTGGAAAAGTAAATTGGCCACTGTGGATGAAAGTGGAATGTATTAGAAGCTTTTGGGGAATGTTTATGGTCATTTAAAGTCCCATCCCCCAAATTTGAGTCTGGTGTGCACTACCTGGGTCCTTAGTACGCATGGATTGTGCGAATGCGGGCACGAGGGGGGGGGTTGAAGGGGTTGTCATGCACATAGCTGGAAAAGTAAAATTGGCCACTGTGGATGAAAGTGGAATGTATGAGAAGCTTTTGTGTAATGTTTATGGTCATTTTAAGTCCCATCCCCCAAATTAGAGTCTGGTGTGCCCTACCTGGGTCCTAAGGACGCACAGATTGTGCGAATGCGGGCACGAGGGGGGGGGTTGAAGGGGTTGGCATGCACATAGCTGGAAAAGTAAAATTAGCCACTGTGGGATGAAAGTGGTATGTAAGAGAGCTTTTTGTGTAATGTTTATGGTCCCATCCCCAAATTTGAGTCTGGTGTGCCTACCTGGGACTAAGGACGCACGGATGAGCGAATGCGGGCACAAGGGGGGGGTTGAAGGGTTTGTCCATGTACATAGCTGGAAAAGTAAAATTTGGCCACTGTGGATGAAAGTGGTATGTATGGGAAGCTTTTGGGTAATGTTTATGTCATTTAAAGTCCATCCACCAAATTTGAGTCTGGTGTGCCCTACCTGGTCCTAAGGACGCACAGATTGTGCGAAATGCGGGCACGAGGGGGTGGGGGGAAGGTTTTGAAGGGGTTGTCATGCACATAGCTGCAAAGTAAAATTGGCCACTGTGGATGACAGTTGTATGTATGAGAACTGCTTTTGGGTAATGTTTATGGTCATTTAAAGTCCCATCCCCCAAATTTGAGTCTGGTGTGCCCTACCTGGGTCCTAGTACGCATGGATTGTGCGAATGCGGGCCCGAGGGGGGGGGTTGAAGGGGTTGGCCTGCACCTAGCTGGAAAAGTAAAATTGGCCAATGTGGATTGACAAGTGGAATGTCTGCGCCGCCTTTTGGGGAATGTTTATGGTCATTTCAAGTCCCATCCCCCCAACTTTGCGTCTGGTGTGCCCTACCTGGGTCCTTCGTCGCACTGGATGTGCGAACTGCGGGCACGAGGGGCGAGGGGGGGGGGGTTGAAGGGGTTGGCATGCACATAGCTGGAAAAGTAAAATTGGCCACTGTGGATGAACGTGGAATGTATGAGAAGCTTTTGGGAACTGTTTATGGTCATTTAAAGTCCCATCCCCCAAATGTGAGTCTGGTGTGCCTACCGGGGTCCTTAGTACGCATGGATTGTGCGAATGCGGGCACACTGAGGGGGGGGGTTGAAGGGGGTTGGCATGCACATAGCTGGAAAATTAAAATTGGCCACTTTGGATGAAAGTGGAATGTATGAGAAGCTTTTGGGGAATGTTTATGGTCATTTAAAGTCCCATCCCCCAAATTAGGGTCTGGTGTGCCCTACCTGGGTACTAAGGACGCACAGATTGTGCGAATGCGGGCACGAGGGGAGGGGTTGAAGGGGTTGTCATGCACATAGCTGGAAAAGTAAAATTGGCCAATGTGGATGAAAGTGGTATGTATGAGAAGCTTTTGGGTAATGTTTATGGTCATTTAAAGTCCCATCCCCCAAATTTGAGTCTGGTGTGCCCTACCTGGGACTTAAGGACGCACAGATTGTGCGAATGCGGGCACGAGGGGGGGGGTTGAAGGGGTTGGCATGCACATAGCTGGAAAAGTTAAATTGGCCACTGTGGATGAAAGTGGAATGTATGGGAAGCTTTTGGGTAATGTTTATGGTCATTTAAAGTCCCATCCCCCAAATTTGAGTCTGGTGTGCCCTACCTGGGTCCTAAGGACGCACAGATTGTGCGAATGCGGGCACGAGGGGGGGGGTTGAAGGGGTTGTCATGCACATAGCTGGAAAAGTAAAATTGGCCACTGTGGATGAAAGTGGAATGTATTAGAAGCTTTTGGGGAATGTTTATGGTCATTTAAAGTCCCATCCCCCAAATTTGAGTCTGGTGTGCCCTACCTGGGTCCTTAGTACGCATGGATTGTGCGAATGCGGCACGAGGGGGGGGGGTTGAAGGGGTTGTCATGCACATAGCTGGAAAAGTAAAATTGGCCACTGTGGATGAAAGTGGAATGTATGAGAAGCTTTTGTGTAATGTTTATGGTCATTTTAAGTCCCATCCCCCAAATTAGAGTCTGGTGTGCCCTACCTGGGTCCTAAGAACGCACAGATTGTGCGAATGCGGGCACGAGGGGGGGGGTTGAAGGGGTTGGCATGCACATAGCTGGAAAAGTAAAATTAGCCACTGTGGATGAAAGTGGTATGTATGAGAAGCTTTTGGGGAATGTTTATGGTCATTTAAAGTCCCATCCCCCAAATTTGAGTCTGGTGTGCCCTACCTGGGTCCTTAGTACGCATGGATTGTGCGAATGCGGGCCCGAGGGGGGGGTTGAAGGGGTTGGCATGCACATAGCTGGAAAAGTGAAATTGGCCACTGTGGATGAAAGTGGAATGTATGAGAAGCTTTTGGGGAATGTTTATGGTCATTTAAAGTCCCATCCCCCAAATTTGAGTCTGGTGTGCCCTACCTGGGTCCTTAGTACGCATGGATTGTGCGAATGCGGGCACGAGGGGGGGGGTTGAAGGGGTTGGCATGCACATAGCTGGAAAAGTAAAATTGGCCAATGTGGATGAAAGTGGTATGTATGAGAAGCTTTTGTGTAATGTTTATGGTCATTTAAAGTCCCATCCCCCAAATTTGAGTCTGGTGTGCCCTACCTGGGTCCTTAGTATGCACGGATTGTGTGAATGCGGGCACGAGGGGGGGGGTTGAAGGGGTTGGCGTTGAAGTGTGTCGGATCTGAACCAATTCCTTGGTGGCAAAATATGAACAGGTAATAATGCCGGGTAATGTGGGAAGCATCTTATTGTATGGTTTGCATGTGGTATCACATGTCAGAACTGCTTTATAGCAGTAGTGGCTGTATGTCGATAGTAAGTCTTGAAGCCAACAGTGTGTTATGTGTATGTGCATAGTGATAGAATATGTCATAGCATGCAAGGCAGTGTAAAGGGTTACCTTTAGTTTTAGTTAGTGATGTCGGGAAACAGCGCGTAGAAACTTCGGTAGAGGTGAAGATGATTCTCAAAGCCTGTCATCCGTATAATCTAGTTATGCGTTAGCATCGATTACTTGGGGGCAAAACATGAGAAAGTACAGCCTCCACGTGCGTTGACGGGCTTAAGGCTAACTTGGTAATCATTTTTATTTGTACACATTTGTACGTATTGCACATAACGGTATCCAGACCTCTAACATATTTTATTGTGCCCTTTTAGATCCACAGCCCGTGCTGAAGGAACCAACAACGCAGACAAGAATGTGTACGTCCTCAGCTCCAAGCCCACGTCTATGGCGGCTTACCTAGATGGGGCAGATATCAGGGACCGAAGTAAATTCTCCGTTTGGCTGGGAAAGACAGGAAGGTAAGACATGCTTGCTCAAATTACAGGTTTGGGTTGGGGAATTAACCATGTAAGAAGTATTACTTATGTAACTACCAAAGTATGTGGATGATTTAACTTGGTAGTTAAAAGGCAAAAATCAGACGAGCATCAGCTTCTAGGCAGCTCCCCAGGCTTGCTACACACCCAAACGTATAGCAACGTAGTGCATCAGATAAAAACAGCTTTCCTTTCTTTTTCAATTCTCAAGGCTTAGCATAGCGACTGCCTAGGGGAGCTGCATTGAAGCTGATGCTCGTAGCTGAAAAGAAAAGCTATGGTGAGTATGTCATATATATGCAGCGTACCAATTCTTTGACATTTAGCATATTCTAACACTGTCAAAAACATGTTATGGTATCAACAACCGCACAACTGCCTGCAATTATCAGCTATATTCCCACTGACCGCTTATATGCATGTGTTGGAAGGCGAGCAGAGAAACACAAGGACGACTTAGCTGAGAGGACACGCATCAACGCTCCAGGCATAGAGGACCAGGCAAGTGCCCTTAAAGATCGCCGTGCTCTTGGCGACCTGGTGCATCAAGAAAATCTGGACAATGGCCAGCTACTCAACGGGAATGCTGAGCGGCATGAGCTGGCTAGTCCATATGACATACCACAGCCAGGAGAGTGGGCAAGTGGATATTTCAAGTATGCAAAACGTGTGAATGGTGACCGAGACGTCTGTGCCACCCCTGCATGCAGAGAGAAGCTACCCAACAACCCAAAGTGCAACTACTGTTTGACTGACTGCCCAACAAGGGGCACTTGCAAGCAGCCCCAGCACAACAAGTCAAGCATAGGCTTACCCCCTAAGCCTAAGCCCCCAGCTAAGCCCAAGAAAAGGGCTGGGCCTCAGGTGAAGGAACAAGAGCAAGAGGATAAGCGACAGAAGCAGCTACAGCTAATGCAGGAGCAACATGAACAGCAACAAGAACAGGTACAGCAGCAACAACAAGTTGAACTCCAACTCCAACTTCTGCGACAGCAACGTGAACAGCAACAGCAATGTAAACAGCAACTGCATCTACAACTGCAATAGCAGGTGCAACAACAACAACAGCAGCAGCTGTATCAGCAACAACAACAGCCACAGTCATCCATGTTCCAGCCTCTGCAGTCACACTCATCGGCATTGCATGATTACTTTAACCAAACGTCTGCTCCCCAGATTGTTTACCCTTCTCTGCAACCCCAGCCTCAGTTGCTCCAGGCAACACAATGGTCGTATCATGCGCAGCCAGCACCAGAATACATGTTGCAAGTGCCCAATGTTGGTCAGATAGGGGCTGCACATTTGCATCCCCCTCACACTACCTACCAGAATCTTCCTAAGGCTGTGCAGAGCCTGGCTCACCTTCAGCCAGCACAACTTGCTGCACGGGCCCAAGAACTGTCAAAGAGGGAGATTCAAGAGATGGCTAAGTTTTACGACATGAGCAGATATAGTCAACCTCTGTCTGAATGGGGAAGTAGAATATAGCCAAACACGTGTGCTGTTCGAACCCTTGCAAGGTTCACAATTTCAGGCATGCCCTAGTAACCACTAGGGCATGCCTGAAATAGATAAATAGATAGATAGATAGATAGATAGATAGTTGTAACACCTCAAATGGCAGTGCCTTGATAAGCATGCCTACCACGTTTTTAGAGGTAGGGCTGGTGCCCGTCTGCCAATTCAAAGTCCCAACGTGCCATACCCACGGGAACCAGGGAGCACACTAAGCAAATTATATAGTTCAATGACTTGTCCAGGTCTGGAAGCTCCCCTGGCTGGCTATTCAGCCAAATCAACCGAGTTCATTTTGAAGGTGACAGATTCAGCTTCCCACCATGTCCCTGTCTGATGTACTGTACATGCACTGATGTGCTGTGCGTGCACTGATGTAATTGCACTAATGTACATGCATTGCTGTACATGCACAGATGTACTGATGTACAGTGCGTGCAATGATGTACTGATGTACTGTAGTACTGTGGGTGCACTGATGTACTGTGTGTGCACTGATGTATTGTGTGTGCTATGATGTACAGATGTAATGCACATGCACTGATGTACTAATGTACTGTGCGTGCACTGATGTACAGATGCACTGTGCGAGCACTGATGTACTGTACATGCACTGATGTACTGCCATTCACTGATGTACTGTACATGCACTGTACATGCACTGATGTACTGTGCGTGCACTGACCTCAAATGGCAGTGCCTTGATAAGCATGCGTACCACGTTTTTAGAGGTAGGGCTGGTGCCCGTCTGCCAATTCAAAGTCCCAACGTGCCATACCCACGGGAACCAGGGAGCACTCTAAGCAAATTATATAGTTCAATGACTTGTCCAGGTCTGGAAGCTCCCCTGGCTGGCTATTCAGCCAAATCAACCGAGTTCATTTTGAAGGTGACAGATTCAGCTTCCCACCATGTCCCTGTCTGATGTACTGTACATGCACAGATGTGCTGTGCGTGCACTGATGTAATTGCACTAATGTACATGCATTGCTGTACATGCACATATGTACTGATGTACAGTGCGTGCAATGATGTACTGATGTACTGTAGTACTGTGCGTGCACTGATGTACTTTGCGTGCACTGATGTATTGTGTGTGATATGATGTACAGATGTACTGCACATGCACTGATGTACTGCCATTCACTGATTTACTGATGTACTGTATATGCACTGATGTACTGTGCGTGCACTGATGTACATGCACTGATGTACTGATGTACTGTGCGCCACGTACATATTGTGCGTGCACTGATGTACTGTGCGTGCAATTATGTACTGGTGTACTGTACATACACTTATGTACTAATGTTCTGTGCGTGCACTGATGTACTGATGTACTGTGCGTGCACTGATGTACTGTACATGCACTCATGTACTGTACATGCACTAATGTACTGCCATTCACTGATGTACTGATGTACTGTACATGCACTGTCGCTTCCTTTCATCAATCAGCGCCTAGGCTGATAGCCCACCTTGTAATACTTGCATCTATTCCCTTCTCAACACTCCGACATTGAAAATTGCAGCCCTGCCATTAGAGGTCATGTTACACCATTCTTCGACGCTAAACGTCTCCCTGACTGGTTACGCCCCTCCACTATTACTGTAGCGGATTGGAAGAGAATGAGACCTGATCTTGCCGTCCTACCTGACATAGACTCTCCTACCTGTATGTCTGATAAAGAACTCTGGGTTCTTGAGCTTGGATACTGCTCTGATACCAACCACGCTACTAAGTTTATCACTAAACACGCCCAGCATGTTGAAATAGTAAATGGCCTCAGATCGGCTGGATACCTTGTTCACTATGAAGTTATCACCGTTGGAACAACTGGTACTATTCCAACCTCTTTTTTGACTTCTATGACCACTCTTGGACTTCAGAGATCATCACTCGGGGAAGTGACAATTTCGCTAAATGTAGGCGAAAGACACGATTTGCAGCGGAACTACAGATAAATGTAGGCGTACAGTGGACGAAATGTCTCGGCTCACCGCAAACCAGCGATCCCGACAGACACCCAGAAGTTTTCGTAGACTGAAGCGTGACCAATAACTCCTCGATCGCACGTTAACTACTGAGTTGTAATACGCGAAGGGGTATGCAGCTTTCTGTCGCTCGAGGGTCTGTTAGCAACCTTTTCGAGGGGTCATTCTTGCGAACCTGCGAAGCTCTGCCAGCGATTCCGAGATAGGGTGAACAATTGGCAACGAAGTACTAGCGCGAACTTCTTGTTGGCGAATAGCTTTCATTCGGGAAAAGGTCACCCGAAGTCACCGATGTGCTTTCGCTGCATGCGTCAAAAATGGCGCTGTTGTAGGGCGAAACCAGGACGATTTTAATCACTGTGATGAAAGCCTAAGTCACACTGAAATATTATTGTGACTTGCGATGACCTGTCAGCGATGACCTCTTACTAATTTTGATAGATGTTTTCGCAGGGTGTCCTTTCACCAGCCTTTCACGTACATTTAGGCCAAGGCGGATTGGACGCGGCATGGCGAAATGGCCGTACGATTAGAGCCCGGTGATTAGAGCCTTGCAATATGGCCAAGGTAAGCCACGCCAACCTTCATTCTACCTCTCGTACTCCTACATGCTATTCTTCCCTCCCTCGCCCAACGCATGTGTTCGTTGCTACTTGATATTTTTGGCGTCCTGCCTTGTTACCTCCTTTCTTTCCAGCTTTCTTTTCAGATTACTGCGCAACGCCCTCTGCCGCCTTCCGCATGGACAAGCGCGGGGTAGTGCGTCAGATTGTTTTTGAAATTAGACCAATGCTCTCGTCCTATCTCCTACACAAATTCCCTTACATCGGTTCCGCTAATTCTCGCAACCGATCCGTCTATGTAGTCTGTGTAGGTTGTCAGTGCATCTGCTGGATGCATGGTATCTTGCAGGCAGCGGCCCTTTCGTCGTCAACTCCTCAACCAGGAAGCCCGGTCGGCGCTGCTGTACTGCCACCGCATGAATAAGCTGCATAAATTGCAGCATCTCGGCAGCCCACCCGACTTTGCTCTGGACACGGTCAAATATGGTGGTATGTGGAGTGTACTGTCCCAGGAGCATGGCTTCAGCTTGGGGTGGCAGCATGATTAGTTGGCTCTGTGCAAAGTAGGATGCTGGGACAACTTGCTCCCAACTCTTATGTGAGTCATACTTCCACCTGTTCTCTCCTGGGCCTGAGTAGAGCTTGAAAGGACATGGGGCCTTACACTCTAGTGGGATCATGCACTGCCCTGGCTGCATGGTGCCCTTGAGCATTGTATCAGGAGATCATGCGTGGCAGTTATCCCTTGAGACCCTGCATGATAGATGGTGGCAGCACTGTGTATATTTGGCTGACGCACTAGACCCATGTCCATGGCATGCATCTTCACATTGGGTTCACTCGTAGTGGTTGTGGTAGTCTTGGAACGTTGCCTCTTGCGTTGTGGTAGAGACTGGTTCTCCTTGCTTTGCTGTGTGTTGGGTGACAGTCCAACCTTGTCTTTATGCTTGGGTCTTTCGGATCCATTCTGCATGGTAAACTCAGGTAAGTGTGGACAATGCAAGGCTGGGGTAGGACCTGAGGTTCAGGTACCTAAGCTTGAGGCAGGTTGTATTTCCAGGGGGATCTCCCTACCAATACGCAAAAACAACACAAAGGGTGTCAATATATGTAACTATGCCCGCCCTTCTTTTTTGCAGGGACCCATGCTCTGTGTGGAAGCGGTCTGGAGGTTGCTTGTAGGTAGGGTTTCACAACAATGTGGCCTAGGGAATTCTGACTTGATCACATGCCAAAATAGTGTCCACCTGCTTGCATGCCTCCTTTCGTGCATGCCTGTCTGTATGCCTGCCTTTTTATCTTCCTCCCTAGTGACTGATTGGCTGACTATCTGGATGGTGACTTCTGCTTGGAGGTGCTAGGCATAGAGTGTTCAGCCTATGGAAAAGTGGCTTGGTTGCCTGCCTGCGTGCCTGTCTGTTGCACGCATGTTTACTTGCTTGTCTGTCTGCTTGAGCGCTTGTTGACACAGGAGAAGAGGGTTTAATCTATCATCAAAAATGAAGTAAAGGGTGCTACATAATTTAACTATGCCTGCATTCTGTATTTGCAGGGACCATTGCTCTGTCTTCCCTCCCAGTTCTGATGTTCCACTGTCACATGAGGCTGCTAGACAACAACGTAAGTGATAACTGAAGCTTGCTTGTAGGTGCGGTTTCGCAACAGTAGTGTGGCATAGGGAATTGTGTCTTGATTCAAGCATAGGTAATGCCCACGTGCATCTGTCTATGTTTGTGTCATTGTCTCTGTCATCGTCTCTGTAACTGCATCAGTAATATGCTTCTGTCTATGTCCTGCCCTCCATTGATCTCTAGCGCATACCCTGCTCTGCACGTCACTGTCCTGCTCCTTGCCGTCCTCCCTGCCCTTCATTGCTCTGTAACGCAGGCCATGCTCTGCTAATCACCATCCTGCCCCTATCCGTGCTCCCTGCCCTTCATTGCTCTCTAACGCCTGCCCTGCTCTGCCCATTACTGTCGTCCAGTCCTTTCCCATTATCCCTGCCCCTCTTTGCTCTCAAACGCCTGCCCTGCTCTGCTCATCACTGTCGTCCTGCCCCTTGCCATTATCCCTGCCCCTCCTTACTCCCTAACGCCTACCCTGCTCTGCTCATCACTGTCTTCCTGCCCCTTGCCATTATCCCTGCCCCTCTTTGCTCTCTATCGCCTGCCCTCCCTTGTTCATCAATGTCGTCTTGCCCCTTGTCATAATCCCTGCCCCTCTTTGCTCTCTATCGCATGCCCTGCCTTGTTGATCACTGATGTCTTGCCTCTTGCCATTATCCCTGCCCCTCCTTACTCCCTAACGCCGACCGTGCTCTGCTCATCACTGTCGTCTTTCCCCTTGCCATTGTCCCTGCCCCTCTGTGCTCTCTAACGCCTGCCCTGCTCTGCTCATCACTGTCCTCCTGCCCCTTGCCATTATCCCTGCCCCTCTTCGCTCTCTAACGCCTGCGCTCCCTTGTTCATCACCATCATCCTGCCCTTGCCATTATCCCAGCCCCTCCTTACTCCCTAACACTTACCCTGCTCTGCTCATCACTGTCGTCTTTTGCCCCTTGCCATTATCCCTGCCCCTCTTTGCTCTCTAACACCTGCCCTCCCTTGTTCATCAATGTTGCCTGGGCCTTGCCATTATCCCTGCCTCTCTTTGCTCTCTATTGCATGCCCTGCCTTGTTCATCACTGCCGTCTTGCCTCTTGCCATTATCCCTGCCCCTCCTTACTCCCTAACGCCTACCGTGCTCTGCTCATCACTGTCGTCTTTCCCCTTGCCATTGTCCCTGCCCCTCTGTGCTCTCTAACGCCTGCCCTGCTCTGCTCATCACTGTCCTCCTGCCCCTTGCCATTATCCCTGCCCCTCTTTGCTCTCTAACACCTGCCCTCCCTTGTTCATCAATGTTGCCTGGGCCTTGCCATTATCCCTGCCTCTCTTTGCTCTCTATTGCATGCCCTGCCTTGTTCATCACTGCCGTCTTGCCTCTTGCCATTATCCCTGCCCCTCCTTACTCCCTAACGCCTACCCTGCTCTGCTCATCACTGTCGTCTTTCCCCTTGCCATTGTCCCTGCCCCTCTGTGCTCTCTAACGCCTGCCCTGCTCTGCTCATCACTGTCCTCCTGCCCCTTGCCATTATCCCTGCCCCTCTTCGCTTTCTAACGCCTGCCCTGCCTTGTTCATCACCATCGTCCTGCCCTTGCCATTATCCCTGCCCCTCCTTACTCCCTAACACCTACCCTGCTCTGCTCATCAATGTCGTCTTGCCCCTTGCCATTATCCCTGCCCCTCTTTGCTCTCTTTTGCATGCCCTGCCTTGTTGATCACTGATGTCTTGCCTCTTGCCATTATCCCAGCCCCTCCTTACTCCCTAACACCTACCCTGCTCTGCTCATCTCTGTCGTCTTGCCCCTTGCCATTATCCCTGCCCCTCTCTGCTCTCTATCGCTTGCCCTGCTCTGCTCATCACTGTCGTCCTGCCCCTTGCCATTATCCCTGCCCCTCTTTGCTCTTTATCTCCTGCCTTGCTCTGCATGTCTTGCAGGGAGGATGGATGGAAATGCTACAGCTGCGATGAAGATTGCTGCCACGAAGGAACTATTAATGCAGAAGATGGAAATATATAATAGAAGCAGCGAAGATATATAGATGTATAGCTTTGCTTGGACGTTTCTACTTAGTGGATATATGGGCGTATGTCTTCATGAGTAGACAAATGGATAGCTGCCTGCAGGCTGCCTATATACTTGTACTTGAACTTAATTAGCTACATGGCTCCAGCCAGCAATTTGGCTGCTCGTCATCTTTTGCTCGCTGTCTATCTAAGGTTAATGGATATAGAGGAAATATATGGGATGTAGCGGATGTACATGTGTAAGGATGCTTACATAGATATATAGGTAGATCAATAAGTTAATGGATGCATACGGTAGTTTATTATGTATGTAATCTATCTTCTCGAATCCTGATGTAATTGAGAAATGCTCCTGGAAAATATTCCTGAAAATGTGACCTCTCCGACCAAGGTGCCCAAACCGCCCTGCAAGCGAAGTACAGGCTAAAAGTCTCAGAAGACCGAACATTTCGCCTCATTACCGAGCACAAGCCGCCGTGCGTGGCGAGATGCCGTCGAAATATCTCAGAAGTCTGAGACATTTCGACGACAATCCGCCTAGGCAAAATGTAGGCGAAATGTCTCAGGATTCTGAGCTACACGCGACGCGGGTATAGGGCTTACCGCTAGAGTCAGAAGTGCCAGGTCATTAAAGGACTATGACTAATCGCGGACCCCGCGTGCATTCCGCTGCGCTCGTACGCATTTAGCGATCTGTCGACGTCCCCGAGTGCATGTGCCCTCAAACTGGCGGACACAGTCCACTCCCACACCCGCTTTAGCTGTTCATTGGTTCTACCTGGCCTATTGGCTACGCAACCTATCGCGTCTGTCCTTTCCCGTAACCTAAGGGTTTTGGGGTTTGCCGTCAGGACTCCTCTCTCAAGAGGCGTCCCTCGGCTCTTTTAACTGTCCAGTTGTCTAAACACTTCGTTCCTGGTCTCCTCACGTCCCCTGAACTCTGTCAGGTTATAGGTCTCATCAGTTGCGCTAAAGCGTACGCCACTGCGGACGTTGAGAAGCTCGGCATCATGTCGTCAGTCAACCTGTCGATGATTAAGGACCTCGCCAAACTCGACTACGAGAATTACGAGGAGTGGCTGTTCAATGTCATTCCTGCGTTACGTTTGGCGAACCTTGGCAACCATGTTGTCCCGAGCGCTGTGCCTGCAGTTGCACAGTGGCTACAACGTCGTGTTACGGCTGGATCGACCTCCCGACAACAAGCGGGAGCGCCTTCAACCATGCGGTCAATGTGGACACGCGCTGGCGGGGTAAACCCTGGCCGGCCATTTCATCGCTCTATTTCTCCGCCCAGGGGCTCTGCCCACGCTGGAGGAGCCGGACCTTCGGCATCGTCTGTGACCGCTGGAGTCCTCGCTGCCGGTGGCTCTGTTTCAATGAGGACCTTCGGCCCTACAGGAAGCTCCGGCAGGCCTACTCCTGCCGATCTGGAGGAGCGAGCTAGGAACGAGCCTCTCCCTGAGGACTCGTCTGAGGTCTCTTCTGTGACAGGCATTGCTGGTGAAGAAGGTGGAGGTGAACCGGGGATTGATGCTGAGAATGCCGCCAGGCGTTCTTGGGTCAATCCCCTCGCGGGTAAGACGTCCGCGAGTGCAGTGCTCAAGTGGGATTTGAGGGGTGACCCTGATTTGATTCCGTTGACGGAGGAAGAGATGGATAGGAATGTAGAGGCGTACCGAGTTGAACTGAATCAGCAGATGTCAAAATTGCAGCGCCTCAAGCAGGCTTCTAGGACACCCCTGCCTCCTGTTGACTTTCATTTTCCTGATCGTGTTTCTGATGCTGAGGCCATCAGGGCTCTAGATGGGGCTGAGGCCAGGCTTAGGTTACATGATGGCTCTGATGTGTGGGTTAGCAATGAGGAAAAGGCTTTTTCCTACATGTTACTCACAATGAGCAAGGAGTTACAGGAGGTCTTTAGGCACTATGGTTCTTGTCAGGAGATCTATGATGAGGTGGAGTCGTGGGCAGTGCAGCATGCTCGTAGATTGGGACCGAAACTGGTAGCTGATTTGAGGGCGGTTCAGATGACCTACTCTGAATCCCCTACAACCTATTTCAATAGGGTGAAAAGGTTGGTACTAATGCTACTCAAATCGGGTACAACAGTTTCCGAATTTCAATGTATTGAGATCGCGATCGCTGGTGCATCTCATCCTCGATTTTCTGGTTTGCTGACCATGTTCAGTGGTCCTGAGTTTGTTGAGAATCAGATCACGTTTGCTGAAGTGCAATATCGTTATGAGTCCATAGACACAGCAAACCAGAGGCTGCTGTCTAATCACCCTCACTACCCACCATGGGTCAAATCAACCCCCACTCACCTACCCTCCCCTTTGCCAGCAATGGCTGCTGCAGGATTACCTCAGGGCAGTGGAGTGCCGCAGTGCATCTACTGCCCTCGCCCTGGACACGCTTCGGAAACTTGCTGGACGCAGTTCCCGAAGCTTCGCCCTCGTGGTGCTGCTCGTGGAGGTCGTGGCGGTCAGAAGAAGCCACCACCACGAGGTGGAGGAGGAGCTGCACCAGTCAGCCGTGCTGAATATACCGCATTGATGGCTCAGATGGCTCTACTTGCAAAGAAGTGAGATGCAAACCCCCCCTTACCCGTTCTCATTAGTGTTGAAACAGCCTGGGCGCCTGCTCAGGCTGATGATTGTGTCGAAGCTACCTGGTACTTAGACAGTGGGGCTAGTCGGAGTTTGACTGGGGACGTCACCCTCTTTAAATCCATCAGATATCAGGCAAATTGCCCCTCTGTTAGATTTGGAGATGGTGTTGTTCAGCAGGCAGTTGGTATTGGAACCATTGAACTATGTAATGAGTGGCTTGAGGCCCCCATTACCATAGACAATGTGCTCTACATACCTAATTGTCCTGTTAACCTTCTCAGTGTAAATGCTACGGCTAGGTCCCAGGGTTGATACATTAGTTTTGATGCAGATCGTTGTATTGCCACCAGAGGGTCTAGAACTCTTTGGACTGTTCCAGCCACCACGTCTGGTGTTTAAGACTTCGAATCGGCACTCTGCGCTATCCCTGATTCTCATCCGCGGGCGTCGCTAGTTCGACCCTCTCCTGCTGAGATTTCTGCTGAAACTGTTACTCCTGGTCAAGGCGATCCTACAGGTACTTGTCGTGACAGTGCGAAACTATGGCACCGCAGATTTGGCCATCCTGGTCAACCTGCTATGCACATGTTGTCGCACTCCGGCACTGTTACTGGCGGACCCAACTTTACCAGGGCTGCACTTCAAAAGTTCTCACAGGACCCTTGTGATGCATGTTGTTTGGGTAAGGCCATACGCAAACCATACCCAAATCGTACTAGGAATACTCACGCGCCGCTCGAATTGATACATATTGATATCATGGGGCCGTTCAGTGCTGGGTTGAGAGGGGAACTTTATCTTCTTGTCATAGTTGATGATTTTTCTGGGTGGAGTGCGGTTATTCCGATTAGACTGAAATCGGATGCTGCATGGCAGATCCAATTTACGATTAAGAAGTGGAGTGCGGAACTTTTAGGGGTAGCATTTCGAACGCTTAGGGGGGACCAAGCAAAAGAGTTTTTGGTCAAATGGTTTGTTGACTGGCTTCATGAGGTAAATGGGACGTACGAACATAGTAGCGTGTATTGCCCACAGCAAAACGGGGTTGCTGAGAGGTTCAATGGGGTAGTTGCTGCTATGGCTCGTACGATGCTGATAGAATCAGGGATGAGCAAGGGTTTCTGGCCCTATGCCTTCTTGACTGCTTCGTACCTTCGAAATCGGTTACCCACAAAGACGAAAGATGGAAAGACTCCGTATGAGCTTTTCTATCAGCGCGTCCCCGAGGTGTCCCACCTCCGCGTCTTTGGGTGTATAGCCTATGTAACCCTACTAGATGGGAAGAAGCGGGGGAAATTAGATCCTAAGAGTATCCAGGGTAGACTGGTGGGGTATAGTGTGGTGTCGAAGGCCTACCAGGTCTGGATTCCAAAGTTGCACAAAGTGATTGAGGCTCGTGACGTGACCTTTTTTGAGGGCACTGCCCCAGTGCCCGTCGATGGGCAATTGGTGTATGATGGGAGTTCTTTTGCTTCTGGTTCTCCCTTGGCCGTCACTGAGGGGCGTACTGAACCGGCAGCATTAGAATATCTTCTACAGGACTCAGGGCAGATGGAAACAGATGTGGGAGCAGTTTTCCATATGAACCTACGTTCTCGGCAGGCTGCTGCCCCCAATGTCTCCCCTGTTTTTGTGCCTGACACTAAGACTGCGGAAATTATTCCGACTCGCTGCCTTCCATTCTCTATCCTCCCACCCTCTGTCCTGGCTGTTAGTGATTTAAGGGGAGAAGGTGGAGCTAGCGGCCTAGATAAAATTGTAGAGACTCCTTTCCTTGTTAGTGGTAACCCATTGTTCGAGCCTGAGGTTCTGCAGCTTCCTATTGCTCGGGATGAGCAACTGCCTAGTGACTTAGGTAATGTTGACTCTAGTGATACAGCCAGTGATTCTACTCTAGCGTCTGCTATGAGCATGCCAGCCCCAGGTTGGATTGGGTTAGGTGATGTGGGAGATGCGCCGGACGTTCGACGTCCAGAGCTACCTCCTGGGAGAGTGATACAATCACTGCTCTCAAAGGTTACACCTCGGGAGCCTCGTCCACCCCCTCTTCCTTCTGCTCTTGGAGTTAGATCAAGTGGGAGGATGCGTGGGGAGGTTCCTGAGTTTGGCTTATTAGATGAATCGGTATTGAAGCGATACCCTTCAGTGCCAGATGTTACGGTTCCTGATGTTTTAGTTACTTCCCCTTCTCCTTCTATTGCTGGTGATACTTCTGATGAGGTGGAGCGATCCCCTCCATCCCCGTCTGTTGATGGTTCTGCAGAAGAGGTACCAGAACCAGTTGGTGCTGCTTTTATCTCCATCCAGTGTGAGCTTTCTTATGCTCAAGCTATAGCGCTCGATAACCCTGAGAGGGAAGAGTGGCAGCTAGCAATGAGAGATGAAATCGCTTCCCTCGAGGGTCATGGTACTTGGATTCTGGAGCCTCATCCTGGGGATGAGTACAGACTTATGTCTGCCAGATGGTTATTTACTAAAAAGTTGGGTAAGGATGGAAGAGTGGAGCGCTACAAAGCGCGTTTTGTGGCTAGAGGTTACATGCAGCGTCCTGGTATTGAGTACGACCAGACTTTTGCTCCGGTCACCTCTAAAGCGACTTTGAGGGTGTTACTTGCAGGTGTTGTTCATCGTAAGATGTTCTCCAGGCAAATTGATGTGAAGACTGCATTCCTTCATGGAGTGATAGATCCCAACCTCAAATTGTACTTGAGGCAGCCTGACGGCTTCATCAAGGTTGGGCCTAATGGAAAACCCCTGGTTTGTCGCATTGTGAAGAGCTTGTATGGATTGAAGCAGGCCCCTAGAGCTTGGCATGACAATGTCCTGCAGGTTCTTCGCCTTGCAGGTTTCCGACCGACGCTCTCTGATCCAGCACTTTTTGTGCGCCTGGATGCTGATGGCCTGTGGTCCTGGGTCCTGACATATGTCGACGACTTTTGGATTGCTGTTGATGAGCTCGTGCTCTATGATGCACTTATTACCATCTTGCGTAATAACGGGTGGGTTATTACAGAAATGGGAGTACCTGAACAGTTCCTCTCTTTGGACTGTAATGTTACCCTTGATGATGAGGGGCGGTGTGTGAAGATTGTACTCAGTCAGCATAATGCTATTAATGGGATGGTTGAGCGGTTCAAGCTTAATGCAGGGGAAGAGAAGTTGAAGGCTACGTCTGAGGTGCCCATGGTGTCTAAGTCAGTTACAGTTCATGCCATTGGCAGTCCTGTTCTACCTAACAACACTTTGTACGCATCTCTGGTTGGTAGCCTCATCTACTTGTCCACGTGCACAAGACCTGATATTGCTTTTGCTGTTAGTCAACTTTCTAGATTCACAGCAGCACCTACTCAGGCTCACTGGAATGCAGCTCTGAGGGTTCTGGTGTACCTTCGCAAGCATACTTATATTGGTATTGCCTACACTCATGACCCAAAATTTGAGCTCCTTGCTTACAGTGATGCATCTTTTGGTGAGGATCCGGAGGACAGGAGATCTCAAACTGGTCTTGCTTTTCTAGCTTCTGGTGGAATTGTCAATTGGGTATCCAAGCGACAAATCACCCCTGCAGTTAGTACTGGGGAAGCTGAGTATCAAGCTTTGGCTGGTTGTGCGAGGGAAGTTCAGTGGCTCAAGCATCTTAGGGTAGACCTGGGATTGCCTGTTCACTTGATTACTATCAAATGTGATGCCACGGTAGCTCTGTCCTGGACAGAGGACTACAAGCTTGAAAGCAAGGCTAAACACATAGATATAATGCATCACTACATCAAGGATTTGGTTCTAAGCCAGCGCATCGGTGTTACTAAGGTGCATACCTCCTTGCAGTTGGCTGATACTTTCACTAAGCCTCTCCCCGCAGAGGTTTTTTGGAGTATGAATGGTATGCTTGTTTTGGTCAAGTACAAGCTTCTCCCTAGGTTCATTGATTTACAGTGATTTTTCTGCAGTTCAGGTTTGTGCTCTCTGCGGGAGTCGCGGGTTTCGATGCCCACCTGCGGTGATTTCAGAATATTAATTTGCTTCAGGTCTACTGCCCCTTGCTTCACCTCGAGTGTTGTACGACTCCAATCCTGTAGCGATGGTGAATGGGTATGTAGTTTGTATAGACCTGTCGCACTGGATTTTGGGGGTTGATTTTACCTCGAGTCTCTGGTCATGACTACCTCGCTGGTAGATCTGTTTGGAATTATTCTTATTTTTGTTTGATTTCCCCTCTTTTGGGTAGAAATTGCACCTGGTTTTGGGATTGTTACACCTGCGGTCCAAGGCCTGCAAGGTCTGAGTAACTGTTTTACCTCTTTTAGCCCTGATTGGCGTAAATAGAGTTTGCTTCAGTTAGGTGGAGTGTGGTACTATTCTGCGCTCTTTCCCCTCCTTAGATGAACATTTAGGTTGGTTAAATCTTAGAATGATATTGGAAGTATCGGTGTCGCCCTTGAGGATGTCTCTCTCTATTAGATTTATTTTCTGCTTGCTTTTGAGTTTCAGATTTCTTTTTCGAAGTTTATTGTTAAAGGTTTGAAGGTATAATTTTCTTGACAGTTAGAACAGGTGGAGTGTCAGCTTTAGCTGTTCATTGGTTCTACCTGGCCTATTGGCTACGCAACCTATCGCGTCTGTCCTTTCCCGTAACCTAAGGGTTTTGGGGTTTGCCGTCAGGACTCCTCTCTCAAGAGGCGTCCCTCGGCTCTTTTAACTGTCCAGTTGTCTAAACACTTCGTTCCTGGTCTCCTCACGTCCCCTGAACTCTGTCACATCACTAGCTTTCAGAGTATTTTACAGTGCAGACGCTTTATGGAAGCACACCCCGGGTCGATACCCGGGGACTAGCACACAGACCGTCCCCCCTCTCAGGTTTTGTCTTACCAGCTGTATTGTGCCGGTGCTTCCCAACCGGGGTGAAAAAACCCCGTATTAAGCTGCACTGGCATGATGTGGCTACGGTGCCTGCCGGTCAGGCATCGGTGGTAATTATTTTTACTGAGATGGTCCTTCGGTGACTATAGCTAGCTCCGGCTTCCGCTATGGTGTCCTTAACTTCACGTCCTGTGTGTAACGGTTCTACACGGATGTAACAATTTCAATTTCAATTTCAATTTCGACGCTAAATCAGAAAGCACTGAAATGTCAACCCTGGTCTCTCATTCTGAATACTGCAGCCCTGCCTTTACAGGTCATGTTACATCATTCTTCGTCGCTGAATCAGTAAGTGCTGAAATTCTAAGCCTGTTTTCTCAAACTTTTGACTGCAGCCCTGCCATTATAGGTCATGTTACATACTTACATCATCCTTCGCCGCTGAATAAGTAAGCGCTGACATGTTAAGCCTGGTCTCTCATTCTATTTACTGCAGCCCTGCCATTACAGGTCATGTTACACCATTCTTCGTCGATGAATCAGTAGGCACTGAAATCTCAACCATTGTCTCTCATACTATTTACTGCAGCCCTGCCATTAGAGGCCATGTTACACCATTCTTCGTCAATGAATCCGTAGGCCATGTTACATCATCCTTCGTCGCTGAATCAGGAACCACAGAAATGCTCAGCCTAGTTTCTCATTCTATTTACTGCAGCCCGGACATAAGAGGCATGTTACATCAACCGTCGCCGCTGAATCAGTAAGCGCTAACATGCTAACCCTTGTCTCTCATACTATTGACTGCAGCCCTGCCATTAGAGGTCGTGCTACATTGAACCATTCTTCGTCGCGGAATCAGTAAGCACAGAAATGTCAACCCTTGTGTCTCATACTTAGAGGTCATGTTACATCATCCTTCGTTGCTGAATGAGTAAGCGCTAAAATGCTAAGCCTGGTGTCTCGTACTGTTGACTGCAGCCCTGCCATAAGAGATTGTTTGCACGCTGACAGAGGTCGTGTAACATCATCCTTCACCGCTGAATCATTAAGCGCTGAAATGCTTAACCTGGTCTTCCATTCCACAAACTACATTCCTCCAATTTGAGGTCAGGTTACATCATCCTTCGTCGCTGAATTAGTAGGCACTGATGCTAAGCCTAGTCTCTCATTATATTTACTGCAGCCCTGCCATAAGGGGCATTTTACATCTCCCTTCGCAGCTGAATCAGTAAGCGCTAACATGCTAAGCCTGGTCTCTCATACTAAATACAGTTATACAGCAGCCCTGCCATTAGAGGTCATGTTATATTAAACCATTCTTCGTCGCTGAATCAGTAAGCACTGAAATGTCAACCCTTGTCTCTTATAGTAAGAGGTCATGTTACATCATCCTTCGTCGCTGAATCAGTAAGCTCTAAAATTCTAAGCCCGGTTTTCTCCTACTATTGACTGCAGCCCTGCCATTAGAGGTCACGAAACATCATCCTTCGCCATTAAATCAGTAAGCGCTGAAATGCTTAGCATGGTCTCTCATTCTATTAACTGCAGCCCTGCAATTTGAGGTCAGGTTACATCATCCTTTGCCGCTGAATCAGGGACCACAGAAATGCCAAGTCTAGTCTCTCATACTATTGACTGCAACCCCGCATTAGTGGTCAAGTTATATCATCCATCGCTGCTGCTGAATCAGTAGGCACTGAAATGCTAAGCCTTGTCTCTCATTCTATTTACTGCAGCCCTGCTATAAGAGGCAGGTTGCATCATCCTTCGCCGCTGAATCAGTAAGCGCTGAAATGTTAAGCCATGTCTCTCATACTAAATACAGCAGCCCTGCTATTACATGTCATGTTACATCATCATTCACTGCTGGGGAGCCACCTGACCTGGACAAGACATTAAACTAAATAATTCGTTTAGTGTGCTCCCATGTTCTCGTGGGTATCACACGTTTGGACTTGGAATTGGCAGAGGGGGAGCAGTCAAGAGTTGACAGAATAACCATGTACCAATTCAAATCTAAATTCCAGGGGAGCTGCATAGAAAGTGCTCATGAAGGCTGAATGGAAAGCCATGCAGTCTTATCAATAATCAATCAGGTAGGGATGGGCGTAGTAATAACTTAGTGCGTACTACAAATTTTGACGGCAAAACAGACACATGTATTGAAGTTCCCTGGTCTGCGGTTACTGATCAAACAGAAAAATGTAGTGAATCATAAGTGAGCAATCTGATTGTATACTAATACCCGCCTCCTACTAGCCTCAGGCACTTGCGTAGGCGCGGCCTCGGTTATAGACACTCGAGGGATCTTTTACGGGCTCTGTTTCTGGCATGTTTGGATCTGAATGATCGGTTCTCGAGGGAGACGGCGTCGAGGACGTAAGCAGAATAGAGAAGAATGAGAGGACATGAATATGAGATTAACAAAACGATGCGAATATGAGTTCAAAGCAAGCAAGCAAGGATAGGTCGGCGAAGTGGGGTAATAAATAGCGGTCGCAGAATAGTGTTCGCCCTGGTCCACTTGCTATTGGGCACTACTATACGGGTGCTCTTGCACACGTGAGTCGATGATGTATAGCAGCTCCTCGAATGCTACAACCATCTCCAAGAAAGAAGACAGGCTGTGCGATTTAGATATGCCTTACGTTAACTCCACGCTGTCAGGATAGGGTATGGAGTTTCGTCCGATTGAAGTTCGTCCGATTAAGTTGATACAAGGTCGGTTATCCGTACTTAACGACCCATCCAGACCCATCCTGCCCCAATGGGAATCCACCCTTAACCCTAAGGGGGGCCAGGTCAGCATTTTTTGTTTCCACAGGGGTTGTCGGGGTCTCCTCGGGGGTATTTCCGGCGATCCAGGTAGGCGACAGGTCGGCGATTTGTCATCCCGGGGATATATTTAAATATTTCGTATTATTTGAAAAAGCGACGGTTTCAAGGCAGAAACGAGCGAAAAACAGGTATTGCCGCGAAGACTTCCAGATGGGGGTCGACCCGGGTCGACCCCCATCTGGAAGTCTTCGCGGCTTTCCGGGTGACACATCAGCAATTCCCCCGAAATCCACGTATGCAGCGTGACACAAAAATACAACAGCACGTACAATCTCTCCGTTGTGAGACTTCTATTGCTTCCACACCAAGATTGTCTTTGTTTCGCTGCACCTATTATTTGCAGCATGGAGACGTCTGCTGATCTCCCCGATTTGGGGCAAAACCGAGATCTAGGGAAGTCCGCCTCCATCGTCGGGGGAGCAAGTGATGCGCAGCTACATGCCGATCCAGGGAAGTCTACCTCCGTTGGTGCAGTAGCGTCTGGTGTGCCCAGGGCGTTGATGCCTTTCGGCGGATTGGGCGTAACGAAGGAAGGGAGGAAGGAAGGATGGAAGGAAGGAAGGAAGGAAGGAAGGAAGGTAATAAGGAGGGAACGAAGGAATGAAGGGAGGGAACGCACTGCGGCGTGGGGATGGAGACGGATGGAGACTGCTTAGAACAAACGAAAGACGGCCTGATCCAGTAGCGGAATGACCAGTGGAAACAAAAAAGGGCGTGAACGTGGCCTGCCTTGCCGTGGCAGACAGCGTGGGGCAGCGTGGCACCAGAATGCCCGGGGGAATGCCCAGCTGTTCACCCCAACGATCCCGGGGAATCCACGTAGATGAAAATTCGCTGCCAGGTAGATCCCCGAACCCCAATCCGGGCCCAAACTCGTCTGTGGAAACACGCCCTAAAGCCACGCCTCCAGGCGTTCATACTATTATATTCACATCTGTTTTTCACCTTCCTACTTCCAGCTTGCAGCTTTCAATCGCCATTTTCGCTGCTCTGCCGCCGAGAGCTGTCTGCAGCTTTGAATCAGCCTACCAGTGAAGGAGCGAGATAGCGGTGGACCAGAAAGCACTCCTTTGCTCAGGATCTACTTCTGGTCACCTCGATCGCAAGCAAGGTGCGTTTATCTTTAATAAGCCCGTCGATTCCTGCGAGGCAAACAGATTCCTGCCAGGGTTCCTGCCATCGCACGCAAGCTCCTGCCAAGCAGGTGTTCCACCACGATTCGCCCTGATTCCCGTGTTGTAGCAGATTCCCGTGTTTTAGCAGATTGAAGTGTTGCAGCAGAGATGCTGCCTACCCTGTCGGGGCAGAGGATTCGTATGGAAGGAGGGCATTCGAGCTGGGAGATGGATGAAGAAGGAAAATTCTCTTTCCCTCTCTGTTGTGCACTGCATCACTCCTACCAAGCCTGGTACTTCTACGCCTTTTACTCGCCCCTGTCATACATACTGATGAAACATGGAACGCCCTATATGATCAGCAATGGGCCACAGGACCTGAAACCTTCAACTCTGCCCCCTCCCCCCCCCTTCATACACCCATACACCCAGACCAACCCTAAACCTTAAACCCTCACCAGGGCCTAGTAATTCCATTCTCAGCATATGAATATAGAACGGCAATTAATATAAGTGTTTCAAAAACTAATATTAACTAATATTATTATAATGTCACAATAATATTAGGTTGTCAAATAAATTCAAAATTCTGGTGAGAAGGCTCGTCCGACTTACATTATATAATATTATCTAATATTATTTATTCACTAATATTATATAGCATAGCCGACCCCATACACCCATACATCCAGACCAACCCTAAATTTTAAACCCTCACCAGCAGAAAGCAGTTCCATTCTCGGCATATGAACGCTGCCCACATGGCTGTTCTTTTCAGCTACCAGCAGTAGCCTCTGGGCAGCTCCCTGAGCCAGCCACTGGGCTAAGTCCCACGATTTCAGCAATTCTAGACAGCTGATTCCGTCAGCTTCCAGATGCACTAGGTTTCATTTGCTGTGGATGAATAGCCACTCAGGGAAGCTGCCTAGAAGCTACTGCTCGTAAACGAAAAGATGAACTATGGTAGCCCATGCATGTAAATCCACCACATACATGTTATGCTCTCTCGTCCCCACAGTTATCGTGCTTCATTGATGGGGTATCCACACAGCGATCACACACCCATCACACCCATCACACATCACACATAGATGATCGTGTATCCACACAGCAATCACACACCCATCACACCCATCACCCATCACACATAGATGATTGGGTATCCACACAGCGATCACACACCCAGTTATTGTACTTTGTTGATCGTGTATCCCCACAGCTATCACACACCCATCACACCCATCACACATCACACATAGATGATTGTGGATCCACACAGCGATCACACACCCATCACACACCCATCAGTATCACACACCCAGTTATTGTACTTTGTTGATCGTGTATCCCCACAGCTATCACACACCCATCGCTTTGTTTATCGTGCGTGACAACCCTACACACACGCATTAACACTCATTTGAACTCATTGACACCCATCGCTTTGTTGATGGTGCGTGACAACCCTACACACACTCATTAACACCCATTGCTTAGCTTGTCGTGCGTGGCAACCCTAGATATATAACCTGAAGTATGCATGTTATTGTACGCATGCATACCACTGTGGAAGTAGCATTGGCTGACTCAACCAGATTTCCTGTTCTGTTGACATCTTGGGGCTTGGACCAGGGGCTGGCTCAGGGAGCTGCCTAGAAGCTGCTGCTGGTAGCTGAAAATATCAGGTATGCGTATGTGTCAAACGACCGTGGCAGTGGTAGTAGAACTAGCATGATTACATTTTCCTGGTGCCCAACAGGACTCCAAATATGCCGTACTGGACTCCAAATGTGCCCTACTGGACTCCAAATTAGCTGGCGGGAGTCATGGGTAATGTCATTAGTGTACCCCATCGGTCCAGTGGATTTTTGGCGGAGCCCCCTCTTCAACGGAGCGGGAGCCCCCAGGGTTACCCATTTTTCCGTCTATGTGACCGTCTAACCGAGACGAAGCCCGACATGTCATCCAACAGTCTCGTTACCAACTCGCTTCCGTTGCCACCTGTCGCTCCGTTGCGAACACTCTCCGCTAATTTTTAGTGTCGCTTGCGCGGCTGCATAGAACTTGTTCCCTCGGTGGTTAGAGTACATAAATCTAGACAGAATCCTGTGCATGTTATTTACGCACATTCGTTTTTACTGATGTGTCCACTTCCCTGTGTGTCGTGTGCTGCAGACATGGCTTCAAAGTAGAAGAACAGTGCCCATTCAGCTCCATATCGTGTACACACATTTTGGAGATCTGCTAGGCTGCTTTATCAAGCTTGGAGCTGGAGCTGGAGTACTGCATAAGGTGACCCTCCAGACCTTTCTCTCTCACCCTTCACAATGAGTGGCAAGGTGGCGAAGAAGCTCAGCCTGATAGCGAGCGTGCGCGAGTGCTTCTTCGGCTTTGCTGATGGCGCAGACGAGAAGACGTTTGTGAGGCTACAGGTCCAGCAGCGAATGCGTCTGTTGATGATAGCCTTTGTGATGACCTTTGCACGCAGTGTCCAGTTGATACTGACGAGTGAGGACTTGCTCAGGTAGGGGGCGGTGTGTGTGTGTGCGTGCATGTGTGTGTGTGTGTGTGTGCGTGCATGTGTGTGTGTGCGTGCGTGCAAGTGTGTGTGCGTGTGTGTGCGTGCGTGTGTGAGTGCATGTGTATGTGTGTGTGCGTGCATGTGTGTGTGTGCGTGTGCGCACGTGCATGTGTGTGCGTGTGTGTTCGTGCATGTGTGTGTGCATGTGTGTGTGTGCGTGCATGTTTTTGTGTGTGTGCGTGTGTGAGTGTGCATGTGTGTATGTGTGAGTGCATGTGTGTGTGCATGCATGTGTGTGTATGCGTGTGTGCATGTGTATGTGTGTGTGTGCGCGTACATGTGTGTGTGTGTGCGTACATGTGTGTGTGTGTGCGTACATGTGTGTGCGTGCGTGCATGTGTGTTTGCGTTTGTGTGTGCGTGCGTGGGTGTGAGTGTGCATGTGTGTGTGTGTGCGTGCATGTGTGTGTGTGTGTTCGTGCATGTGTGTGTGCATGTGTTTGTGTGTGTGTGTGTGTGCGTGTATGAGTGTGCATGTGTGTGTGTGTGCGTGCATGTGTGTGTGTGTGTGTGTTTGCGTGAATTTGTGTGTGTGCATGTGTGTGCGAGTGTGCCTTCATCCTGTTGAGTCCAGCCCCCCCCCCCCTGTATCCCACCCACCCACCCACCCAAACCACCACGCAGCCATCCGCTGGGATGCATCCTGTTCAGGCCAGCCCCACCCCCTCCCCCCTCTATCCCACCCACACACCCATCACCACCACCTCCACCACCACGCAGCAATCCGCAGGGAGGCTGGTCAGCACTTATCCACCACCACCACCACCACCACCACCACCACACGCACATACCCACCCACCCACCACCACCCACACCACCACGAAGCAATCCGCTGGAAAGCATCCTGTTAGAGCCAGCCAGCCCCCCCCCCCCCCCCCCCCCCCCCCCTCCCACCCCTCCCACCCCACCCCCCCACCCATCCCCACCCCACCGACCACCCACCCATCCCACCCACCCACCACCACCCACACCACCACGCAGCACTCCGCTGGAAAGCATCCTGTTGGAGCCAGCCCCACCCACCCACCCACCACCTCCACCACCACCTCCACTACCACCATCTGCACCATCCACCCACCCACCCACCACCGGCTCCACCACCACCAGCACCTCCACTACCACTATCCGCATCATCCACCCACCCACCCACCCACCCACCCACTTTTAGAGCCCCCCCCCCCCCCCCCCCCCCCCCCCCCCCCCCCCCCCCCCCCTCCCCTCCATCCCACCCACCCACCCACCACCACCACCTTCACCACCACCTCCCACCCACCTGGTCAGCACTTAGCCACCACCACCACTTGCACCCACCCACCACCACCCACACCACCACGCAGCAATCCGCTGGGAAGCATCCTGTTGAGGCCAGCCCCCCCCCCCCCCCCCCCCCCCCTTCCCCCCTCCCCCCCCCCCCCCCCCCCCTCCATCCCACCCACCCACCCACCACCACCACGCAGTAATCCGCAGGGAGGCTGGTCAGCACTAAGCCACCACAACCACCACCACTTGCACCCACCACCACCCACCCACCACCCACCACCACGCAGCAATCCGCTGGGAAGCATCCTGTTCAGGCCAGCCCCCCCCCCCACCTCCCCCCTCCATCCCACCCACCCACCCTCCACCACCCACACCACCACGCAGCAATCCACTGGGAAGCATCCTGTTGAGGCCAGCCCCCCCCCCCCCCCCCCCCCCCCCCCCCCCCCCCCCCCCCTCTCCCCCCTCCATCATCCCACCCACCCACCCACCACCACGCAGCAATCCGCTGGGAAGAATCCTGTTGAGGTCAGCCCCCCCCCTCCACCCTCCATCCCACCCACCCACCCACCAACCACCACCACCACCACGCAGCAATCCGCTGGGAAGCATCTAATTGGAGCCAGGCTGTCCGGTGCCTGTTGCCTTCATCATGTTGCTGCTTTACATTGACAAATGGCAGTGGGTGGAGCCCTCTGTGGGCGTCTTCACCGTTACCAGGTAGGTATGGCGTGGTGCAGTGTAGTGTAGTGTATGTTTGTGTGCTGGGTGGAGCCATCAGCGTTCTCCTTTGCCGTTACCAGGTAGGTGTAGTGTAGTGTAGTGTAGTGTAGTGTAGTGTAGTGTAGTGTATGTTTGTGTGCTGGGTGGAGCCATCAGCGTTCTCCTTTGCCGTTACCAGGTAGGTGTAGTGTAGTGTAGTGTATGTTTGTGTGCTGGGTGGAGCCATCAGCGTTCTCCTTTGCCGTTACCAGGTAGGTGTAGTGTAGTGTAGTGTATGTTTGTGTGCTGGGTGGAGCCATCAGCGTTCTCCTTTGCCGTTACCAGGTAGGTGTAGTGTAGTGTAGTGTAGTGTATGTTTGTGTGCTGGGTGGAGCCATCAGCGTTCTCCTTTGCCGTTACCAGGTAGGTGTAGTGTAGTGTAGTGTATGTTTGTGTGTTGGGTGGAGCCATCAGCGTGGCAATGGGTGGAGCCCTCTGTGGGCGTCTTCACCGTTACCGGGTAGGTGTGGTTGTGGGGAGCAGTAGGGGGGTGGGGGGTGATGTACAGTTTGTGCGGGTGGAGTTGGTTGGTGATGTACAGTTTGTGCGGGTGGAGTTAGATGGTGATGTACAGTTTGTGCAGGTGGAGTTGGATGGTGATGTACAGTTTGTGCGGGTGGAGTTGGATGCAGACTTGGGTTTTCATTCAGAAAAGGGAGTTTCTGGTAGCAATCGGGGATTTGGTGTCTTTCAAAGTTAAGCACCTGGTAGTGATTTGGTTAAGTGGCCTGAAGGGCCGGCCTGTGGGGCGGGGTTAGGTAATCGTTGGTGGTGGTGGTCGGTGGTCAGGGTTGTGGTCGTGGTGGTCAGGGTCGTGGTCGTGGTGGTCGGTGGTGGTAGTGTCGTGATGGTCAGGGTCGTGGTCGTGGTGGTCGGTGGTGGTGGTGGTCGGTGGTCAGGATCGTGGTCGTGGTGGTCAGGGTCGTGGTCGTGGTGGTCGGTGGTGGTGGTGGTCGGTGGTCAGGGTCGTGGTCGTGGTGGTCAGGGTTGTGGTCGTGGTGGTCGGTGGTGGTGGTGGTCGTGATGGTCAGGGTCGTGGTCGTGGTGGTCGGTGGTGGTGGTGGTCGGTGGTCAGGATCGTGGTCGTGGTGGTCGGTGGTGGTGGTGGTCGGTGGTCAGGGTCGTGTTCGTGGTGGTCAGGGTCGTGTTCGTGGTGGTCGTTGGTGGTGGTGGTCGGTGGTCAGGGTCGTGGTCGTGGTGGTGGAAGATTTGAGTCTCATGCTAGCACAAGGTTTGGCCCTAATCAGTTTTTTTTTTCGAATCTTAAAGTGGTGTTTTTCTAGCTTCATGGATTTAGGCCTCCTCCAGGGACAGCGCCTTAGTGCTTTATACAGCTTTCTATAGCTTTTAGGGGCCATTGGGGGCACACAAAAAAACTGTTCTTTTTCTTTTTTACAGCGGGAAGAGAAAAAAATAAAGATAGGTCACACCTGGGTCACACCATGCCTAAAAAACCTGGGGAGGCCTGACCCCCCCCCCCCCCTTTAAATAGAAATAACCCCTTTTTGAAAAACTTAGATATGGATTCTGGGGGGTTACAGTATGGCGCACATAATGGCATCCTCGGATTTCCCACTTAGGGATTGTGTGATAGTCAAAAATCAGTTCTGCCCCCCCTCTGGGTTGCCCAAGTGCCTTGGGTGGTCCGGGGGGGTGGGGTGGTTGGAGGGGGGGGGGGGGGGGGGGGGGGGGGAGGGGGGCTGGGGATTTACCTCCCCACCCCCACCCTCATACCCACTCACCCATTCACCCATCCATACTCACCCATATTACCTACTCATTCACCACCTATATTATCACCCAGCCATTCACCCACTCATACTCTGGGCTGGGCTGGGCTGGGGGTTGGGTTTGGGGAGGGGGGGGGGATAAATACTTATTGCTCGATGTTCAAAGTGGTGCCAATAGACTACCTATATTACCCACCCATTCACCCACCCATATTATCAACACATACCCAGCCATTCACCCTCATACTCTGGGCTGGGCTGGGGGTGGGGGGGTAAATACTTATTGCACGAGGTCCAAAGTGGTGCCAACAGACTACCCTTACCAAGGCCTACTTATGGGTGGTCTCAGAATATCATTTGGAGGCTTGCGTAAAAAGTTAGCAAAAAACAAAATGAGAGCTGACCCCCCCCTCCCTCCCCCCCCCCCCTTAATGAGGTGCTCAGAATGACCTGAAAAGTGACTTTTAAAATCGCCATGATACATGCGATTGCAGCCCTGTTCTCAGAAAATCGATCGGCATGACTGAACATTTTGAGGACTGGGCTCCTCCTGTTTACAGCGATAATTTCTCTTGGGGTCAAAACTAACGATGGCTATATATAGCGGGAAAACATCCCTGGTAGGGGTAGGAAAAGCTTTGGTTGGGTGTTGATGTGAAGGTGCTTGTGGAGGTCACCTAGATAGATGCAACTAGGATGAAGATGCCCCCCCCCCCACCCACCCACACACCCACACACCCACACACCCACCCCCACACACACACATACATATTCAGTTCAGTTCTTCATTGGTAAGGGAAATGAACCCTCCCCCCCCCCCCCCCCCCCCCCCCCACCCCACCCCACCCACCCACCCACACCCACACACACACACACACACCACACACACACCACACGCACATACATATTCAGTTCAGTACTTCATTGGTGAGGGAAATGACCCCCCCCCCCCCCCCCCCCCCCCCCCCCCCCCCCCCCCCCCCCCAACATACATATTCAGTTCAGTACTTCATTGGTGAGGGAAATGACCCCCCCCCCCCCCACACACACACACACACACACACACATACATACAAATTCAGTTCAGTACTTCATTGGTGAGGGAAATGACCCCCCCCCCCCCCCCCCACACACACACACACACACACACACACATACATATTCAGTTCAGTACTTCATTGGTGATGGAAATGACCCCCCCCCCCCCACACACACACACACACACACACACACATACATACAAATTCAGTTCAGTACTTCATTGGTGAGGGAAATGACCCCCCCCCCCCCCCCCCCCCCCCCCCCCCCCCCCCCCCCCCCCCCCCCCACACACACACACACACACACACACATACATATTCAGTTCAGTACTTCATTGGTGAGGGAAATGACCCCCCCCCCCCCCCCCCACACACACACACACACACATACATATTCAGTTCAGTACTTCATTGGTGAGGGAAATGACCCCCCCCCCACCACACACACACACACACACACACACACACATACATACAAATTCAGTTCAGTACTTCATTGGTGAGGGAAATGACCCCCCCCCCCCCCCCCCCCCCCCCCCCCCCCCACCACACACACACACACACACACACACATTCAGTTCAGTTCAGTTCAGTTCAGTACTTAATTAGTATTGGGGTGGGGTGGGGATGATTCAGTACTTCATTGGTGAGGGAAGGATGAAAATGCCCCAACCCCACATTCAGTTCAGTACTTTATTGCTATTGGGGTGGGTGGGGTTGATTCAGAACTGTGTTGGGGAGGAAAATGACCCCCCACCCCCCACCCCCTAACCCTGGACCCTTGACCGATACCCCTCGTTCCTTCACCCTTCACCCTTCACCTTCATCCTTGCCGTGTGCGGTTTCTTAATCATCACAATGTGGATCATGTGCGACCCAGGATCCATACTGTCCGTGGTGCAGAGGCTGGATGCCCCCCCCACCCCACCCCCCTCTTTGACCCTGGACCCTTCACCCTTGCCATGTGCAGGTTGAAGTTAATTGATCCTGCACACAATGAAGCTCCCCCCCCCTAACCCTGGACCCTGGACCGATGACCCTCGTCCTTCACCCTTCACCCTTGCCGTGTGCAGGTTCTTCATCATCACAATGTGGATCATCTGTGACCCAGGATCCATACCGTCCGTGGTGCACAGGCTAAATGCCGCGCCCCTCCCCCCCCCCCCCCCCCCCCCCTGGTCCCTTCACCCTTCACCCTTCACCCTTGCCGTGTGTGCAGTTTGAAGTTAATTAATCCTGCACTCAATGAATATTTCCCCCCCCCCCTTTCCAAAACCTTGAACCCTTCACCCTTCACCCTTTGGTGTGAGGTTCTCATCATCACCACAGGGATCATGTGCGGACCCGGCATTCCTTGCATCCGTGGTGCCACAGGTGGAGGGATCTTGGCAGCCTGGGACTGGTGGTATAGTTGGGTTGGGTCGGAGTTGACACGGTTGGGTTGGGTTGTGAAAGGGTGGGTTGGGTTGGTTGACCCGGGTGGGGGTTGTTGACACGGGTTGTTGGGTTGGGTTGACACTCGGGTTGGGTTGGGTGAACACAGGGTTGGGTTGGGTACGGTACATCGGGTTGGGTTGGCGACACCGGGTTGGGTTGGGTTGGTTGACAACGGGGTTGGTTGGGTTTGTGAACCCGGGTGTGCGGGTTTTTTTTGGTTGACAACAGGGTTGGGGTAGGGTTGGTTTGACAACCGGGTTGTGTTGGGTTGTGTTGATCCGGGTTGGGGGGGTCGGTTGACACCGGGTTGGGTGGGTTGGGTTGACACCGGGTTTGGGTGGGTTGACACCGGCGTTGGGTTGGGTAGGTTGACACCGGGGTTGGGTGGGGTTGGTGACACGGGGTTGGGTGGGGTACGGTTGACACGGTGGGTTGGGCTGACACCGGGTTGGGTTGGGTTGGGTTGACACCGGGTTGGGTTGGGTTGGGTTGGCACCGGGTTGGGTTGGGTTGGGTTGACACCGGGTTGGGTCGGGTTGGGTTGACACCGGGTTGTGTTGGGTTGGGTTGACAACGGTTGGGTTGGTGACGGTTGGAACCGTGTTGGGTTGGGTTGGGTTGACACCGGGTTGGGTTGGGTTGACACCGGGTTGGGTTGGGTTGACACCGGGTTGGGTTGGGTAGGTTTGACACCGGGTTGGGTTGGGGACGGTTGGACCAGGGGTTGGGTTGGGTTGACCACCGGTTGAGGTGGGGTTGCCACCGGGTGGGGTTGGGTTGGGTTGACACCGGGTTGGGTTGGGTAGGGTTGACACCGGGTTGGGTTGGGTAGGGTTGACACCGGGTTGGGTTGGGTTGGACACCGGGTTGGGTTGGGTTGACACGGGTGGGTAGAGGGGTGAACCGGGTTGCGGTTGGGTACAGTTGACACCGGGTTGGGTGGGTTGACAACGGGTTGGGTTGGGTTGACAGGGTTGGGTAGGGTTGACAACGGTGGGTTGGGTGGGTAGGTGACACCGGGTTGGTGTGGGGTTGGACACCGGGTTGGGTGGGTTAGGGTTGACACCGGTGGGTTGGTGGGTAGGGTTGACACCGGGTTGGGTTGGGTACGGTGACACCGGTTGGGTTTGGGTTGACGCCGGGTGGGGTTGGGTTGACACGGTGTTGGGTAGGGTTGCACAGGGTTGGTGGGTCGGGGTTGACCCACTGGGTTTGGTTGGGTAGGGTTGACACCGGGTTGGGTTGGGTAGGGTTGACACTGGGTTGGGTTGGGTGACCACGGTTGGGAGGGTTGACACCGGGTTGGGTTGGGTTTAAGGTTGACACCGGGTTGGGTGGGTTGGGTTGACACGGGTGGGTGGGGTGGTTGAAACCGAGTTGGGTTGGGTAGGGTGACAAGGGTTGGGTTGGGTTGGTGCACCGTGTTGGGGTGGGTAGGGTTGACACGGGTTGCGGTCGGGTCGGGTCATGTTGACACGGGTTTGGGTTTTGGGTAGAATGGGTAGATTGGAACACCGGGTTGGGTTGGGTACGGTTGACACCGGGTTGGGTTGGGTTGACACCGGGATGGGTTGGGTTGACACCGGGTTGGGTTGGGTTGGGTTGACACCGGGTTGGGTTGGGTAGGGTTGGGTTGGGTACGGTTGACACCGGGTTGGGGTGGGTTTGGGTTGACACGGGTTGGGTTGGGGGTTGACATGGGTTGGGTTGGAGTTTCACCGGGTTGGGTTGGGTTGACACCAAGTTGGGTTGGGAACGGTTGACACCGGGTTGGGTTGGGTCGGGTCGACACCGGGTTAGGTTGGGTACGGTTGACACCGGGGTGGGTTGGGTTGGGTTGACACCGGGTTGGGTTGGGTATTGGTGGCACCGGGTTGGTTGGGTTAGGGTTTGGGTGGGTACGATGACACTGGGTTGGTAGGTTGACAAAGGGTTGGGTTGGGTTGGGCGGCGTTGACAACAGGGTGGGTTCTTGGGGTTGACATGGGTTGGGCTGACACCGGTAGTTGGGTTGGGTGCGGTTGAACGGGTGGGTTGGGTTGACACTGGGTTGGGGGGGTTGACCACCGGGTTGGGTGGGTTGACACAGGGTTGGTGGGTTGGGTTGAAACAGGGTTGGGGTGGGTTGGTGAAACCGGGTTGGTTGGGTAGACACAGGTGGGTTGGGTGGATTGTTTTTGTGATTTGTGTTGTGTAGGTTTGGTGGCTGTTTTTTGACACGGTTGGGGTTGGGTAGGGTTGACACCGGTTTGGGTTGGGTCGGGTTGACACCGGGTTGGGTTGGGTTGGGTTGACACCGGGTTGGGTTGGGTTGAGGACACGGGTGGGTGGGTTGACACCGGGTTGGGTGGGTTGACGAAGGGTTGGGTTGGGTTGACACGGGGTTGGTTGAGGTTGACATCGGGTTGGGTTGGGTTAGGGGTGACACGGGTGGTTATTGGGTTGTGGTTGGGTTGTCACCGGGTTGGGTTGGGTACAGTTGACACTGGGTTGGGTTGGGTTGACACCGGGGTGGGTTGGGTTGACACGGGTGGTTAGGGTGGACACGGGTTGGGTGGGTTGGGTACGGTGACACCGGGTGGTTGGTTGACACCGGGTTGGTTTGGGTTAGGTGTTGACACCGGGTTGGGTTGGGTCGGATTGACACGGGTTGGGTGGGTTACGGTTGACACCGGGTGGGGTTGGAGTGCCACGGGTGGGTGGGTGCCACCGGGTTGGGTAGGGTTGACACCGGGTTGGGTTGGGTAGGGTTGACACCGGGTTGGGTTGGGTAGGGTTGACACCGGGTTGGGTTGGGTAGGGTTGACACCGGGTTGGGTTGGGTAGGGTTGACACCGGGTTGTGGGTTGGGTGACACCCGGGTTGGGCGGGTTGAACCACCGGGTTTTTTTTTGGTTTGGGTTGTTGGGTACGGTTGACACCGGGTTGGGGTTGGGTTGGGTTGACACCGGTTGGGTTGGGTTGGGTTGACACCGAGTTGGGTTGGGTAGGGTTGACACCGGGTTGGGTTGGGTTAGGTTGACACCGTGTTGGGTTGGGTAGGGTTGACACCGGGTTGGGTTGGGTTGGGTGGTTGGGACACGGGGGGTTGGGTAGAATTGACACGGGTTGGTGTGGGTACGTGAACCGGGTTGGGTTGGGTTGACACGGGATGGTTGGGTTGACACCGGTTGGGTTGGTGTGTGTTGACACCGTGTTGGGTTGCGGTAGGGTGGGTTGGGTACGGTGACACGGGTTTGGTTGGGTTGGGTTGACCACGGGGGTTGCGGTTGGGTTGATCACTGGTTGGGTTGGGGTGAACCGGGTGGGGTGGGATTGACACAAGTTGGGTGGGAAACGTTGACACGGGTTGGGTTGGGTCGGTGTCGGACACCGGGTTTGGTTGGGTAGGTGACACCGGGGTGGGTTGGGTTGGGTTGGACACCGGGTTGGGTTGGGTAGGGTTGGCACCGGGTTGGGTTGGGTAGGGTTGGGTTGGGTACGATTGACACCGGGTTGGGTAGGGTTGACACCGGGTTGGGTTCGGTTGGGTCGGGTGAACCGGGTTGGATGGGTTGAATTGGACACGGGTTGGGTTGGGTCGGTTGGGACCGGGGGGTGGGTGACACCGGGATGGGTTGGGTTGACACCGGGTGGGTTGGGTGGTTGACCACCGTGTTGGGTTGGGTAGGGTTGGGTTGGGTACGGTTGACACCGGGTTGGGTTGGGTTGGGTTGACACCGGGTTGGGTTGGGTTGACACTGGGTTGGGTTGGGTTGACACCGGGTTGGGTTGGGTTGACACCAAGTTGGGTTGGGAACGGTGACACGGGTTGGTGGGTGGGTCGGACACGGGTTGGGTTTGTTTGGGTACGGTTGACACCGGGGTTGGGTTGGTGGGTTTGACCCACGGGTTTGGGTTGTGGTAGGGTGGCAGGGTTGGGTGGGTAGGGGTTGGGTTGGGTACGATTGACACCGGGTTGGGTAGGGTTGACACCGGGTTGGGTTCGGTTGGGTCGGGTTGGACACCGGGTTGGGTAGTTGGGTAGAATGACACGGGTTGGGTTGGGTACGGGTGACACGGGGGGTGGGTTGGACACGGGATGGGTTGGGGTTGCCTCGGGTGGGGTGGGTTGGGTTGACACCGTGTTGGGTTGGGTAGGGTGGGTGGGTACCGGTTGCCACCGGGATTGGGTTGGGCTGGGTTGTTGACACGGGTGGGTGGTGACAAGGGTGGGTTGGGTTGACACGGTTGGTGGTGACACCACTGTGGGTTGGGATAGGTGAAACCGGGTTGGGTTGTGTCGGGTCGACACGGGTTTGGTTGGGCCGGTGACACGGGGGGGTGGTGGTTTGGGTTGACACCGGTGGGGTTGGGTGACACCGGGTGGGTTGGGTAGGGTGGCCGGGTGTTTGGGTAGGGGTTGGGTGGTTTACGATTGACACGGGTGGGTAGGGTTGACCACAGGGGTGGGGTCGGTTGGGTCGGGTTGGACACGGGTTGGTTGGTGGGTTGTTTGACACCGGGTTGGGTTAGGGTTGACACCGGGTGGGGTTGGGTGGGGCGGGTGCACGGGTTGGGTTGGGTGACACGGGTTGGTGACACCGGGTTGGGTTGGGTTGGCGTTGACACCGGGTTGGTGGGTTGACACCGGGTGGGTTGGGTTGGAAACGGGTTGGGTGGGTTGGGTTGAACCGGGTTGCGGTTGGTTGGTGACACCGGGTTGGGTGGGTGGGGTTGACACCGGGGTTGGTCGGTTGGGTTGACACCGGGTTTGGGTTGGGTTTGTGTTGACACCGGGTTGGGGTGGGTAGGGTTGACACGGTTTGGTGGGTGCGGGTTGACACCGGGTTGGGTTGGGTGGGGTGACACCGGGTTGGGTTGGTGACCACCGGGTTGGGTTGGGTCTGACACGGGTGGGTTGGGTTTGACAGTGGGTTGGGTTGGGTAGGGTTGACACCGGGTTGGGTTGGGTTGACACTGGGTTGGGTTGGGTTGACACCGGGTTGGGTTGGGTTGACACCGGGTTGGGTTGGAGTTGACCACTGGGTTGGGTTGGTTGACACCGGGTTGGGTGGTAGGGTTTGACACCGGGTTGGGGGTTGGGGTTGGTTGACACGGGTTGGGTTGGGTGACACCGGGTTGGTTGGAGTTGGGGTGGGGGGTCGGTGGGTTGACACCGGGTTGTGGTTGGGTAGGGGTTGACACCGGGTTGGGTTGGGTCGGTTTGTCAACCGGGTTGGGTAGGGTTGTGTCGGGTTGACACCGGGTTTGGTTGGGTAGGGTTGACACCGGGTTGGGTTGGGTAGGGTTGACACTGGGTTGGGTTGGGTAGGGTTGACACTGGGTTGGGTTGGGTAGGGTTGACACTGGGTTGGGTTGGGTAGGGGTGACACCGGGTTGGGTTGGGTTGACACCGGGTTGGGTTGGGTTGACACCGGGTTGGGTTGTTTTGTGTTGACACCGGGTTGGGTTGGGTTGGGTTGACAACAGGTTGGGTTGGGTGCAGAGGCTGGATGGCCCCTTAAGCAGCCTGGGCTCCTGCTGAGTACTAGTTGGGTTGGGTTGGGTCGACAACGTGTTGGGTTGGGTTGGGTGCACAGGCTGGATGGCCCCTTAAGCAGCCTGGGCTCCTGGTGAGTACTAGGGATCTGGGTTGGATTTAGGATCTAGGATGGATAGGATGTAGGATATAGGGATCTAGGCAAGATTGGGATATACAATATAGATTGGATTAGATATATGATCTAGGTTGGATTGGATATATGATCTAGGTTGGATTGGATATAGGATCTAGGGATCTATGCGAGATTAGGTGTAGGATGTAGGTTGGATTGGATATTGGATATAGGATCTTGATTGGATTGGATATAGGATCTAGGTTGGATTGGATATAGGTTGGATTGGATATAGGGTCTAGGTTGGATTGGATATATGATTTAGGTTGGATTAGATATAGGGTCTAGGTTGGATCAGATATATGATCTTGGTTGGATTGGATATAGGATATAGGTTGGACAAGATATAAGATCCAGGTTGGATTGGATACAGAGATCTAGGTTGGATTGGATCTAGGATCTAATGTCTTGGATTTGGGTTTTGTTGGATTTGATCTAGGGTCAAATGTCTTGGATCTAGGTTGGTTGGATTGGATCTAGATTTGATTGGATTTAGAATCTAGGTTGGATTGGATTGGACAAAGGATCTAGGTTGAATTTTCGAAAAGAAATTAGCACCACACCACTACCATCCCACCACCATCCCACCACCATCCCACCACCACCACATCCCCCCCAGGTGCGGCTTCAGTTTCATGATCGCCGCCG
This sequence comes from Chlamydomonas sp. ICE-L, assembly GCA_013435795.1. Lineage (NCBI taxonomy): Eukaryota > Viridiplantae > Chlorophyta > Chlorophyceae > Chlamydomonadales > Chlamydomonadaceae > Chlamydomonas > Chlamydomonas sp. ICE-L. The sequence goes on along the minus strand of JACBWV010000223.1, from coordinate 26,643,964 downwards.
TCAGCTACCTGTTTTATCCGCGTGCTAAATTTGTACTGGTGCTAGGCCTGATGTGGTCGGTCCTAGCCCCTTACATAGCGCAACGCAGCCCGGCAGATCTCCCTCCTTGGATACCGGTGGTGGCTTTAGCAATTGCCACGCTTGCGCGACTTCACAATGAGCTACAAGCCCGTTCTAAATTCAAAGATCAATACTACCCCACCACCGATTCCACTGAGACCACCAAGACCACCAATTCCACTGCGACCACCGAAACCACCAAGGCCCCCGGGACCACCGATTCCACCGAGACCATCGAAACCACCAAGACCACCGATTCCACTGAGACTGAGCCACCTGGTCCTGTAGAGCGGCCCGCTTGTGGTTTACTTCACTTCTGCAAGCGCTTCTTCGGCTTTGCTGGAAGTGCCAAGGAGGAGCAGTCTGTGGGCTAAGCTATGCTCTGCACCACCACCACCACCACCACCACCAAGTCCCATGGGGCTGATGTAGCTACCTCTGTTGAGGACCCAGGCGGTGACTTCAGTGACCAAGAGATCTATCACTTGATTGACCTGGTTAACAGCGGGGCCTATCTAGCAGCCGCAATGCTGCCCAAGGCTCACACCGTGCACTTGCGAATCCCAGACGCTGATCCTGACGACTTGGCTCCTAATGCCAAGCTGAAGCTGAAGCAAGGGTTTGAGGCTGCACACCTTGGATACGTTGTCACTGACATTACGTTCCAGCGGGGTAGCCTGCTGGTTGGTGTTAGCGTTCGCCCCCAGTCAGATGCCGCATCCCAGTCAGACGCTGCTTCGCAGTCAGATGCTGCTTCCAAGTGTTCAGTGGTGCAGATGCTTGAGGATGTCAGCAACAGCTCGTGGCTGGCCTGGCTTGGGCTGCCAACACACATGGACATGTCCAGGAGGGTGAATATCCCTAGTGAGCGCCAATCCAGCTTGCTGGCTGCCTTCCCCTTGGCTGCGCCTCTCCCCAAGTCTCAGGAGGGTGTCCGTATCTTGTCCTTACCCCTGCGGTGCTCTGAGCTTCCCAGTGGTGTAGCCATCAAAGCAAGCCTTGGGAATCACATCTTGGTGTGCGATGTTATCCAGACTGGGGTCGAGGAACACGGCCGTATCACGCTACAAATGAAGCTCCCCACCGACACCCTGGTGTCTGAGTCTTCCTGCTGGGTACTGAACGTCATCGTGCAGGACCTTGACGACCATATCATTATTGGTGACAGAAATATGGTGCTGTTTGACGAGGCGTTGGCAGAGCATGTGCCAGAGCTGTGCTCTATGCGCCTCCTTCGCCCCGAGGATATGCTCCATAGCCTGAAAATTCCTGGCATTGATCAGCCTTGGGGTGATGAAGTCGTGTACGCATTGGGTTTGTGGCTACAGACCGTGTACACTGTACATCGGCTTGTTGGGGGCAAGCAAGAGGAGGAGTCAGACAACACCGTGGGACTCGCACCGATTTCAATTTCGCAACAATTGGCACCGACTTCGGTTTCGCAACAATTGGCACCGATTTTGATTTCGCAACAATTGGCGCCGACAAATGCACATCGGCTTGCAGCCGGCAGGCAAGAGGAGGCGTCAGACACTGTGGGACATGTGATTTCGCAACAATTGGCAGACATGTGGAGGGCAGGGAACCATCTTCTGATGCTTCTGGTTGGCATGGGTTGCAAGAACTCAGCCAAACACGTCGTAGACCTGCTTCTGAACTCCTCTGCCCTCCGTGCATGTGTCCGTGGGAGGGAGCTCGATGAAGGCTTGGATGACATCTCCACCTTCCACGACTTCATCAGTGGGACTCCGAACAACAAAGGATGTACCATCATGCACTTGGCTGTGTTGAGTGGCAGCTATCCCATGGTGGACGAGGTCATGCGCTGGTCAGACGCATACAGCGTCCCTTGCCAATGGGGCACCCTAGACAAAGTTGGCATGACGCCATTGCACGTTGCCGTGCTGGTCAACGAGGGTAGTATGGCAAAGTTCCTATTGCGCAAGGGGGATCCAGTAGTCTTACAGGCTTGGCAATGTAGTTACGCAGGGCGTGTGAAGTCGCCTGAGCATTTCAGCAGGCGCATGGCCAAGGTACAGGCGGCTGCTGGCAATGGAATGAATCAACGAGGAAGGTCAGGAGGGACCAGCGTTCAGCCAATGCCTCAGAGGCCCTCTCGTATGGCAGGCTCCCTGATCGAATCCCCCAGCAAAGCCAAGCCAAGCCAAGCCAATCCCAGCCCCCTGATCGAATCCAGCAGCCAAGCCCAGCCCAGCCCAGCCAAGCCAAGCCCCCTGATCAAATCCCCTAGCCAAGCCCAGCCCAGCCAAGCCAAGCCCAGCTCCCTGATCAAATACCCCAGCCAAGCCCAGCCCAGCCAAGCCAAGCCCAGCTCCCTGATCAAATCCCCCAGCCTAGCCCAGCCAAGCCAAACCAGGCCTCCTCAATCCAAGCCAAGCTCCCTGATCGAATCCCCAAGCCAAGCCAAGCCTCCCCAAGCCAAGCCAATCCCAGATAAACGATCCCCTTACATGATAAAGAAGGCCCGTTCCTCTACCACTGCCACTATCGGATGTTCCCTCCACTTCTCCGTTTTCTTGTGCAAGGTTGTGTGGCCGCAGATGCCTCTGTGCGTGTTGGCTGCTTCTATCATTGTTGCGCTAGTTTGCACCCTTATTGTATTTCCTGGGTTGGTTGGGTTGGTTACCGCTTCCAGTCTGCCCATCGCATGATGTTCCTGGGATTGTTGCCGTTTCCAATCTGCCTATCACATGATGTTCATGGGATTGTTGCCACTTCCAATCCGCCCATTACATGATGTTAATGTTATTGTTGCCACTTCCAATCCGCCCTGCACCTGATGTTCATGGGATTGTTGCCACTTTCAATCTGCCCTGCACCTGATGTTATTGGTATTGTTGCCATTTCCAATCCGCCCATCACATGATGTTCCAGGGATTGTTGCCGCGTCCAGTCCACCCAGCATATGCTGCTGCATGATAGCTCATCCATCCGGCTGCTGTCTTGTGTATGGCCTTCAAGGGCCCTCCAATGCACTGCCTTCTCATGTTTGCCATTCATGTGGCCTTGTGCCCCTCTTTGGCCGTTTCCTGCTTCTGTTGTTGCTTTGCTGCTTTCATGCTTCCTGCTGGGCTTTGCATGTTTGCCCTTCATGTGGCCCCAGGCCCCTCTTTGGCTGTTGGCTGGGCAGTACGTGATTCGGTTGGTTGGGTTGGTTGCCGCTTCCAATCCGCCCTGCCCATCATGTCCCTGGGACTGTTGCCGCTTTCAGTCCTCAGGCCCCTCTTTGGCTGTTGGCTGCTTCTGTTGTTGCTTTGCTATATTGCACGCTTGCTGCTGGGCTGGTTGCCGCCTTTGCTGTTCTGGCTGGGCAGTTCGTGTTGCAGTTGGTTGGGTTGGTTGCCGCTTTCAGTCTGCCCTGTTCATGATGTTCCTGGGGCTGTTGCCGCTTTCAGTCCTCAGGCCCCTCTTTGGCTGCTGGCTGCTTCTGTTGTTGCTTTGCTATATCGCACGCTTGCTGCCGGACTGGTTGCCGCTTCTGCTGTACTGGCTGGGCAGTTCGTGTTGCAGTTGGTTGCGTTGGTTGCCGCCTCCGCTGCTTTGGCTGGGCAGTTCGTGTTGCAGTTGGTTGGGTTGGTTGCCGCTTCCAATCCGCCCTGCACCTGATGTCCCTAGGACTGTTGCCGCTTCCAGTCCTCATGCCCCTCTTTGGCTGTTGGCTGTTTGCTGCTTCTATTGTTGCTAAGCTAAATTACACGCTTGCTGCCGGGCTGTATTTCCTGGGCTGGAGTTCGTGATGCAGTTGGTTGGGTTGGTTGCTGCTTCAAGTCTGCCCTGTGCATGATGTTCCTGGGTTGGTTGCCGCTTCCAGTCATCAGGCCGGGCTGTATGAGGGGTGGGGGTGGGGGTGGGGGGGGGGTCCTGGGACTGTTGCCGCTTCCTTATTACCAGTGCTGCTTGAGGCTTCCTCTGTATTTTTGGCGGAGCCCCCTCTTCCGCCCCCTTGTTTACCCATTTGTCCGTTTGACCGGGGAAAAAGTTGAAGCCTGACACGTCAGCCAATGGTCGCGTAACTAACTCGCTTCGGTCAGCACCATCGTTGCCACCTTTCGTTCCGTTGCCAACACACTCCGCCAATTTTCCGCGTCGCTTGCGACGCTGCGTAGGACTTGTCTGGGCTGGTTGTCCCTTCTTCTGTATTTTCTGGGCTGGTTGTCCCATCCGCTGTGTTTCCTGTGTTGGTTGCCGCTTCCAATACACCCAGCCGGCTGCTGTCATGGTGTAGGGCCTTCAAGGGCTCTTGCTAGTCGAGTGTGTCTTTGGGCTACGGGTAGCAGCTTCTAGGCAGCTCCCTTTACCTGTTATTGGACCAAACCTGAAGCAAGCCAGTGTGTCTGAAAGCCGACGTGACAGATATTCCTATGCAGCTGCAAGCTTTGGGTTTGACCCAGTGGCTGGCTATTGGAGCTGGCGGGAAGCTGCCATGAGTTGCCCAAAAAAGAAACAGTGAAGGGGATCCTGAGTCCGTGATACAGTGAACAAAATTGCTAGTCGAGTGTGTGCTGCTTTATTCAAGTGTAGAATATGCCGTTTGTAGTTACAGTCCAGGGGTAGACCGAATAGGCTGAAGGGACTTGCCCAACCATGACAGGAGGGGCTATAGCGAAAAAGATGAAGATGAAGATGAACTAAACAATCGGCTACCTAAGGGTGTCTTGAGTTCGTGATGTAGTGAGCAATTGATTAAATGATTGATCCAAATAAGTAGGATTGGTCCAAATAAATAGGTAGTAAATATGATGTTGACCAAAGGCGAGTATGATATCATACAAATTACATCATATGATATTGTATATAAATGGTAACTACAGCCTTTTCAAACTGCTGGCATCATATGATACGCTTCTGCACATTCCCCTGTTTCGGGCATCACTTAGCAATTTTCGCGTTTGCTTGGCTTTCACACCTTAGCTTGGAAGCCGCAAGCCCTTTGGCAGCCTGTACAGCAGCCCAGTAGTAGTACAAGGTGCAGGAAACTTGGATACTACAAGTTCAGCCCTGCGTCTGCACATTCCCCTGTTTCGGGCATCACTTAGCGATTTTCGCTTTTGCTTGGCTTTCACACATTAGCATGGAAGCCGCAAGCCCTCTGGCAGCCTGTACAGCAGCCCAGTAGTAGTACAAGGTGCAGTAAACCTGTACACTACAAGTTCACCCCAGCTTCTGCACATTCCCCTTTTGGGTATTGCTTCCCTACCAGATTTCGCGCCTAGAAGAGAGACAAAAAACGCCCTCACGCTAGGGCGCGAGGGGCGTGAACCTGTATGTGTGTTGCAATCCAGGGATAGGCCAAATAGGCTAAAGGGACTTGCCCAACCGTGATAGGAAGGGCTTAAAAAGAAAAGGCATTGATGAACTGAACCCCAAACAATCGGTCAATCGTTTTATAGGGGACCAGCTCCTGGGGTCCTCGTTTTTCTCCTAGGTCTGCTGAACCCCCCTCACCAATGGTCCACCTCTGCCTCCTCGTCAGCGTGAGCTGTTCTATGGTTCTACCTGTCTGTTGATTTCCTTACCTGTAACCTAAGGGTTTCGGTACTGATGGCTTCCCTTTAATGTGTCTACCGTTATTTGTAAGCTTTGTCCCAGATCATTCTGTCTCCGTTGTCTGTATTCTCCCGCTCCGTCACTCCACTGCTGACTCACCTCCGTCTGTCCATCTGTTTCCTAACCAGGGCAAGCCCCTTCCCCTGAGCCCCCCCCCCCCCCCTTTATTGGAGGACTTCGCATCAGTATTGCTTGTGGCCCCCTTCAATGGAGGACTTAGCACCAGTATTGCTTGTGGCGTTGGAGATGATTTCGATAGCGTTTGCTCTTGGATAGGGAGAGTATCTCTTCCATCTTGTCGGTTTGGTAGCTGCCCTTTTTCTTCTAATTTTTGAAATGTATTTCACCCCCGGAGGTGGATCTCCCTACACAAAACAGCGGCACTGAGGATTATGTTCGAATGGCGTTGCCACTCCTACAAAAAATAGGCGCACTTCGGAGATAGGCTGCCATTTAAGAGCTCTACGCCTCTCTCTTTGTTTGTCTAGTGGGGACCCAGTGCTTATTCTCTTGTTTTGCTTACTCGTGAAATCTCGCTAACTAGGTCATAGACCCTCTTTAATTTTCTGAAAGACATTTATTTTGCTTTCTTCGCTTTATGCTTAGTCTGCTTGCGTTTTTTGTAACTCGCTCTGTTATTTCGTCAAGCCCTTAAACGTGCCTTTTCATTCACTTTTTGGAGTTTACATAATGAACTTTCTGAGCTGTATATTGCCTTAACCGCCACTGTTATAAAACAGTCCAGATACTCCGGCGCTGTACGGTCTCGGACTCTGGGCATCGTTTCTTTTTGCTGAGTATGCAGGCAGGAGTGGGAAAAAGCTGCAAACGGGTAGCCTAACGGCTAGGCTTTAAAAGTTGAGCCCCCCCCCCCCCCCCCCCCCCTTCAATATAAATAGTTGAAATTGAACCTGGATAAATAGCTCCAGCCAGCAATTTGGCTGCTCGCCGTATTCGGCAGTAGAAACAATTATTGACCGGAAAAAGTTAACTTGAACTGTTGAAGACGACTTATATGTAGGGCTGTCAATACCGTACGGTATTTTCAATTACCGTACTATATATCGTGATATACCGTACGGTATCGATACCGTACGGTATTTTTATACCCTTTTTTGGGAAAATCAGTATAAGACCAAGGGGATATAACAGGAAATACCGTTTACACGTCCATACACTTAAAATCAAGTCAAATGAACCAATACTGAGGGAGATAGAAAAACACGGTAATAACATGGTCTATTACCGTACGATATATCGTGATATATCGTACGGTATAAATTCCCTGACCCAGACTCAGGTACTTCTGACGAGAATCGAACCGCCGACCTGCCGAGTCGCAAGCCCAAGTCAGAGCCAAATTGGACCAAACACGATATATTGTACGGTAAACACGATATATCGTGTTTACGGTACGATGGTATGTTGCCCAAACCCTCACTCTTATAAAACTGTCCAGCTGCCTCGGCGCTGTTCAGTCTCGGCATTGATTTTTGCTGAGTATGTAACTATATCCTCTCTCTCACGATGGATCCCAAAAATACCGTACGGTTTCCTTGTCATGTGAACCGATATTATGCGTATCGGGTGATGGATATTATGTGTATCGGGTGATGCGATACTATGCGTATCGGGTGATGGGTATCTATGCGTATCGGGGTTGGGTATCTAGGAATAAGTGGTTGTGGTGGTGGGTCAAAAATGGTATGGTGGGTAACCTGGGATGGGATGTGGGTGGTCAGATATAGCGGGGTGGGGTATCTAGGAATAAGTGGTTGTGGTGGTGGGCTAAAAATTGGTTTGTGGGTAACCAGGGATGGGATGTGGGTGGTCAGATATAGCGTGTGGATTTGACCTACATTCTGATATCCCGGTATTGGATTCATAATCTCGTGATGGCTTTTTCTTCCAGCTTCGAGCGCCTAAAGGCCAAGCGCGCTGCCTCTTTGAACATGGTGCAGTCCTTGATGACCACTCGGAATACCTTGTCGCCAAAGGGTAATGTTGGCGAGGTTGGGGGCGTCCTCGCCGGCAGGTCTGGCCCAGTCTTCTTGAAGCCTTATTATACGACTAATGTAAGCATTCTCTGGTCGGCGTGGTAGTAATGTTTGGCCGTCCTTGCGTGTGCGAGTGCTTGCGTGTTTCTATTTGTGAGCTAGGTATACCCTTACATTTCTGGGTACTAATGCTGTGACAGATAACGATCCGTCACCTGCGCTACCTCGAGGTGGCGACGACTTCCCCAAGGAAGGGGAACTGACGTGACCTGTCGGACGGTTCGAACCGTTAACCAGGTCCGCGCCTTACGTCCGCGCCCTACACGCGCCCTTCAGACGGTTCGAGGACTCTGGAAGTCTAACTCGAATCAACGGGTTTATCGTTGAACCACGGGAGAATGTATGAGACTTAAGCCCGAAGCTTAACTCCCTAGGCCAGAAAACAGAGAGGTTCAAATCCTTTCTCTCCTGATACTTTATATCAAGCTAAGACGTCTTTCAGACGTCACATTTGGTTTACGGAGCCTGATCTCTTTTTATTCCACGCTGGCCCACCCCCCCACCTATCCGCAGATCAACGCCCTCTTCAGTGGACTTACTTTCCGGACCCTCGCTGGACACCGCACCCACCCAACCGTCCGCCCCGCTTCTTGGAACAGAGGCTCTCCTACCTCGAGGCTACTCCCCGTCGGTAAGAAGTCGTGATGCCTCTGCCTGCCCTCGAAAAACCCCCATTTGGACGGGCCATGATAATATGCCTTTGATACCTGTTGCGCTACGCTTGTCCCTTGCTTGTTCCGTTGCAGCAGCGAATGCTCGTTCCTTGTTCCGTTTACGGTCCCCACTCACGCCCCGAATTACACCTCCCATGCTTTCGCCTCTGGTCACGGGCCACCCTCTGGGTCCCCAGGACGGGCCTGACCCGACAACGGCTCACGACAACATACCCTGAACTTGTAGCCTGCAGGATTGGGTCGAAACGAGCTCTTCGAAATTGCAGAACGCAACGCCCTTGGGCTACTGTCCACCAGAAAATTCACAAGTGAACGCACCTCCAGCTGAGACGGGGCTCGTGTCCACCATCAAAGTGACCGCAGCTCGAGCTGAGATTGTTCAATTGGGAATCGTTCAACTTCCGGAAATCCCCATGAGAAACGAATTCGGGTCCTTCGACAGGACACCTCGTTTGTTTGCCACATCACTGGCGGCATCCCTGAAATCCTCACGCGGACACCGAGTGTCTCCCGCTGAACTCCTCGAGGTTCAACAACAAATCCATGACTTGATCACCATAAGCTTCGTCAGCCGATTTATTTTTTTACCCACGAATAATAGTATAGAAAGTCCTGCCGTCCGGACTCGTCATCGCCCCATCGGCCTTCATGATAGACAGCTTCCGAGATTTCATTGGCATATTCATCGTCGTTTACTTGGAAGACATACTCCTCTTCAGTAGACGTGCAGAACACGAAGGGACAACCGAATGGTCCTACCCGAAACAGGCAGATTCTTCCAACCCGAACTCCCGAAGTGAAGTATCTCGGCCACGTGCTCTCGGGGGATGGCAATCGAGTCAACAAAACGCACGCCAGGGCAGTCACGTCTGCCCGACACCGACCTGCTCGAAGCATGTACAACCAACACAAGCAAGCCCAAGGCTTTAACGTAAGCAATACATGGAATTTTTCTCTGTGGAACGACTCGACCCTATCCACCCTCGTGAAATTTCCCCCGATATTTTGCTCGCGTCCGAACATGACTCTTGGTTCCGGTGTCCTCGAAACACGCAACACCTTACCCTACACCCCGATGGCTCCTGGGTTGGTTCAGGCCGCTCTAAACGTTCGGCATCCGAGGCGCAGATCGTGGTCCCAAATGGCAACGCCCTCAAGAGTCGCATCGTGTTCGCCTTCCATTATACCCAGTTTGGCGGGCACCCGGGGTTCGAACGCACGTTCAACTCTATCGGCCGTTATTACTGATGGCCTACGATACGCCTTGATGTTAACGATTACGTTCGATACTGTCATTCGTGCCAATCGGTGAAGGCTTCACACGAGCAAAGCCAAGACACGCTACAACCGCTCCCTATACGTGGGTTGGAACGATTCCATTGGCCGATCCTGCCGATCCTGCTTTGCCGATCTGGCCGATCCCGCCATCGACTTGGCCGATCCTGCCGATCCTGCTTTGCCGATCTTGCCGATCCCGCCATCGACTTTGCCAATCTTGCCGATCCTGCTTTGCCGATCTTGCCGATCCCGCCACTGTGGCCGATCTTGCCGATCCCGCTTAGCCGATCTTGCCGATTTTTCAACTCCTAAAAAATATACCTGGCCAGGTCCGCAACACACACACAACGAACCGTACACACAACGAACACGAACCAAACACGCACCGGGACAAAACAGGGACTGATCACCCCTCATTAGTCTCGCTTCCGAACGACAGCGCACGTACGCTGACCCCGAACGATGGCAATCCCGACCGCCTTACCAACTGAGACCTATTGCACCCGATTGCTTCACACGAGTCGCTCTCCAACCTCCCGGCACGATACTCCCTTCTGACAGCCCTCAGGCGGTGTCTTGGGTTTACCATGCGACCCACGCCTTAGGCTGACAGTGTGCGAAACAGGCCTTTCCAGCGCCCATACGCTAAACGACATCGACCATCGACCTCCCCGATGGCTGACGCATCCACCCTACGTTCCACGTGTCCATACTCAAGGCTTACGTCCCCGATGGATCCCCGATAATTCGCCCCTATCCCGATCTTTCTGGGCTACCGACGACCCCTCTACGAAATTCGAACGGGTTCGTCTACGTAATCAGTGTAGTGGTCGACCACCAAATCGACTCAGGACTCCTTCGCTACTTCGTACAGTGCCTGCACTCTGATCACGTCCATACGTGGGAACTCGAATCCGACCTCACTGTTCCAAACGCTCCCATCGAGGTCCCACATGTCCCTGATCCGCACGCGCCGGTCCGCCCCTGCACTCGTCGCGAGGACTCGACAGAAACCCCTGACGAGTACGTCCTACGACAAAGCACACGACTCCAGGAGAAGTCGCGAGCTAGAGAGGGGGGAAATGTGACAAATAACGATCCGTCACCTGCGCTACCTCGAGGTGGCGACGACTTCCCCAAGGAAGGGGAACTGACGTGACCTGTCGGACGGTTCGAACAGTTAACCAGGTCCGCGCCTTACGTCCGCGCCCTACACGCGCCCTTCAGACGGTTCGAGGACTCTGGAAGTCTAACTCGAATCAACGGGTTTATCGTTAAACCACGGGAGAATGTATGAGACTTAAGCCCGAAGCTTAACTCCCTAGGCCAGAAAACAGAGAGGTTCAAATCCTTTCTCTCCTGATACTTTATATCAAGCTAAGACGTCTTTCAGACGTCACAAATGCGTTAGCGTTCTTGCGGGGGTGAGTGTTTGTGTTTGCACGTTTTGTGTGCGTGGTCTTGTCTTTTCGCAGTCAAGGTTAGGGTGGTGTTTATTTTGGTCTGCTTCCTTAATTACGGCGTCTTGGCGTACTGCTTTTATTTCGTTTGGTTGGGTGGGCTTGCTGGTTGCTTTCCTTTTCGTGGGGTGGGTGTTGTGCAGCGGTTGTGGTCGTGGTTTTTTGGGTTGGTGGGTTGTGGCGTACGGTTTTGCGTACGCGTACGCGTACGCGTACGATTGCGTACGGGTTTTGATTGCGTACGGTTTGCGTACGGTTTTGCTGTAACTCTCCAACCATTGAGCTTTTGAAGAAACTTTCTATGACGCAGTTGATTTGTGTAACTATAGAAGACCAAGTTTGCAATTAATAAAGACCAGGAGGGTACAGGGCATGCGCCGTGTCTTTTTGTGGTCGCAGGTTCGATGCCTGCCGCTATTAAAGTTTGGTCTAGTGGCATGATTACCTAGGAACAGCCAACCATACGCACCGTACGGCGTACGGTTTCCCCCAAAACCGTACGCCGTACGGGTTTTAGATGCGTACGGCCCGTACGCCACAGCCCTGGTGTGTGGGGGTATGGTGCGGTGGGGTGGTGTGGTGGGATTTGTTTCATCATCTCCTGTTTGGTTGTTCTTGTGTGGCAACGTTTGTCGTGTGTATTCCGAAGCTGGTTGACGTGCTTTTGTGTTCGTGTGTGATTCGTTGGGTCAACTGTTGTACTGAATTTGCTAACCGCTGTTTTCTCCTTTGCGCTGTCCGCAGGTGTCCCTTAGCAGGCGTTGTGAAAATCGGTTTCCCAAAGGCCGAATTGGCGTCGTTCGGTGACTCCCACAAATATGCGGGAGAGGTTGTGAGCTTGTTCGGCTTTAACGCCCTCAATGTGCCCGGCATTAGGAGTGATTGCTTATTCGAGTCTCTTCTTGTAGGGCTGCGACTGAAGGGTGAGTTTGATTTCTATAATTGGGGATGTCTTGTTCCTTGATTTCCGTCCCTTTTTGTGTGTATGTATCGTACGGTACACGGTAAAATAAATACCGAACCCAGAAGGGGGGGGGGGTAGCCAAAATCTACCTGCTTTGTTTTTGTTGGAACCCCCAGGAGCCCCCAGATTCACCCCGTTGTCCGTCTGTGCGTGCGTCCATCCAACCGCCCCCCCGAGACGAAGCCTGACACGTCAGCCAACTGTTTTGCAACTAACTGCCATCGGTCTGCTCCATTCCGCTGCCACCTGGCGATCCGATATATCGTACGGTACACGGTAAAATAAATACCGGGCGGTATAAAGCTTGACAGCCCTAGTTGTGCAGGTGGTTATAAAGATAGCTTAGGGTGTGCCTTCTTCTGCTGCTCCCCGCTCAGCATGTTGTGCTGAAGGGGTAGGGGGAGTTAAGATGCATTTATGAGTGGGCCGGGGTACTCCTGTCATGTACCAGCCTGTGTTGTATGTTCTTGGGCACATGTGTTGCCCCCCATCTGCTTTCATGGATTGGGGCACATGGATGTGGGTTTCTGTTGCATAGGTGGAAGCAGGACTACAAGGCATGTCAAGCGGAGAGCAGCAGCAGCGGAATTTACTCGACGTATTCACCGACCTCGATGACAGATGCGGCGCAGTAGAACTGACGTTTCGAGGTATTACCGTACGATATATCGTACGGTACACGTTAAAATAAATACCGGGCGGTATAAAGCTTGACAGCCCTAGTTATGGGGCCTTCCACCTCCTCAGGTGCCAGCTGTTCGCCCCCTCTCAGAGCGGGCTGGAGCACTTGCTGTGGCTGATTTCTGGGCTCGCATTGCTGATTTTGTCGCTACAGAAGAGCCCCCTCCTGAGTGGGAGGACACGGTGGGAGATGATCACCCCTTAATCAGCCATGGTGGGTCCCGTGTTAACATGGGAGTTCCCAACCCTCCACATATGTCAGTGGCGGATCCTCCGATGGCCCAGGACCATTCCCCCGACCATTTGCTTCTCTCCCAGAATGAGCTTCTTCCCCTAATCCTCCCTGACAGCCTGGATGACTAGCTTGGATTTGTTCTTGTCCCTTTGTAGCAACCGTCTTGTTTCTGGCGGTGTAGGTGATGGGGGGTAGCTTCTGTTTTCACTTCTCGAGTCTCCGTTTGACTCTTGACTTGTTTGACTGCTCTCCTGTGCCCTCTCTCCGTCCTTTAGCTTGATGGTTTCTTGACAGATAGGCTATGGACTCTCATAGCTTTTCCCAGCTGGTCTTGGTCTTTCGCTTTTCCTCACGCTTTTTATCGTGTTAGTAGTTCTGCTTAGATTGTTAAGTGTCCTTTCTTAGCTGTGCCTTTCCTTGTGGCGTTTTGGCTGACGGCTTGGCCTTGTGTTTGCCTTTAGATAGGGAGTGTTAAGGCCGCCTTTTTAGAGCTCTATGCCTCTCTCCTTGTTTGTTTGGTGATTTTCCTGTGCCTTTTGTCCTTCACGTCTTCTTGTAGAATCTCGCTTTTTAGGCCTCGGCAACTCTCAGCCCTTCTACATTATACACTTAATTCGCTAGATTCTCTATGCCTTGGTAGTTCGCATTGCTTGTTGTCAAGCCCTTTATTTGCTCTTTCGTACGCTTTTTTGGAGGTCACCTCCTGGACCAGGTTCTGAGGGGTATGTTGCCCGAACCCTCACTGTTATAAAACTGTCCAGCTGCCTTGGCGCTGTTCAGTCTCGGCATTGATTTTTGCTGAGTTTGTAACTATATCCTCTCTCTCCGTTCGAGCCCCGCTGCCGGAAGACGGCGGGTGGTTTCTCGAGTCCGACTTTAGTGCGGTGTTGTTTCACTGCTAGGACATGAGCCCCTTGTAATCTTTCTTTTTCGTACGGTACACGGTAAAATAAATACCGGGCGGTATGAAGCTTGACAGCCCTAACCATAACACTAAGTGGTGGCTGAAGATGGTGGCTGTACAGTGGGTTACGGAGCCGGAGGGGGGGGGTGGTGGGGGGGGGGGTCGTGCAGAAGGGTGCCTCAGCACTTTTTTGTGATGGTGTATTTTACTTTTTTTGTTAAAAAAAAAAAAAAAAACAAAAAAAAAAATACAAAAAAAAAGAAAAAAGAAAAAAAACAAAACAATAAAAGCAAACAAACAAAGAAGAAAAAGTAAAAAAAAAAAAAAAAAAAAAGAAAAAGGGCACAAAGAAGGTAGACAAAAAAAAAAAAAAAAAAAAAAAAAAAAAAAAAATAAAAAAAAATAAAAAAATAGACAAAAAGAGAAAGTAAAAAAGAAAAAATAACAAAAACGAAAAAAGAACAAAAAAAAAACAAAAGAAAAAAACACAAAATAATAATAAATAAAATAAGAAACAAAAAAAAAAAAAAAATAAAAAAAAAAAAGAAAAAAAAAAAGAAGAAAAAGAGAAAAAAAAAAAAAAAAACAAAAAAAAACAAAAAAAAAAAAAAAAGAGAAAAAAGAAAAAAATAACGAAAGAGAATAAACCAAAAAAAAAAGGAGAAAAAAAAAAAAAAAAAATAAAAAACAAAACAACAAAAAAAAAAAGAAAAAATTACCCCCCCCCCCCCCCCCCCCCCCCTGATCATACCTATCAAAAAATACTTGATCCAGTATCTTCATACATTCATGGATGAACAGAAGAAGCTTCTCTAATAGAAAGACCAAGCAGACACCCACCCACCCCTGGCTCCGAAACCCACTGTACAGCCATTATATCAGCCACCACTTAGTGTTATTGTGTCTAATTATGCTTATTTTGTGGGGTTTTAAAAGGGCTATCCATTGGTGTTGGTCTCATAAATATTGGGAATGTTTGAAACATGGTAACATATCATCATCAATTTCCTGGTAAATTTGTTTTTTTACTGCTGAAGACAGCGAGCAGCCAAATCGCTGGCAGGAGCCACTTGACATAGTTCAATCTCAAACAATCAACTATCAATTATACTATATCTCAAACTATCAACGATCAACTATACATGTTTTGGTCTTTGAATGTGCTGACGAAGCCTTATTGAATTCGACAATAAAGTATCAGAACCTGATTTCCCAATCTAAGAGTAAAATGATTCCTCTACATTACCTAATGTGCAATCCAGAAGTTGAAGGTCGAGCGAAGCTGCCTCTGTTCATCCATCAATGTATGAAGAGATTGGATCGTCTTTATCATAGGCACGATTCGTTTTTGGCGGAGCCCCTTCTTCTGGGGGGCGGGAGCCCCCAGGGTTACCCAATTGTCCGTCCGACCATCCGTCTGACCGCGATGAAGTCTGACACGTCAGCTGACGGTCTCGTAACTTACTCGCTTCCGTTGCCACATGTCGCTCCGTCACAATCACTCTCCGCCAATTTTTAGCGTTGTAGGCGACGATGCATAGAACTTGGTTTTGTACTTTTGTATCGTTAAGAAGTCGAAGAAGAAATAAATAAAAAATGGAAATGAAAAAATGTTTTTTTTGCGTTTACATTTTCCTGGTAGTTTGTTTACTGCCAAAGATGGCGAGCAGCCAAATTGCTGGCTAAAGCTATGTAACCAAGTTCAAGTTGCTATACAACCCCAATCCAAATCATCCACTGCATTGCTACGAAGGTATGTGACCAAGTTCAAGTTCAAGTCCAACTCTGGGCTGCTCCCACCCGTTTCCGCACGTGGGTGGGGTGGGGTGGGGGGGATTTGAAGACAGTGAGCAGCCCACAGTTGGCTGTAAAAACATGTAACAATCAAATCTAGCTAGTTGCATACACCAATCCTTTATATACCTCTATGTTTCTTTGCGGCGTAACGGGAGGGTCCCCTTAACACCATGCCCCTCCAGACGATATCTTTTTCTTCTTCCATGTTATTAGCATTTGTGTCCTAGTAGTATACGCTGACACTCGTGTCCTACGCAGGCACTCGTGTCCTAGTAGTATACGCTGACACATGTTTCAAGACAATCTTGTAAACTGTCTTATCCACTTAGTATGCTCCCTGGTTACTGTGGGTGTCGCACGTTTTGGGACTCGAGTTGGCTGGACTTGACTCGAATTGTACTTCTCTCTCATCTCTCAAAATCTGCGCAGTACAGGTGCGATCAAAGGTAACACGAAAGACTCAACTTGTGTTAACTTGCGCAAGTGCAAAGTCAAGTCGGCGACTGCTAAGTCGAGTCTCTTCAACTCAAGCAGAGTCAACTCAAGTCGAGTCATCCAATGGAAATGTGCAACGTTAGTATGCTCCCAAGTTACCGTGTGCGTCGCACGGGGGGATTCGGAATTGTCTCGGGGGCTGCCTATAAGCTACTACATGCAGCATGTGCTTTCCCCGTTCAACGAATTGCTCAATGGCAGAGCTCCTTGAATAGCATAGGTGAAGGTTCGAATGCCCACGGATGCGCTTAAGTGTTCGCGGTCGCCGTCAACCGCCATGGTAGCTTTGTCAGGTAAAGTAGCAGCCCGTTCCCTACCGCCGCAAGATGCAGCTCCCTCAATACCACGCCCCACCAGGCGTTATCAGTACTTAGCATGTGCTACCGGCCGGAGCCACCCAAAAGACACAACGTGCATGTCACAGCTTTTCTTTTTAGCTACAGGCAGCAACTTCAACACAGGTCACCTCACTGGCTATATAGCCAAACCTGGGGAACCTAGTTCACACACTTAGCCCCTTTCAGTGATGCACATTAGTACCAAATTGCTCTAAGGACGAAGAGTCGGGGGTTTGATTCCCCTACGGTTGCTCTTAGCGTTGCATGACGTTGTCAACCGCGATGGTAGCTTGTCCAGTTGAGGTAGAAGACCGCACTCTACCTGCGTACGACGGGTTCCCTTAACAGCACGCCCCACCAGGCGTTATCATTACCTTTAGGTCCCACCCACCCACCCACCCACCACAAACACAACCAGTTTTCCAGGACTGCTGCCAACTTGGTGCTCAGCCCAGTGTCGGTGTAGAGACCTGGACATGTCTAATTGGTCCGTGTTCGAACCCTGTCACACTCCCTGGTTTCCGTGGGTATCGCACGGGGGGAAGTATTGTATTCTGCAGACGGTTAGAGGCCGAATTCCGGGTGTATAGAACCTTGTAACAGTTCTTCTTCTTAGCCCTGTGGCTGGCTCAATGATTCAAGGATCCACCTAGAGGCTGCTGCTTGTACTTTCAAATAAAGCTAGGGTGCGTGTGCTGGCATTGCCCGAGGGAGGGGGAAGTTAGCCCGGGTGTGCTGGCATTGCCCGAGGGAGGGGGAAGTTAGCCCGGGTGTGCTGGCATTGCCCGAGGGAGGGGGAAGTTAGCCCGGGGGTGGGGGGTTAACCCTAAATCCTAAACCCCCAGACAACCGTGCTAGCGGCGAAAGCTTACGCCAGGTGGCTTTGCTTGGCAACTAGTTCTGGCGGCAAAAGCCCACACCAGCTGGCCTTGCCCGGCCACCCGGGGTGGCAGGGAAAGCTTACGCCAGGTGGCTTTGCTTGGCAACTAGTTCTGGCGGCAAAAGCCCACACCAGCTGGCCTTGCCCGGCCACCCGGGGTAGCGGGGGAAGCTTACGCCAAGTGGCTTTGCTTGGCAACTAGTTCTGGCGGCAAAAGCCCACACCAGCTGGCCTTGCCCAGCCACCCGGGGTAGCGGGGAAAGCTTACGCCAGGTGGCTTTGCTTGGCAACTAATTCTGGCGACGAAAGCCTACGCCAGCTGCCCTTGCCCTGCCACCCGAGGTAGCGGGGAAAGCTTACTCCAGGTGGCTTAGCCCGGCCACCCGTGCTAGCGGCGAAAGCCTGCGCCAGCTGGCCTTGCCCTGCCACCCGGGGTGCCGTTGGTCTTGGCATACGACAGAGCGCCGAGGAAATCACCTCCCAGGCCCCCCAAACTGCCACCCCCCCTGCGCCGCTCCTCCTCCTCCAACGCTTTTGTGTACTTGGCATCGCCCTTCTCTCGCTCGGCAGCTCTGCGGTTCGCACGCAGCTTTAGAGCCGCTGAGACACCGCTGGGACCTGCGTCCATGTTAAAGGCAGAAGCGGCCTCCTCTGCCAAATTACTACGACTGCCCGACCTCATCCTCACCCCCCCAGATCCCGCCCCCACGCCCGCCCCCCCGTCCCCCGGATCCTTCGCCCCCTCCCCCCCCTCCTCGTCCCCGTCCTCTGCAAACAAGTTCTTCAACACGTTGTAGTTGATCTTGTTGGACAGCTTCTTCTCTTCCAACATGAGACGTGCCGCCTCCTGCGCATTTTCAGCTGCGGGGGCTGCGGCATTGTTGCGCTTGTAGTTGCGCTTGACCTTTTCTACTGGACCACCGTTTGCAGCCTCGAAAGCAGCCGCTGCCAGCTTGATTGCTTGCTTCTCCAACCAGTCCCTGGTGATACATGGGAGTGTGTGTGGTGATAAATGGGTGTGGGTGACGTGATACATGGGTGTCGGTGTGGCGGCATTGTTGCGCTTGTGGGAACGCTTGACGCGCTCAGCATGACCACCGTTTGCAGCCTCGAAAGAAGCCGCCGCCAGCTTGCTTGCTTGCTTCTCCAGCCAGTGCCTGGTGATACATGGGAGTGTGTGTGGTGATAAATGGATGTGTGTGGTGATATATGGGTGTCCGTGTGGTGATTCAAGGGTGTGGGTGACGTGATAAATGGGTGTGGGTGTGGTGATACATGGGTGTGGGTGACGTGATACATGGGTGTGATGCTACATGGATGTGGGTGTGGGTGACGTGATACATGGGGGTGGTGATACATGGGTGTGGGTGACGTGATACATGGGTGTGGTGATACATGGGTGTGGTGAATGGGGAAAAAATAATGATAACGCCTGGTGGGGCGTGGTATTAAGGGAGCCCCGTCTTCCGACGCTAAGGAACGGGCTGCTACTTTACCTGGACAAAGCTACCATGGTGGTTGACAGTGAACACGAACACCAGTGGGGATTCGAACCCGGCACCTTAGTCGTTCAAGGAGCTCTGCCATTGAGCCCTTCGTTGAACAGGGATACTAATGGGGAAGTTAACCCTAGTTATCACGTTTCCCCTTAATGATGATATCTTGAAGAAAAAAGGAAAAGCGAAACCAGGGTCTGCGTTCCTGGTAAACTTCTTCAACCAACTTCGTACCTGGTAAACGACTTCAACCAACTTCTTCAACCAACTTCGCACCTGGTAAACGACTTCAACCAACTTCTTCAACCAACTGCGTACCTGGTAAACGACTTCAACGAAATGCGTACCTGGTAAACGACTTCAACGAACTGCATACCTGGTAAACGACTTCAACCAACTTCTTCAACCAACATCGTACCTGGTAAACGACTTCAACCAACTTCTTCAACCAACTGCGTACCAGGTAAACGACTTCAACGAACTGCGTACCTGGTAAACGACTTCAACGAACTGCGTACTTGGTAAACGACTTCAACCAACTGCGTACCTGGTAAACTTCTTCAACCAACTTCTTCAACCAACTGCGTACCTGGTAAACTTCTTTAACCAACTTCGATCCTCTTTGTTGCGCAACTGAACCACAACTATGGAAAGAACCAAATCCATGAAAGCTACTAGAAGACCCCCTTTTATGGAACAAGTCCTATGCAGCGCCACAAGCGACTCGGAAAATTGGCGGAGAGTGTTGGCAACGGAACGACATGTGGCAATGATGGAGCTGAACAAAGCAAGTTAGTTATGAGACAGTTGGCTAACGCGTCAGGCTTCGAATTTTCCGGTCCGTCAGTCGGTCAAACGGACAACAGGGTGAATCTGGGGGCTCCCGCCCACCCAGAAGGAGGGGCTCCACCAAAAAAAGCTCTGACTCCGACACACTTGTTCATCTGTCCATACAGACCTGCCCACCCACCCTCACTCACACATACACTGGTGATTAGGAGGGTATTTGTCACCCTTTCCCGCACCCTTCCAGCACCTTTCCCACCCATATCATGCACACTTGTAAGCCCAATAAAAGTGTGCAGAAGCCCCTAAAATTACTCCACAGCCCCTCATCCCGACGTACTCGACAGATTCGGAAAGGTCTTGATGAGCCTGTGTCACAGATCTGCTGAACTTAATCAGAAACCGAGAGCTGATGAAGTTTCGACCAGAGGAAATTTATGAAAGCGGCTGGACCCCCCCCCACACACCACCACCACCCCCCCACCATCATTTTGGGGAGGGTCGATATCTACCCCTCTCCCCCCCCACCCCCACCCCCGACGCATTTTTGTTTATGGTTTCAGAGCCAATAAGAGTGTGCTAAAGCCCCTAAAATTACCCCACAGCCCCCCATCCCGACGTAATAACCCCACAGCCTCTCATCCAGCCCCTTCAGCCCAATAAAAGTGTGCTGAAGCTCCTACAATTACCCCACAGCCCCTCATCCAGCCCCTTCAGCCCAATAAAAGAGTGTTGAAGTCTCTTACATTACCTCACAGCCCCTCATCCAGCCCCTTCAGCCCAATAAAGGGTGTTGAAGCCTCTTACATTACCCCACAGCCCCTCATCCAGCCCCTTCAGCCCAATAAAAGGGTGTTGAAGCCTCTTACATTACCCCACAGCCCCTCATCCAGCCCCTTCAGCCCAATAAAAGGGTGTTGAAGCCTCTTACATTACCCCACAGCCCCTCATCCAGCCCCTTCAGCCCAATAAAAGGGTGTTGAAGCCTCTTACATTACCCCACAGCCCCTCATCCAGCCCCTTCAGCCCAATAAAAGGGTGTTGAAGCCTCTTACATTACCCACAGCCCCTCATCCAGCCCCTTCAGCCCAATAAAAGGGTGTTGAAGCCTCTTACATTACCCCACAAGCCCCTCATCCAGCCCCTTCAGCCCAATAAAAGGGTGTTGAAGCTCTTACATTACCCCACAAGCCCCTCATCCAGCCCTTCAGCCCAATAAAAGGGTGTTGAAGCCTCTTACATTACCCAAGCCCCTCATCCAGCCCCTTCAGCCCAATAAAAGGGTGTTGAAAAAGCCTCTTACATTACCCCACAGCCCTCATCCAGCCCCTTCAAGCCCAATAAAAGGGTGTTGAAGCCTCTTACATTACCCCACAGCCCCTCATCCAGCCCCTTCAGCCCAATAAAAGGGTGTTAAGCCTCTTACATTACCCCACAGGCCCCTCATCCAGCCCTTCAGCCCAATAAAAGGGTGTTGAAGCCCTCTTACATTACCCCACCAGGCCCCTCATCCAGCCTCTTAAGCCTCATTAAAGTGTGCTGACGCCCCTAAAATTACCCCACAGCCCCTCATCCCGACGTAACAACCCCACAGCCCCTCATCCTGACGTAACAACCCCACAGCCCCTCATCCCGACGTAATAACCCCACAGCCAATCATCCAGCCCCTTAAGCCCATAAATGACCCTGCAGCCCCTCATCCCGACGTACTTGTTCATCTCCGTCCATACGACCTCCTTCAGCTCCGCTTCATCCTTGGAGGCTAAGTAGGTACCAATATCCTGAATCGCCAAGAAGTGAATGGGTGGGGGAGGTGAAGGGGAGAGAGGAGAGGGGAAAGGTATAAGGCGTGAATCACCAAGAAGTGAAGGGGTGGTCTAGGTGAAGGCCAGAATCAAGGATACGGTCAAAGTCCAGGTCAAGGATAAGGTCTATGGCAGGACCTAGGTCAAATTTAAGGTGAAGGATAAGGTCGAGGTGAAGGATAAGGTGAAGGTGAGGGAGAAGGTGAAGGTGTAGGAGAAGGTCTAGGTATATTCAAAACCAATTAAGTACCAATATCCTGGATTGCCAAGAAGTGAGGGGGTGGGGGAGGTGAAGGGGAGAGGGGAGAGGGGGGAGGGGGAAGGCGTGAATCCTTTGTGGCCAAGTTGGTACAAATATCCTGGATCACCATTACAAGGGATGTGGGTGGAACAATCAGTGTTGCCGTAGAGGTCTAGGTAAGGTCAGAATCGAGGATAAGGTCAAAGTCCAGGTCAAGGATAAGGTCTAGGTCAGGGCATAGGTGAAGGAGAAGGTCGAGGTGTAGGTCTAGGCAAAACCAAGTAAGTACCAATATCCTGGATCATCATTGGAAGGGAAAGGGGTAGATCAATCAGTGTTGCCGTTGAGGTCTAGGTCTAGGTCTAGGTGAAGGCCAAGGTCAAAATCAAGGGTAATATCCGGTAATATCAAGGAGAAGTTGAGGGTAAGGCCAAGGTCAAAATCAAGGGTAAGGTCCGGTAATATCAAGGAGAAGTTGAGGGTAAGGCCAAGGTCAAAATCAAGGGTAAGGTCCGGTAATATCAAGGAGAAGTTGAGGGTAAGGCCAAGGTCAAAATCAAGGGTAAGGTCCGGTAATATCAAGGAGAAGTTGATGGGGTAGGCCAAGGCCAAGGATACGGTCAAGGTCAAGGTCAAAAACAGGTCAAAAACAAGATAAAGTTAAAGTCCGGTTCAAGGATAAGGTTTATATCAGGGTCTAGGTCAAATTGAAGGTAAAGGATAAGGTCTATATCAGGGTCTAGGTCAAATTGAAGGTAAAGGATAAGGTCTATATCAGGGTCTAGGTCAAATTGAAGGCAAAGGATAAGGTCTAGGTCTGGGTCTTGGCAAAACCAAGTGAGTACCAATATCCTGGATCGCCAAGAAGTGAAGGGGTGGGGGAGGTGAAGGGCTGAAGGGGTAAGGAGGTGAAGGATGAGGTTGAGGTGAAGGATACGATCGAGGTCTAGGTATAGGTATAGGCAAAACCAAAGGTATAGGCATAGGTAGTGTTGGAGGTTATGGGTGGAGGCAGGAGGTGGAGAAGTAAACGCACCTCATCGCATCGTAAACGCACCTCATCTCTGACAAGGTATCCTCTGATACAAGGATGTGCATGTGGTTGACGTGATACATGGGTGTGGTGGTAAACACACCTCATCGTCAATCTCTGACAAGGTATCCTCTGATACATGGGTGCGGGTGACGTGATACATGGGTGTGGTGCTACATGGATGTGTGTGTAGTGATACATGGGTGTGGGTGTGATGCTACATGGAAGTGTGTGTAGTGATACATGGGTGTGGGTGTGATGCTACATGGATGTGTGTGTAGTGATACATGGGTGTGGGTGTGATGCTACATGGATGTGTGTGTAGTGATACATGGATGTGGGTGTAGGTGTGATGCTACATGGATGTGTGTGTAGTGATACATGGATGTGTGTGTAGTGATACATGGGTGTGATGCTACATGGATGTGTGTGTAGTGATAATAGATTTGGTGGTGAGGTGTGATGGCTACATGGATGTGTGTGTAGTGATACATGGATGTGTGTGTGGGTGTGATGCTACATGGATGTGTGTGTAGTGATACATGATGGGGTGTGGTGTGTTGTGATGCTACATGGATGCTGTGTGTAGTGAAAAACATAGTGATTTTTAAACCCTGTATGGGGGTGTGATGCTACATGGATGTGGGTGCAGTGATACCATGGATTTTGGGTGGGGTGGGTGTGATGCACATGGATGTGTGTGTAGTGGAACTAGTGATACAGTTGGGGTGTGATGTACATGGATGTGTTTGTTGTGTGATACAGGATGTGGGTGTGGGTGTGATTGTGATGCTACAGGGATGTGTGTGTAGTGAACTAGTGATACATGTATGTGGGTGTGATGCTACATGGATGTGTGTGTAGTGATACATGGATGTGGGTGTGGGTGTGATGCTACATGGATGTGTGTGTAGTGAACTAGTGATACATGTATGTGGGTGTGATGCTACATGGATGTGTGTGTAGCGATACATGGATGTGGGTGTGGGTGTGATGCTACATGGATGTGTGTGTAGTGGACTAGTGATACATGTATGTGGGTGTGATGCTACATGGATGTGTGTGTAGTGATACATGGATGTGGGTGTGGGTGTGATGCTACATGGATGTGTGTGTAGTGAACTAGTGATACATAGATGTGGGTGTGATGCTACATGGATGTGTGTGTAGTGATACATGGATGTGGGTGTGGGTGTGATGCTACATGGATGTGTGTGTAGTGATACATGGATGTGGGTGTGGGTGTGATGCTACATGGATGTGTGTGTAGTGAACTCGTGATACATGTATGTGGGTGTGATGCTACATGGATGTGTGTGTAGTGATACATGGATGTCGGTGTGGGTGTGATGCTACATGGATGTGTGTGTAGTGAACTAGTGATACATGTATGTGGGTGTGATGCTAAATGTATGTGGGTGTGATGCTAAATGGATGTGTGTGTAGTGAACTAGTGATACATGTATGTGGGTGTGATGCTACATGGATGTGGGTGTAGTGATACATGGATGTGGGTGTGGGTGTGATGCTACATGGATGTGGGTGTAGTGGTACATGGATGTGGGTGTGGTCGTACACGCATCTCATCCTCAATGTCTGACAAGGTATCCTCTGATACATGGATGTGGTGATACCTGGGTGTGGTGATACATAGATGTGGGTGTGGTGGTAAACGCACCTCATCATCGATGTCTGACAAGGTATCCTCTTGCTCCACAACAGCGATGATAGCTTGTGAGGTGCCTTTGCTTGCTTCTTGCTCCTCCTCCTCTCCCGCCTCCTTCTCTCCATCCCCTTTACTCGACTCACCAGCCGCTTTGAGCCGCTTGACGCCATCTGCCCCCGTGTCTTTATCACTTGAGGCGGCTTTATCACCCTTTTCAGATTCACCTGATTCAGGAGAGAGGTCACGGTCACGGTCACGGTCAAAATAAAGGATAAGGATACAGTCAAGGTCAAAGTCGAAATCAAGGATAAGGTCGAGGTCAAGGATTAGGTGGTCAAGGTCAACATCAAGGACAAGGTCAAGGTCAAAGATAAGGTAAAGGTCATAGTCAAGCTCAAAGATAAGGTCAAGGTCATAGTCAAGGTCAAAGATAAGGTCAAGGTCATAGTCAAGGTCAAAGATAAGGTCAAGGTCATAGTCAAGGTCAAAGATAAGGTCAAGGTCATAGTCAAGGTCAAAGATAAGGTCAAGGTCATAGTCAAGGTCAAAGATAAGGTCAAGGTCATAGTCAAGGTCAAAGATAAGGTCAAGGTCATAGTCAAGGTCAAAGATAAGGTCAAGGTCATAGTCAAGGTCAAAGATAAGGTCAAGGTCATAGTCAAGGTCAAAGATAAGGTCAAGGTCATTAGTCAAGGTCAAAGATAAGGTCAAGGTCATAGTCAAGGTCAAAGATAAGGTCAAGGTCATAGTCAAGGTCAAAGATAAGGTCAAGGTCATAGTCAAGGTCAAAGATAAGGTCAAGGTCATAGTCAAGGTCAAGTATAAGGTCAAGGCAAAGTCGAAATCAAGGATAAGGTCAAGTTCAAGGATAGGGTGGCCAAGGTCAACATCAAGGATAAGGTCAAGGTCAATATGAAGGATATTCAGCCCCCCCCCACCACCACCACCACCACCACCAACACACACCCCCACCCACCCACCCACAGCCACACAAGCACACTACCCCACCCCACACGCACACCCACCCACTACCACCCCCACCAACAAACACACTCCCCCCCATCCCCTACCCCACCCCGCCCACCCACAGACACACTACCCCTCCCCCCCCACCCACCCACCCAACACCCACACACCTGAGCCATCGCCAACATCTCCTCCGCCTTTTTCCGCCAAGCGAGCTCGTTTAAGATCTGCCACAGTCCTTGGGCGGTTGCCAACTGTAGAGTCACACAGACAGGCGGAGAGGTGGATATGAGAGTATGGTGGAAATTAGACACACACAGACGGGCGGGGAGGTGGATATGAAAGTATGGTGGATAGTAGAGTCACACACTGGCGGAGAGGTGGATATGAGAGTATGGTGGAAATTAGACTCACACAGACGGGCGGGGAGGTGGATGTGTGAGTACGGTGGATATGGTGGATATCGTACAATATTGTGTGATATATCTGGATATATTGAGCAATAATTTCAGGACGATATCATCAGGACGATACAAAAAACAGAACGATCGTGTGTGTATATGTGTGTGCATGTGTGTGTGTGCAGGGGGGGGGGGGGGGGGGGGGGGGGGGGGGGGGGGGGGGGGGATAGTGTAAAGGACCAGGGCGATCAAAGCAGGACGATTCAACCAGGACGATTATGGTGGATATCATACAATACTGTCTCATATATAGAGCAATATCTTAGACAACAGCCATGGTAGCTTTGTCAAGGTTAAGTAGCAGCCCGTTCTCTACGGCCATAAGACGGGCATAATTACTATCGTGCGATACTCTTAAAAGTAGGACAATCAAACCAGGACCATAATGACTAAGGTAATGATAACGTCTGGTGGGCAAAAACAAATAGGCATGTATGATATCGGCTCTGTGAAAACCACGTGTAAACCATTTTTACAACCTGTAAAACCTTGTCCACGACCATTTATACCACACATGCTTACAAGCACTGTGTGGTAGAGACTGGCATATCATTAAGGTAATGATAACGCCTGGTGGGGCGAGGTGTTAAGGGAACCCGTCGTACGCGGGTAGGGAGCGGTCTTGTACCTCAGCTGGACAAGCTACCATCGCGGTTGACAACGACCTGCAACGCCAAGAGCAACCAAAGGGGGAATTGCCCCCCCGACTCTTCATCCTCAAAGTGATTTGGTCTACCACTAGACCAATGTGTATCACTGAAAGGGGCTGCCCCATAACGACAACCCTATATGATCACGCCTGGTGGGCGTGGTATTAAGGGAGCTCCGTCTTACGGCGGTAGGGAACATGCTGCTACTTTACCTGGAAAAGCTACCATGGCGGTTGACAGCGAACACTTAAGCGCACCCGTGGGGATTTGAACCCGGCACCTTCGTCGTTCAAGGAGCTCTGCCATTGAGCCATTCGTTGAACAAGGATATGACAACCTTATAACCTAATTATTATAATAGTAACCTATAACCTTATAACCTACTTATTATAATATTAATCTATAACCTAATTATTACAATATTATTATATATGATTATATATGATGGCTATGACCGTATGATGCTTCGTTTTTTTTCTAGCTACGTGCAGCAGCTTCTAGGCAGTTTCCTGGGCTCTATCTTCATCCAAACCTTGAGGAACCTAGGCACCTGGGAGCTGATATCGTCAGCTTTCCCGTGCTAATGGAATTTTGGGGTTTGGCCCATCGGCAGTCTCAGGGAGCTGCCTAGAAGCTGGTAGCCGGAAAGGATAATAGTGATATTAGGGCATTGATGACGATGATGCTGATAATGATTACACAAATCTGGTGCACATGCCTGTGTTGAGTTGGTAGTGCTGTCTAGCTCAGTTCCAGCAGCAGCAGCAGCAGCAGTAGTAGTAGCAGCAGCAGCAAAGGAGCTAGATTGTTATTGGATTGGTAGTGCTATCTAGCTCAGTTCCAGCAGTAGTAGTAGCAGCAGCAGCAGCAGCAAAAACTGCTAGTGGACCCCCAAAGTCTACTAGGAGCACCATGGGGCTACATAAAAACACTGCATGCTTTCCTTAACAATGTCCCTGCTCCCTACCTGTGGCCTCATACCCCTCCTTTTCGCCAACTGCACAGGCCTGCGCTGGGTTGGTAATGATTTCTAGCTCCGCTGCAGCAGCAGCAGCAGCAAGATCTCCTAGTAGTTAAGCAAAGGCTACTAGGTGACGCTAGTTCCTTTCCTTAGTAATGCCCCTGCTCCCTACCTGTGGCCTCCTTTTCACTGCATACCCCTCCATTTCACTGACCGCACAGGCCTGTTGGTAATGATCTCTACCTCAGTTCCAGCAGCAGCAGCAGCAGCAGTAGCAGCAGCAGTAGTAGCAGCAGCAAAGGAGCTAGATTGTTATTGGATTGGTAGTGCTATCTAGCTCAGTTCCAGTAGCAGCAGCCGCAGCAACAGCAGTAGTAGTAGTAGCAGCAGCAAAGGAGCTAGACTGTTGTTGGATTGGTAGTGATATCTAGCTCAGTTCCAGCAGCAGCAGCAGCAGTAGCAGCAGCAGTAGAAGCAACAGCAAAGGAGCTAGATTGTTATTGGATTGGTAGTGCTATCTAGCTCAGTTCCAGCAGCAGCAGCAGCAGCAGCTGTAGTAGCAGCAGCAGAAAAGGAGCTAGATTGTTATTGGATTGAGAGTGCTATCTAGCTCAGTTCCAGCAGCAGCAGCAGCAGCAGTAGTAGTAGCAGCAAAGGAGCTAGATTGTTATTGGATTGGTAGTGCTACCTAGCTCAGTTCCAGCAGCAGCAGCAGCAGCAGCAGCAGCAGCAGTAGTAGTAGCAGCAAAGGAGCTAGATTGTTATTGGATTGGTAGTGCTACCTAGCTCAGTTCCAGCAGCAGCAGCAGCTGCAGCAGTTCCTAGTGGCCGTACCAAGGCTACTAGGAGGCACTAGTTTCTTTCCTTAACAATTCCTCTGCCTCCTACCTGTGGCCTCATACCCCTCCTTTTCAGCGACTGCGCAGGCCTGGGCTGGGTTGGTAGTGATCTCTAGCTCAGCAGCAGCAGCAGCAGCAGCAGTGGGAGCGGATGGAGCGGAGGTGGAAGGTCCACTGCCCTCGGCAACGCTGCCACTCTTTTGGCTTGCCTCTGCGCCAGCTTGAGCCTCAGCTCCGTTAAAAGCCAGGGGCCCAGGCTTTCCAGATGCCACACCTGACGTGATGGGTGAAGAGGAGAGAGTTAAGGGGTCAAGGGGTGAAATGGGGGGTGGAGGGGTGAGAGGGGGGGCAGAGAGAGAGGAAAGAGGTGCCTCAGCTCTGTTAAAAGCCAAGGGCCCAGGCTTTCCAGATGCCACACCTGACGTGAAAGGGGTGAAAGGTAAAAGGGGTGAAAGGTAAAAGGGGTGAAAGGTGAAAGGTGAAATGGGTGGTGAAAGGTGAGGGAGTGGTGAGAGGGGGTGGAAGAGCTGGGGGGGCAGGCTTTCCAGACACCACCACCACCACCACCACCACCAGATCATTTCCAGATACCACGCCTGACGTCAAAGGATGAAAGAGGTGCAGTTGAAATGAGTGAGGGGGTGGCGGAGAGAGAGGAAAAAGATGCTGGTGAAAGGGTTGAAGGGGTGGGGGGGATGAAGGGGTGATGGGGTGGCGGAGAGAAAGGAAACAGATGCTGGTGAAAGGGTGGAAGGGGTGTGGGGGGGGGGTGAAGGGGCAAAGAGGTGGCGGAGAGAGATGAAAGAGGTGCCCCAGCTCTGTCGAAAGCAAGGGGCCCAGGCTTTCAAGATGCAACACCTGATGTGATGGGTGAAATGAGTGAGGGGGTGGTGGAGAGAGAGGACAGAGGTGCAGGTGAAAGGTGAAATGGGTGGGGGGGGTGAGGGGGTGATGGGGTGGCGGAGAGAGAGGACACAGGTGCAGGTGAAAGGTGAAATGGGTGGGGGGGTGAGGGGGTGATGGGGTGGCGGAGAGAGAGGACACAGGTGCAGGTGAAAGGTGAAATGGGTGGGGGGGTGAGGGGGTGGCGGAGAGAGAGGAAAGAGGTGCCTCAGCTCCGTCCAATGCCTGGGGTCCAGGCTTTCCAGATGCTGCACCTGGCGTGATGGGTGAAAGGGTGAGGGGTGAAGGTGAAGGGGGAAATGTGTGGGGGGGTGAAGGGGTGAGGGGGTGGCGGAGAGAGAGGAAAGGGGTGCCTCAGCTTTGTCCAAAGCCAGGGGCCCAAGCTTTTCAGGGGCCACGCCTGACATGAACGGGTGGAAGGTAAAAGGGGTGAAGGTGAAAGGTGATATGGGTGAGAAAGAGGTGATAGGGGGTGGCAGAGAGAAAGGAAAGGGGTGCCTCAGCTTTGTCCAAAGCCGGGGGCCCAGGCTTTCCAGATGCCACACCTGACGTGATGGGTGAAAGGGTGAAGGGGAGAGAGTTAAGGGGTAAAGGGGTGGGGGGGTGAAGGTGGAGAGTGCAATGGGTGAGGAGGTGGCGGAGAGAGAGGAAAGGAGTGCCTCAGCTCTGTCAAAAGCCAGGGGCCCAGGCTTTCCAGATAAAAAAAATATTTCCAGGTACCACGCCTGACGTGAAAGGGTGAGGGGGTGCGGGTGAAATAAGTGAGGGGGTGGCGGAGAGAGTGGACAAAGGTGCAGGTGAAAGGTGAAATGCGTGTGGGGGGTGAGGGGGTGATGGGGTGGCGGAGAGAGTGGAAAGGGGTGCCTCTGCTCTGTTGAAAGCCAGGGGCCCAGGCTTTCCAGATGCCACACCTGGCGTGAAAGGGTGGATGGGGTCAAGGGGTGAAATGGGTGGTTGGGTGGGTGGGTGGGTGGGTGGGTGGGGGGTGGAGAGAGAGGAAAGAGGTGCAGGTGAAAAGTGAAATGGGTGGAGGGATGAGGAAAGAGGTGTCTTACCTTTGTCGAAAGCCAGGGGCCCAGGCTTTCCAGATGCAACACCTGGCATGAAAGGGTGGAAAGGGTGAAGGTGAAGGGTTAAATGAGTGGGGGGACGAAGGGGTGAGGGGGTGGCGGGGAGAGAGGGAAGGAGGGCCTCAACTTTGTCGAAAGCCAGGGGGGGGGAAAAAGAGAACCTCATTCCCTTCCCTTAGGGCTTGCTTATCTGCTTCATTTTTAGACCCTATCACATTCTCCTTGAAGGGGTTCGGCTATGTAATCCCCCCACCCCCACCCCCCCCACACACACCACCACCCACTTACGGGCAATTACATCAACCAGCTCAGTGTAAGCGAGCATTTCACTCACTTTCCTTATCCCTTGCTTCTGCATCACCACATTCTCCTCGCCCCTCCTTTTTTGAAGGGGTTCGGCCATGTAAGCCCCCCCCCCCCCCCCCCCCACACACACACACACACACACACACACACACATACACATACACTTACGAGCAATGGCATCTGCCAGCTCGGTGCGAGCCAGCACTTCATCCATTTCCCTGAGCCCTTGCTTCTTCGCCTCAGTTGCGGACCCTCCCCCCCCCCCCCCCCCCCCCCCCCCCCCTTCCCCCCTTTCTCCACACCCACATACACTTGCGGGCATTTACATCCACCAACTCAGTGTAAGCGAGCACCTCATTATTTTTCCTTATCCCTTGCTTCTCCACCACCACAGTTTCCACGCTCCCCAGCTTCCTTGAAGGGGTTCGGCCATGTAATCAAACCGCCCCCCCCCACCCCTCCCACCCACTCACACCACCACCACACACGCACACACACAGACACACACTTACGAGCAATAGCATCTGCCAGCTCGGTGCGAGCCAGCACCTCATCCATTTCCCTGAGCCTTTGCTTCTCCGCCTCAGTTGTGGACCCAGCCCCCCACCCCCACCCACCCACTTACGGGGAATGGCATCCGCCAGATCGGTTCTAGCGAGCACCTCATCCATTTCCCTGAGCCCTTGCTTCTCCACCTCAGTTGTGGACCCCCCCCCCCCCCCCCCCCCCTAACACACACACACACTTACGGGCAATGGCATCCGCCAGCTCGGTGCGAGCCAGCACCTCATCCATTTCCCTGAGCCCTTGCTTCTCCGCCTCGGTTGTGGACATAGCAACATCCTCCTGCTCCCCAGCATCCTTGGCAAGCTGGTCTGCTTTCATCTTTTCCGCAAGTTCCTTTCGGATATTGCGTTGGAAGCTAGGCGGGTCGGCAGCATTCTGCATTGGGTTTCAAGTTAACGTTCAAAAAAAGTAAAGCTGGGTTCAAATTATGTTCAAGTCCACGTTCAAAAAAATTCAAATTGGGTTCTAGTTGGGTTCAAAATGGCCTCAAGTTCAAATTGGGTTCAAATTCAAATTTAGTTCAAGTTCACGTTCAAACAAGACCTATGCAGCGTCGCAAGCGACGCGGAAAATTGGCGGAGTGTGATGGCAACGGAACGAAAGGTGGCAACAATGGAGCTGACTGCAGCGAGTTAGCTACGCGACCGTTGGCTGACGTGTCGGGCTTCAAGTTTTTTTGTTTTTCGGTCGGTTGGACAAATGAGTAAACATGGGGGCTCCCGCCCCCTTGAAGAGGGGGCTCCGCCAAAAATAGTCAAATTGGGTTCTAGTTGGGATCAAAATGGCCTCAAGTTCAAATTGGGTTCAAGTTCACGTTCAAAAAAATGAAGCTGGGTTCTAGTAGGGTTCAAAATGGCCTCAAGTTCAAATTAGGTTCAAGTTCAAATTTAGTTTGAGTTCATGTTCAAGAAAGTGAAGTCGTGTTCAAGTTGGGTTAAAGCTCATACTGGGTTAAAGTTCAGGTTCAAAAAATTGAAGGTGTGTTCTTCTCCATCTTTTCCAGCAGTTCCTTTTGAATATTGCGTTGGAAGCCAGGCAGGTCGGCAGCATTCTGCATTGTGGTCAAGCTCACGTTAAAAAAAACGAAGTTGTGTTCAAATTGGGTTCAAGATCACCTGTTCCCGTTCAAAACAAGTTTACCTGTTTTGAAGTTGGGTTCAAGTTCACATTCTAAACAAGTGAAGTTTATTTGAAGTTGGGTTCAAGTTCACATTCTAAACAAGTGAAGTTTATTTGAAGTTGGGTTCAAGGTCACGTTAAAAACAAGTGAAGTTGGGTTGAAATTTAAATTGCGTTCAAGTTCGAGTTGGGTTCAAGTTCACGTTCAAAACAGGTGAAGTTGTGTTGAAATTGGGTTCAAGTTCACATTCAAAACAAGTGAAGTTGGGGTGAAAATTAAATTGTGTTCATGTTCGAGTTGGGTTTAAGTTCACGTTCAAAACAAGTGAAGTTGGGTGAAAATTCAAATTGTGTTCAAGTTCGAGTTGTGTTCAAAAATTCACGTTCAAACAAAGTGAAGTTGTGTTCAAGTTAACGTTCAAAACAAGTGAAGTTGGGTTCAAGCTCAAATTGGGTTCCAGTTCCAGTTCAAACAAAGTGAAGTTGGGTTTGAGTTGTGTCCCAGTTCACGTTCAAACAAGTGAAGTTGTGCTCAAGTTGTGTTCAAAATAATAAAATTATCATACAAAAACAATAAAATAAAATTGAAAATACAATTAGTACGAGCCTCTAACTCACCTCCATGACTTCACCAGACAGGTCGATGTACGCAAAAAATTGTTATAAATAAAGCAATACAAATAAATGATAAGCTCCAAGTTCAGTTCCTACTAATAAACGCAAAACAAAACAAGTTTGATGCAGCATCGCCTGCTACGCTAAAAATTGGCGGAGAGTGATCGCGAGGAAGCGACAGGTGGCATCGGAAGCAAGTTAGTTACGAGGCCGTTGGCTGACGTATCGGGCTTCATCGCGGTCAGATGGATGGATGGTTGGACGGACAAATGGGTAACACTGGGGGCTCCCGCCCCCCAGCAGGGGGGGCTCCGCCAAACATAAATATGTAATACAAATAAATGATAAGCCTCAAGCCCACCTCCATGATTCCACCCGACAGGTCGATGTATGCAGAAAAGCAATCGGAACGAAGATATCAGCACCCGCTGCCTCATGCTCCCAATAGCATACTAATAAAATACTACTACTAATACAGTAATGATAATAACAAATATTAAATACAAGTTTCAAGTAAATCAAGCCCACCTCCATGATACCACCCGACAGGTCGATGTATGCAGAAAAGCAATCGCGACGAAGATATCAGCACCCGCTGCCTCATGCTCCCAATAGCATACTAATAAAATACTACCACTAATACAGTAATGATAATAACAAATATTAAATACAAGTTTCAAGTAAATCAAGCCCACCTCCATGATTCCACCCGACAGGTCGAAGTATGCAGAAAAGCAATCGCGACGAAGATATCAGCACCCGCTGCCTCATGCTCCCAATAGCATACTAATAAAATACTACTACTAATACAGTAATGATAATAACAAATATTAAATACAAGTTTCAAGTAAATCAAGCCCACCTCCATGATACCACCCGACAGGTCGATGTATGCAGAAAAGCAATCGCGACGAAGATATCAGCACCCGCTGCCTCATGCTCCCAATAGCATACTAATAAAATACTACTACTAATACAGTAATGATAATAACAAATATTAAATACAAGTTTCAAGTAAATCAAGCCCACCTCCATGATTCCACCCGACAGGTCGAAGTATGCAGAAAAGCAATCGCGACGAAGATATCAGCACCCGCTGCCTCATGCTCCCAATAGCATACTAATAAAATACTACTACTAATACAGTAATGATAATAACAAATATTAAATACAAGTTTCAAGTAAATCAAGCCCACCTCCATGATACCACCCGACAGGTCGAAGTATGCAGAAAAGCAATCGCGACGAAGATATCAGCACCCGCTGCCTCATGCTCCCAATAGCATACTAATAAAATACTACTACTAATACAGTAATGATAATAACAAATATTAAATACAAGTTTCAAGTAAATCAAGCCCACCTCCATGATACCACCCGACAGGTCGAAGTATGCAGAAAAGCAATCGCGACGAAGATATCAGCACCCGCTGCCTCATGCTCCCAATAGCATACTAATAAAATACTACTACTAATACAGTAATGATAATAACAAATATTAAATACAAGTTTCAAATAAATCAAGCCCACCTCCATGATACCACCCGACAGGTCGATGTATGCAGAAAAGCAATCGCGACGAAGATATCAGCACCCGCTGCCTCATGCTCCCAATAGCATACTAATAAAATACTACTACTAATACAGTAATGATAATAACAAATATTAAATACAAGTTTCAAGTAAATCAAGCCCACCTCCATGATTCCACCCGACAGGTCGAAGTATGCAGAAAAGCATTCGCGGCACATGTTGTTGACGAAGATCTCAATACCAGCTGCCACATGCTCACATGAGCCTACTCTAGGCCTGCTAGTCACCACCATCTCCATCCCCACAGTACCGCCTTCCCCTTGGGGGGCACCCTCAGCGCCGGTATTATCACCATCAGCAGCAGTCAGGGGGAGAGGGACAAGAGCCGCCATGCGCCGCTCATGCTGCAGAAGCTCAAGCTCGTGGAAAATGCGTTCCTGTGTAGGTGTGTGTGTGTGTGTGTGTGTGTGTGTGTGTGAGTGAGTGAGAGAGAGAGGGTCAAGTGCCACCATGCGCCACTCATGGTGATGAAGCTCAAGCTCGTGGAAAATGCGTTCCTGTGTATGTGTGTGTGTATATGTGTGTATGTGTGTGTGTGTGTATGTATGTGTGTGTGTATGTGTGTGTGTGTGTATGTGTGTGTGTGTGTGTGTGTGTGTGTGTGTGTGTATGTGTGTGTGTGTGTGTGTGTGTATGTGTGTGTGTGTGTGTGTGTGTGTGTGTGTGTGTGTGTGTGTGTGTGTGTGTGAGTGAGTGAGAGAGATAGAGGGAGGGACAAGATCCGCCATGCGCCGCTCATGCTGCAGAAGCTCCAGCTTGTGTTAAATGCATTCCTGCGTAGGTTTGTGCGTGTGTGTGAGAGAGAGGGGGGTGGGGGTAGGGGTTCGGGAGGGAATTTTCGCCGACCAAAGCCAGGGGTAACAATGTTTTTAGGGCCAGGGTCACATGCCGACAAAAAAACAACAATTGCAAACAACACGGAAAAAAAAAAAAAAAAAAAAGGAAAAAAACGAAGAAAAAACACGACAAAAAAACAAGCAAACAACACGACAAACGGACAACATGATAACACTGGGGGCTCCCGTCCCCCAGAAGAAAGGGCTTTGCCCAAAAGCCATCTCCTTTTCACAGTCTATGGCTGTTTCCCTCTTGTCCAACTCCCCCACCATGATGTCTCCAACACTTACACGTGCACACAAACACTCACACATGCACACTTACACTCACACGCTCACTCACTCACATACCCACACTCACACACGCACAAACACTCACACATGACTACACAAATACACTCACACAAATACACTCACAGACGCACACATACAAATACACTCTCATCACATATACAGACACACGCACACACATAAATACAATCACGCACACCACATATACATACACACTCACACACATGCACTCACACGCACATACAATCACGCACACATACACACAAATGCACTCACGCACACACGCACAAATGCACTCACACATGCACTCACTCCCAAACACTCACTCACGCATGCACACTCACAGACGCACACACACTCACACACACACATGTACACATAAATTCACACGCACAAACATACATTCACACACGCACACACATGCACACACTCACATACACCTACACACATTCACACAGGCATGGACACACATACACCCATACACATGCACGCACACTCGCAAACACTCACATACGCAAACGCACACACACACACATGCATGCACACCCACACCCACATACACTCACACACGCATACACATGCACACACACGCAGACGCCCAAACATCCACTCACACCCATCCACTCACACTCACACACAGGGAATAAGCAATCACCTTCTCACGGTCCATGGCTATTCCCTTTTCGTCAAACTCCTCCACCGTGAGGTCTCCGCCACTCAAACACACACACATCCACTCACACACGCATACATACACATTCACACACGCACACACGCATATACACACATACATTCATAGACACACATCCACTCACACACTCACATCCACTCACACACACAGTGGTATCTAGCTGAGACAGAAGAGTGTGGGTCCATTAACAATTAAGGAAACAAATGCTCTCTCTCTCTCTCTCTCTCTCTCTCTCTCTCTCTCTCTCTCTCTCTCTCTCTTTCTCTCTCACACACACATCCACTCACACTCACACATGCACACACACATGCACAAACATACACGCAAACGCACACCCCCACACACAAACACTCACACATGGAATAAGGACACAAAC
The DNA here is from genome assembly GCA_013435795.1 of Chlamydomonas sp. ICE-L. NCBI lineage: Eukaryota > Viridiplantae > Chlorophyta > Chlorophyceae > Chlamydomonadales > Chlamydomonadaceae > Chlamydomonas > Chlamydomonas sp. ICE-L. The sequence goes on along the minus strand of JACBWV010000223.1, from coordinate 26,607,302 downwards.
GCACACACATATGCACACACATACACGCGAACGCACGCTTTCACACACGCATGCACACACACATACACAAACACTCACACACACACGTGGAATAAGGACACAAACGCACACACACTTGCACACACATACACGCAAACGCACGCACTCACACACGCATGCACACCCACACACACATGCACACACATACACGCAAACGCACGCTCTCACACACGCATGCACACCCACACACACAAACACTCACACACACACATGGAATAAGGAATCACCTTCTCACAGTCCATGGCTATTCCCTTTTCGTCAAACTCCCCCACCATGAGGTCTCCAACACACGCAAACATGCACAAAAACACCCACACGACAGCGCACCATCACAAATGCATACACGCAAACACACACACATACACGCATGCACTAACCCACAAATGCACACTCACACACATGCACACACACATGGAATAAGAAATCACCTTCTCACGGTCCATGGCTATTCCCTTTTCGTCAAATTCCTCCACCGTGAGGTCTCCAAACGACGTGTTAGCAAACTCTCTCACGCGGCGCTCTACTGTGCTCCAACCAATGTGCACCACAGCAATGATGTCCTGAACGAGGAGATAGTATGTGTGTGAGTTTGTGGGTTAGAGTTGGGTGGATTGTGTGTGTGTTTGTGTGTGTGTGTGTGTGGTGGTGGTGGTGGTGGGAAAGGAGATGTCACCAAATTATGTGTTAGCAAACTCTCTCACGCGGCGCTCTACTGTGCTCCAACCAATGTGCACCACAGCAATGATGTCTTGAACAAGGAGAGAGAGTGTATGTGTGAGATGTGGGTTAGTGTTGGGTGGATAGTGTTTGTGTTTGTGTGTGTGTGTGTGTGTGTGTGTGTGTGTGTGTGTGTGTGTGTGTGTGTGGTGGTGGTGGTGGTGGTGGTGGTGGTGGTGGTGGTGGGGGGGGGTCATCAAACGCTGTGTTTGCAAACTCTCTTACGCGGCGCTCTACTGTGCTCCAACCAATGTGCACCACAGCAATGATGTCCTGAAAGAGGAGATAGTATGTGTGTGAGTTTGTGGATAGTGAGTGTGTATTTGTGGGGAAGTGTTGGGTGGATAGTGTGTGTGAGTGTGTGTGTGTGTGTGTGTGTGGGGGGGGGGGGGGGGGGGCAAACAATGTGTTTACGAACTCTCTCATGCAGCGCTCTACAGTGCTCCAACCAATGTGCACCACAAGGATGATGGCTTGAACAAGAAGAGGGTATGTGTGTGTGAGTTTGTGGCTTAGCCCAACACCAACCCACAAACTCACACACACATACCCTCTTCTTGTTTAGGAGAGAGATAGTGTTTGTGCGTGTGTTTGTGTGTGTGTGTGTGTGTGGTGGTGGTGGGGGTGGTGTGTGTGTGGGGGGGGGGGGGGGGTGTTGGTGGTGTCGTTGTTGGTGCTGCCGGCATTTTTGTTTTCGTTTTTTTTGTTCTTGTTTTTGTTATTGGTGGGTGGGTGGACGTGTGGACGTGTGGGGGTATGGTAGAGTGTGTTGGTGTAAGTGTGAGTATGGGTGAGTGTGGGTGCATGTGCAGGTGATGGTGGATGTGAGTGTGTGTGTGTTTTGGTGTGTGTGTGTCCCCAGATCGAAACCCAATCTGTAATACCACCCACTCATCTGTTTTGAGCTGTTTTGAATTCAGTGAATGTGGGTGGCAGTGTGTGGTAGTGGTGGTGGTGGTGGAGGGCACCCCACTTCTTCCCACCCCACCCCATCCAATCTGCAACACCACCCACTCATCTGTTTTGAGCTGTGTTGAATATAGTGGCAGTGTGTGGCAGTGTGTGGTAGTGGTGGTGGTGGTGGTGGGGACCCCACTCCACCCCACCCCACCCCATCCAATCTGCAACACCACCCACTCATCTGTTTTGAGCTGTGTTGAATATAATGGCAGTGTGTGGCAGTGTGTGGTAGTGGTGGTGGTGGTGGTGGGGACCCCACTCCACCCCACCCCACCCCATCCAATCTGCAACACCACCCACTCATCTGTTTTGAGCTGTGTTGAATATAGTGGCAGTGTGTGGCAGTGTGTGGTAGTGGTGGTGGTGGTGGTGGGGACCCCACTCCACCCCACCCCACCCCATCCAATCTGCAACACCACCCACTCATCTGTTTTGAGCTGTGTTGAATATAATGGCAGTGTGTGGCAGTGTGTGGTAGTGGTGGTGGTGGTGGTGGGGACCCCACTCCACCCCACCCCACCCCATCCAATCTGCAACACCACCCACTCATCTGTTTTTGAGCTGTGTTGAATATAGTGGCAGTGTGTGGCAGTGTGTGGTAGTGGGTGGTGGTGGTGGTGGGGACCCCACTCCACCCCACCCCACCCCATCCAATCTGCAACACCACCCACTCATCTGTTTTGAGCTGTGTTGAATATAGAGGCAGTGTGTGGCAGTGTGTGGTAGTGGTGGTGGTGGTGGTGGGGACCCCACTCCACCCCACCCCACCCCATCCAATCTGCAACACCACCCACTCATCTGTTTTGAGCTGTGTTGAATATAGTGGCAGTGTGTGGCAGTGTGTGGTAGTGGTGGTGGTGGTGGTGGTGGTGGGGACCCCACTCCACCCCACCCCACCCCATCCAATCTGCAACACCACCCACTCATCTGTTTTGAGCTGTGTTGAATATAGAGGCAGTGTGTGGTAGTGGTGGTGGTGGTGGTGGGGACCCCACTCCACCCCACCCCACCCCATCCAATCTGCAACACCACCCACTCAACTGTTTTGAGCGTTGAATACAGTGCATGGTGTGTGGCAGTGTGTGGCAGTGTGTGGTAGTGTTGGTGGTGGGGACCCCACTCCACCCCACCCCATCCAATTCAATCTGCAACACACCGTTCGACTGGTGTGGCGTTACTTGGATTGTTGTCTGTAATCCGCTCTCTGCATGCATTGTCGACTGCCACCCACCACCACACACTCAGCCACAACCAACAACACACCACCACACACTCAGCCACAACCAACAACACACCACCACACGGCGCTGTCTTGCGCATTGCTGCAAACATGCACTGAATTCAAACCGTTGCGTGCCTAGCCGCCTGCTGAACCTACTGACAATCCGGAGCTTAAAGATCGTACTTCAGCTATGATCGTACTTCAGCTATGATCATACTTCAGCTATGATTGTACTTCAGCTATGATCGTACTTCAGCTATGATTGTACTTCAGCTATGATCGTACTTCAGTTATGATTGTACTTCAGCTGTGATCATACTTCAGCTATCGCTGTGGACTATTGCCGTTCGACTGGTGTGGCGCTGCGTGCGTTGGCGTCTGTAATATGCTCGCTCACGCAAGCTGGAGCAGCCTCTTTTTTTTTATTCCGCCCCCCCGTGGTGCTGGTGGTGGGTGAGTGTGTGGTGGTGGGTGGCAGTGTGTGGTAGTGCTGCTGGTGGTGTGTGTTGGTGGTGGTGGGTGTGTGTGTGGTGGTGTTGGTGGTGGGTGAGTGTGTGGTGGTGGGTGGCAGTGTGTGGTAGTGCTGCTGGTGGTGGGTGTTGTTGTTGGTGGGTGAGTGTGTGTTGGTGGTGGGTGAGTGTGTGGTGGTGGGTGGCAGTGTGTGGTAGTGCTGGTGGTGGTGTGTGTTGTTGGTCGTGGGTTAGTGTGTGGTGGTGGTGAGTGTGTGGTGTGTGTGTGTGTGTGTGTGTGGGGGGGGGGGGGGGGGGGGGGGGGGGGGGGGGGGGGGGGGGGGGGGGCGTAATCAAAGAAAAGAGGCTGCTCCAGCTTGGGTGAGCGAGCAGATTTCAGACGACAATGCATGCAGCGCCACACCAGTCGAACGTCAACAGTCCACAGCGATAAGCATAGCTGAAGTACTGTCTTTAAGCTCCTGATTGTCAGTAGCGTCCAGCTGGCGGCTAGGCACGCAACGGTTTGATTAAGGTGCATGTTTGTAGCAATGCATAAGACAGCGCCGTGTGGTGTGGTGTGTTGGTGGTGGTGGGTGAGTGTGTGGTGGTGGGTGGCAGTGTGTGGTGGTGTGAGTGTGGTGGTGGTAGTGGTGGTGTGTGTGTGATCCAATCCCCAACACCACCCAGTAACATGTATTGCACGTTCAATGCAGTGCACGTGTGCGGCAATGAATGAGGCATCGCCGTGTGGTGGTGGTAGTGGTGGTGGGTGAGTGTGGTGGTGTGTGTGTGTGTGTGTGTGATCCAATCCCCAACACCACCCACTCACCTGTTTTGAGCGTTGAATACAGTGCATGTGTGCGGCAATGAACAAGGCAGCGCCGTGTTTAGTTCGTGTAGTGTTGGTGGTGTGTGTTGGTGTTGGTGGTGGGTGAGTGTAGTGGTGGTAGTGGTGGTGGTGGTGGGGACCCCACCCCACCCCACCCCAACCCACCCCACCCCAACCCATCCAATCTACAACACCACCCACTCACCTGTTTTGAGCGTTCAATGCCGTGCATGTGTGCGGCAATGAATAAGGCGGCGCCGCAGATACCACTCGGACGCCTGCCAGTTAGGATCCAGTCTCTCTTCATGCCCTTGATCAGTTTGGCTGCTGTGTTGTACACGGGCTGTAGAAGGGGTGGGGGTGGGAGGTGTGTGTGTGTGGGGGGGGGGGGGGGGGGGGGGGGGGGGGGGGGGGGGAGGTTTAAGGCCAGTTTGAATTTGAGTTAGAATTTAGTCTCTCTTCATGCTCTTGATCAGTTTGGCTGCTGTGTTGTACACGGGCTGTTGAAGGGGTGGGGGTGGGTTGGTGGGGGTGGGTTGGTGGGGTTGGTGGAGGTGATGGTGGGTTGGTGGGGGTGGTGGGGGTGATGGTGGAGGGGGCAGTGTTCAGGCCTTCGGACCTATTAGAATCCTGTATTTTTTCGTGCCTTCGATCAGTTTGGCTGCTGTGTTGTAAACGGGCTGTTCAAGGATGGGGAAGGGGAGGGTGTCAGGATTGGTGTCAGTTTAAATTTAATAGTCTCTCTTCATGCCTTTGATCAGTTTAGCTGCTGTGTTGAACACGGGCTGTTGAAGGAAGGGGTGGGGGTGGGGGTGAGGGTGGGGGGCAGTGTTAAGGTTTAAGGCCAGTTATAATCCAGTCTCTCTTCATGCTTTCCATCAATTTTGCTGCTGTGTTGTTTTCACTGGAAAGTTGGTGCATACATGTATCGTGATGTTTGTAATATGTATTATATTTATTTCATGAGATTTCTTTTCACTTGGAAGTTGGCGCATACATGTATCGTAATGTTCATAATATGTATGTATTTATTTCATGAGATTTCTTTTCACTTGGAAGTTGGCGCATACATGTATCGTAATGTTCATAATATGTATGTATTTATTTCATGAGATTTCTTTCACTTGGAAGTTGGCGCATACATGTATCGTAATGTTCATAATATGTATGTATTTATTTCATGAGATTTCTTTTCACTTGGAAGTTGGCGCATACATGTATCGTAATGTTCATAATATGTATGTATTTATTTCATGAGATTTCTTTTCACTTGGAAGTTGGCGCATACATGTATCGTAATGTTCATAATATGTATGTATTTATTTCATGAGATTTCTTTTCACTTGGAAGTTGGCGCATACATGTATCGTAATGTTCATAATATGTATGTATTTATTTCATGAGATTTCTTTTCACTTGGAAGTTGGCGCATACATGTATCGTAATGTTCATAATATGTATGTATTTATTTCATGAGATTCCTTTTCACTTGACAGTTGGCGCATACATGCTTCGTAATGTTAACAAGTCCCCCTTCAGGGGTGATACTAATGGTGGTGGTGATGGTGGTGGTGGTGATGCTGATGGTGGTGGTGGTGTAGTGCTGGTGGTGGTGGTGATGGTGCAAGTACAATGATGGCTCTACAGGTTTAGTGAACGCTGGGTACTCCTCAAGTCGAAACAGTTTCAAGAGCTGTGGCAAAGTGATGGTGGTGGTGATGGTTGTGGTGATGGTGGTGGAGTCCCCCCTCACTTTGTCAAACCGTGGGCACAGTTGGAGAATAGCAAGGTACCGGGAAAATGTAATCATCATCATCATCATCATCACCACCACCACCACCATCATAAAACTTAGGGACTACCCCCCCCCCCCCCCCCCCCCCCCCCTACACACACGCACGCACACTAAAATCTGGCACATACCATCCTCTCCCCGCCTTCCATCCTATCCATACCCCATACCCCATACCGCAGTCACACAAACACAAACACACACACACACACACATAAACGCCCCTACCCCCCAATACCTCCCTCCCCATACCTTTACCCCATCTTTGTACCTCACCTCACCCCCAAACCTCCCAAACATACAACCAGACACACACAACTTAGCATCCACACAGACACACACACAAGCTAGCATCCATACACCAGCGTCCACACCACCTCCCACACATACAACCAAACACACACAACCAGCATCCAGCAAACAGACACACACACTACCACAAATCCACACACACACACCTTAATGGCCCTCTGTATCTGGGCAAGCTAGTACCGCCCATAGGCATAGGCGGACTAACTCACCCCCCAAAAGGGGGGGCGGTACTAGCAAGTCTTCGAGTACCTTACAGTCTTAGGCAGCTAAAGGAACCAAACAACCAACCAAACAACCAGACACACACACACCACCACTACCTCCTACACATACAACTACCACCACCTCCCACACATACAACCAGACACACACACCACCAACACCCCCTTCCACACACACAAGCTAGCATCCACACACCAGCGCACCTTTTCCTTGGCCGCCCCGAAACGTAACCTGTCAACGAAACGGTGTAAGTACAAGGACGGATCCACGGGTTTGGTGAAAGCTGGGTACTCCTCAAGCCGAAAAAGTTTCAAGAGCTGTGGCAAAGTGGTGGTGGTGGTGGTGATGCTGATGGTGGTGATGGTGGTGGAGGTGGTGATGATGATGATAGTGGTGGTGGTGGTGACAGTGCAAGTATAAGGATGGATGCACGTGTTTGGTGAAAGCTGGGTACTCCTCAAGCCGAAACAGTTTCAAGAGCTGTGGCAAAGTGGTGGTGGTGGTGGTGATGCTGATGGTGGTGGTGTTGGTCGTGGTGGTGGTGATGGTGGTGGAGGTGGTGATGATGCTGATAGTGGTGGTGGTGGTGACAGTGCACGTACAATGATGGATCCACAGGATTAGTGAAAACTGGGTACTCTTCACGTGGAAACAGTTTCAAGAGCTGTGGCAAAGTGGTGTTGTAGGTGGTGTTGGTGGTGGTGATGGTTATTGTGATGGTGGTGGTGGCGGTGGTGGTGCGGGTATAAGGATGGATCCACGGGTTTGGTGTACACAGGGTACTCTTCACGTGGAAACAGTTTCAAGAGCTGTGGCAAAGTGGAGGTGGAGGTGGTGGAGGTGGTGGTGATGCTGATGGTGGTTGTGGTGATGCTGTTGTTGGTGGTGGTGATAGTGCAAGCACAATGATGGATCCACAGGTTTAGTGAACGCTGGGTACTCCTGAAGTCGAAACAGTTTCAAGAGCTGTGGCAAAGTGGTGGTGTTGGTGGTGTTGGTGGTCGTGGTGGTGGCGATGCTGATGGTGGTGTTGGTGATGGTTGTGGTGATGATGCTGATGATGGTGGTGGTGGTGATAGTGCAAGTACAGTGATGCTTCCACAGGTTTAGTGAACGCTGGGTACTCCTCAAGTCGAAACAGTTTCAAGAGCTGTGGCAAAGTGGTGGTGTTGGTGGTGTTGGTGGTCGTGGTGGTGGCGATGCTGATGGTGGTGTTGGTGATGGTTGTGGTGATGATGCTGATGATGGTGGTGGTGGTGATAGTGCAAGTACAGTGATGTTTCCACAGGTTTAGTGAACGCTGGGTACTCCTCAAGTCGAAACAGTTTCAAGAGCTGTGGCAAAGTGGTGGTTGTGGTGATGGTGGTGTTGTTTTTGGTAGTGGAGGTGGTGGTGTTGATGGTGTTGATGATGGTGAAGGTGGTGGTAATGGTGCATGTATAAGGATGGATCCACGGGTTTGGTGAACCCTGGGTACTCCTCAAGTCGAAACAATTCCAAGAGCAGTGGCAAAGTGGCGGTGGTGGTGGTGGTGGTGGTGTTGATGCTGATGGTGGAGGTGGTGGTGGAGGTGGTGTTAATGCTGATGGTGGTGTTGATGCTGATGGTGGTGGTGGTGTTGATGGTGGTGATGGTGGTGCTGCTGATGATGGTGGTAGTGGTGATGGTCTAAGTATAAGGATGGATCTACAGGTTTAGTGAACGCTGGGTATGCTTCAAGTCGAAACAGTTTCAAGAGCTGTGGCAAAGTGGTGGTGGTGCCCAATACGTTGCTGGACCATGCAATGAAGCCAAGCCAACTGTGGCATACCTTTATGTAGACAGCCCCCAAGGTGAACACATCATCACGTGTTCCCTTGATGATGAAATCTTGAAGAAGAAAAAGAAAAGTGAAACCAGGGTTTGCGTGTGTGTGTGTGTGTGTGTGTGTGTGTGTCTGGTTGTGTGTGTGGGAGGTGGTGTGTGACACACACAAACCAGGGTTTACCACTTCAACCCACTTCGTTTTTTTCTTCAAGATATCATCATAAAAGAACAACGTGATAATGGACCATGCGATCAAGCCAAGCCATGCAATCAAGCCAAGCCAAGCCATGCGATCAAGCCAAGCCAACTGTGGCCTACCTGAATGTAGACAGCCCCCAAGGTGAACACGTTAATGGACAGCTGGTCACTGAAGTCAATCATCATGTACGGCTTCTTCTCCTGTCGGCAATAGATGTACAAGCAGGTGGCGGCAACCTGCAGGCAGGGTGGGGTGGGGTGGGGTGAGTGGGGTGCGTGTTGTGTGTGTGTGGGGGGGGGGGGGGGGGGGGGGCTGCACCTGGGGAGCACGGGTGGGGTGGGGGGATGGGGGATGGGGGGGGGTGGGGGAGGGAGGATGGATGGGGATGGGGGGGGGGCATGGGTGGTTGGTTG